>JAGQAX010000002.1:20277654-20822394 GCA_019142605.1 Cephalopholis sonnerati
CTGATCAACATGCAGTGATGTGACAAAATTCACTTTATATTGAAACACAAGGGCCCAATCCCATTTCTTATTTTCACCCCTGCCCCACGTTTTCGAGCGGCTCTTTACTGATATTAGAGGAGCGGTAAGAAGTGCAGCAACTTTGCGGGTGGACTTCAGTTAAATTTCAGGCGTCAGATGACTCTAAGAGGAGGGAAAGTGACATGAAATTACGTCAAATTGTGGGACTGTAATGTACAAGTAAGCACTAACAATGTAACATTAGCTAGCTTGCTAGTTAGCTAGTGATTTCTTTTGTTACCCTCGTCATAAAGAAAAGAGCCATAATATTTTCAAACGACATTAAAATAAGAATGCGATGATTATCCTCATTTTCAAATTAACAAAGCAAATAAATTTGTAGTTTTCTTTTGTTGCTTGTGCAGCCATCTTGCTGATGATTTCTCCTGACACTCTGTTTGGAGTGTACCTCTAAAAACTCTGAAGGGCCATGTAGCCCCAACACTTGGTCCTATCCCTCTATTTCAATAGGAATCAGGACACCCCATGCTTAGACATGAACACGCAAAACAGCGGGGTAACGCTAAGTGGCAGGGGCAAAGGGTGTATTGGGATTGGGCCTTGGTTTCCAATTCTGTATTACTTTGCATATCTCTAACATTTTACAGTGCCCGGCTCTACTGGTATGCATTCTCCACTTGTGCACAATAATGTGGCTCGTACTTTTCTGTCAGGGCCAGGATGAAAGTTACGCCCAGGTAAATTTCAACAGTAAATGGGATCAAATAGAAGTTCCAACAAAAGATGGATTATAAACCAGACTGCGTCAAAACCAGCTTTATCAGTCCCAGTGTGTGCAGTGCCAGATTACCATATTGACATGCCACCCTTTACCCTCTACGGCAGTAGTGCAAATCAGACCAAGTCGATCACCCAAGTATACACATACAGTAACAAAACCCCCAGAACACATACACAGGAGCGAGAGGGAGAGAGAAGGAAGGTGAGAAGAGATGAAAACAGAGGGAGATCACAAGATGGCTTTTTGTTGTTGTTGTTGTTTTCGAGGCGGGCGTAGATAAACATCAGTGTCTGAGGTTTCTTTGGTAGCACAGTCAGGTGGTTTGTGATGATTTTCTCCAAAGTGTTTCTCACTTATCTTTTCTTTCAAATGTCGGGCATCTCGTAACGCAAAAGCAGAACACAAAACTACTGTTAAAGAAACAAACAACAAAAAAAAAAAAACAACAAAGAAGAAAATTAATAATTAAAACGCCGCCTTTCCTCTCTCTCTTTATGTACATATAACTACAGACACTTGCTCAGCTCCAAGCTGGACATGCAGGGAGGATGAATGATTGGAAGGAGCAGCTCGATGCTCCAGTCGAGTCCCAAAGTCGAACCCTCATCACTCGTTACTGATTATTCTCTGGCGTTACCACACCAGAGGACAGAAGGGGAAAAAAGAAACGGCCATGTTGTTATTGCTTGATTGATCCTCTATGAGTGCATAGAGAGAGAGAGCAGGCTCGAGGGTTTTAAATGTTCTTAGCAGACCAGCAGGCAGGCATTCCCTCTGGGATGCTGGTGACAGAGCAAAGTGACGAGGACATGGGTGTTGGAGCCAGGATGATCGGGAGGGCTGGGGGAACAGGGGCAAATCCCTCTACAACCCCTCCTCCTTCAGGAGACCACAGAAGGGGAGTGGTTGTGATTGACCATGTGACTGTCGGGGGAGGAGTTTGGGCTGCTGCCAGACGACGAGGGACTCCCCTTGTTCTTAATCTGCAGCCAGGTCTCGCCCAGCGCCTTGGCGAAGTGGTCGTCCACTGAGCCCGTGATGGACACAGAGTTGGTGGGCTCGGGCTCCTTGTAGTTCTTCCCGAGACTGCGGCGGAAGTGCTCCTCGATCACCGGGTCGCAGGCTGTGTTGGCTGGGACAGAAGACAAGAGAGATTTTAGTTCTCATAATAAAAACAGAAACATCTCTAAAACTCGCTTCTATAAAGTTCAGTGGGCAATTTATTGCCTAGCATCAGATTAAACATTGGTAATGTGTATTTTAGGTCAACGGAAAAATACTAACTCCAACATCTACTTCACTTTTTCATTGCAGTTTTTTTTAAATATTAAATCACTGTTTTAAATTTCACTGTTAACCTCAATGAGATCATAGGGATTTCACTGGGATCATAAAAATGGCCACAGTTAAGTTATCAAGCCACAGAAAACATGACCCACACTCACAGACAGGCCGAATAAAACAGACATGAGTTTGGCTGAGGCCTCCTTTACAGTACAAAGATAACAGACAAGGTAGTAAATAAAGCTTGTTGAGGCCTCTGAGACTCTCTGACAGGAAACTGGGATGATTTTTTTTTTTTTTGGTATCACTAGTTATATAAGTCAGTCTGACTGTGGAGAGTATGAGCAGTTGTGTTTTCTCTGGAGGGTGATTTGCACTCACGGAGAGGTTTCCCACAAACTGCACTGTATGGGAAACTAATTTTTCCAAATTTATATCCAATTTTAGGGACAAATGGGCTCAGTAAAGATTACTTAGTATCAATCTGTATCAGTTAATTACTGAGATATGTTCATCCATCACCGCTCCCTCTGCCATGAACCTGATAACTGAATAAAATAAATATACTAGAATAAAGAGAACAATGATGTTATGTGCGTCTGTTTTGTGTGTGTCCATCAGGACTCATGAGTGCACTCACTGTTGATTCTCCTGTAGTTGTTAGCGAGGCTGGCGCAGCCGTTGTGGGACACTGGACAGTGAGACAGGTTGCAATTGCGGTTGTTGGCCGGGGCGCATGTGATCACTGAAGGACGATTCTACAACACAAAAACACATTTGGAGATCAAAAAACACAACATGAACAATTGTTTTAAGAGTGTGTGCAAAAAGAAAAAGTAGAAAGAGACCAGCATTAGAAAAATGGGAAATATTCAAGTAAAGACTGCAGACCCGCGGGAGGTTTGAGGCTTGAAGGAGAGAGGATGATTCAGTGACCACCAGGGTTTTAAAACGTTTTTGGAGAACAAGCCAAATAGGAAATTCATACTCCCCACCATCCAAAGAGCCTGGCTAATGAAAGCACATTTGTCACATCATGTGGGGGACCTACCAGAGCTGAGGTTTTACCCAGCGATTTGCAAAGTCAGTACCAGAACCAAAGAAACAGGATGTGCAAGTTACCTGCTGGCGTTCCACGGCGCTGACTGTGTGCGGCACTGTGGCCATAGCTGCTGTGCTGCTGCGTGCAGACTCCACCATGCTGTTTTTGGTGAGTGCCAGTGGCTGGTCCATGCCGGCTAAGCTGGCCAGGTGGTGGTGGTGGTGGTGAGCATGGCTGTACAGGTGATTGCTGTGGACTCCCAGAGCGCTGGGCACCACCACACGCTCGATGGGGCTCCGGCTGCGGTCCTTGGAGATGGGAGAGCTGCGGTAGTCTCCGTTAGGTTTCCTGGGAAACAGAGAAAGAGGCACATTATTTTAACCTGCACACTGGGTTGTGTATGTATATATGTGTTTATTTTATGCGTTGGATCTGATAGCACTCTACTGAATATGAATCCAGTTACAAGACGTACTGAATCAATTTTGGGTTCCCCTCAAACAATTCCAAGTAAAAAAGAAAACTCAAATTTTGTTTAATAGATAACATATTTGCTATTTAGATAAATGACAACCCCAATGTTTTCCAATTTGCTCTTTACTACTACAAAGAGGAGATTTCATAAGAAATCTGGAGCTTAAACAAATCTCTCTATTTTGTGGGACGAGCTCAAAAAAAGATGAGGAAAGACTGGTGGCAGATGGTGTGTCGAGGTTGAAAGATGGCAAAGGGAAAAAAAAAGATGAACAGTGGAGAGACGAATAAAGACAGCGAGATAAAAAGGGGCTCGGAGAAAGAGAGAGCTGAGATGAGGCAGAAAAGAGGGAGGATAAACAAAAGAGCAATTGTAAATGGGGCTCTGTGTCAAACACTACAGGACCAGCAGAAGCTATTAATACTGACCTCTCTCTCACACACACATACACATACACACACTCTTCTCAGATTGCTGTAGGGTTTGATAAGACTGTTTTATACAAGCACATGCTCACACACACTCACTCTCTTTGCGGTACGTCTAAGAAGGAGGAAGGAACACTCTTCTAACTTTATCCAACATGGATGGACTCCAAACTTATCCCTGCACAGAGGGGCAAATGGGCACAAAGTTCAAAGCTCTAAAGTGGTTTCCTCAGTAAAGTGAATCAACTTTATCTCTCCAGTGAGCCAGGAGCCGGCTGCACGCACTGCTGTCCGCTTGGAAAATCCTGCAGTCCTAACAACAGCATAGACACAGGCCGACGAGCTGTCTCTCTGCATCTCAACACTTGATTTAATCTGCTAAAGTTGACATCGCTCTTCATATATTTTTCTTTCTTTTGTTCCACAACACACCATCGTCCACACTCACAAACATGAGCTGAATGCTTCGCGTGAAAGACGGGAGGCTGGACACACACTTTCCATACGAAAGAAAATGACTTCCCAACACAAAGAAATCTCTCTGTTCTCCCCAAACTGTGAGCTCATATTGTAATCATTGAAAAAGCAGAGATAAGGATAAGGGATTAAAGTAACGACAGTTTGACACAACACAGATTTTGGCCTCTTTTTTTCCTCCTCCCAGCTCTGACGATAATGACTTTGAAATGTTTGATACGTGTTGAAGTGGTGGTGCCTGATACCGTGCACTTGCTTGCAGTTTAACAGGTAGCAATTATTTTGCTCAGTGCGTCAAATGTGGTCTGTGCTCTGTGTGTGTGTGTTCAACTGTGTATTACAGCCCTACTGCAGCTCCACTCCCCTTCTACACTTTGAGGCCCAGTTACAGGGAGCAGGATTTACTGTACTCCTCTCTCGCTATCTCCTCTTTTCTCTCCAGCTCTATACACACACATGCATAGACACATCCATTCACAAATTAATACATAGTCACTGACAAAAACACTACACATAAACACTCCAGTCTCAACTGGGGAAAAAGCAGCCAGATTTACTACACAGCACGGACAGAATACTACGTGAAATTCCCTCTTTATTCTTCACCATGTGGAGGCATTTCTCCAGAAGAAGTCTGAATGGGAACACACAACAGCCTCAGAGTGAAAAAGCTGCAGCAGCCCTTTAAGGTTTGTTTGGATGCAAAACAACAAGTTCAGGCAAACAGTTGTAGATCCATGTGACCAGGCAACCTGACTGCTGGGTCAAGCATCTGGAGCCCACAGCAGCGTCCTACACAAATAAATAGTCTCCACAGAATACAGAGAGGGAGAGAGGAAGAGCTGAGGAGGGGGGGGTGCTGCATGTGAATGGTCCGGACCTCTACTATAAGAAAGAGTGAGGTCGGTAGTTTCCTTCGTTTGTGCCGAGAGCTTACATTAGCAGAGACCCCCCCTTTCTTTTTTCTCTCTTTGTCTTTCTTTCTCTTTTTTTCCTCACAATCGGCAGCAAACTTCCTGAGGGTTAAAGAGGGAGAGACTTGGCAGCGCTTTTATAAACCCTGGCCGACGGCTCACCAACAAGCTTTTATGTTTTCCCATAGTGGCATCACTTTTCTGTTTCAGTCTTTATCAAACAGTCAAAAAATAACTGCACTGTAGAGTCAATCACATAAATATCAGGTCGGAATAATCACAAAAGTGTGCTCCACTGAATGTACTGTTAAAGTTATTTCTGGAGAGGACATCAACTTTTAATCAAATGCTACAAACCACAGCACTCCTGTATAACTCTGTTATCTTCAAATAAAAACAATCAGCAGATTAGCTTGGAGGCAAACAGATAATAAAGCTCTCCCTCTCTCATCCCCCTCCCAGCAGCTGGGTCTTGAGTTAGGTTGTGGAAGTTGTTCCAAACTTTAATCATTGCCAAAGAGCAGGCATGCCCACATCCTCACACAAGAGGGGCCGTCGCAGGAGCCAGTGAACGGGATCAACAAATCCGACCAATGAATGGCGTAGCTGTCGAATCCACCGCCCCCGCCTTCCCCTCGCCTGATTGCCCACCAAACCCGGGACCGCATTTCATGCCAGGGATCAGGCATTCAAAACCCACCCTGAGTCTTTGTCTCTCTTACTCACCTCTCAATTATCGTTAGGGTCGCAGCTGGGAGAGAGGGAGAGGACGCAAAAGGGCGGACGACGAGGGGTAGACAGAAGACATGGGCATGGGGGTGGTAACGAGGGCTAGAGCTGAACAGAAAGGGTTGCCAGGTCTGGGGCTAGAGGAGAGGATGAGAGCTAAAAGTGGAGGAGAGAGGGGGACAGCCTTTGAAAAGTAGAGAACTCTGGGACTTGGCATCTACAAGTGGGATGGGGAGACAAACTGAATTAAAAAAAGAGGCAAGAGGAGTGGAGACAGGCGAAGAGGTTGGGGACGCAGCTTAATCTTATTTCACAATAAATGTTCACTGGGTTACTTATAACTCTTGGATCAAGCATCAATATGGAGTTAACATCACACATCAGCGGGGCAGACAAAGAGGAGCTCAGATCTAACAATGCACGTATAGACTGAGAGAAAGCACTCGATTATACAAAACCCAAGTGAGCTCTCATTACCAGCAGTGTAGACTGCAGGCATTTATAACAAGAAACCTACTGTTGATGTGACTGTCCCTGCAGACTGTGCCAGCTGTGGCTCAATATTTCTACTCATTCACTTCTATCCATATATTACATACTCAATAGTTAGTCAGCACTAAGTTGAGATTTCAGACATCTGATCAAGATCTGGTTTTGATCCCTGTGATCACATTTTAAAAGCCGCAAAATGTAATAATTTTTATCCCCATTCAAGTAGGCGAAGGGCTAAACCAGGAGTCAGCTGCTTGACTAGTCAAAGTTAGCCGCTCGGCTGTGCTTGGTCACCATAGTTCTCTAGTAACCTTGCTCTGTGGGCCCCAAATTGCGGAAGATCCCGCTGATTTCATACCACAGATATCAAGTTTTTGGCTTCATGCGATATTGAGCAACTTTCACAGGAGTGAATGCGGGCTCACTCCAACGCTGTATCCAGTTCTCTTTACAAATCCGTGGCCTTTAGTGGATACATTAATCAGAATTTGGATGCTCAATTACAATGGCAAACAACTAATAAAATTCATCTTTAAATAGGGAATGATTCTTTCTTAGTCACAATTTTCTGATAGTAAGTGATGAGTACTCATTTTAATGGGAGATTTTAATTATAATGATATATTTTGCTACATCTAATTAGCAGAGATAGTTCATATAGGTTACAAAAATTAATGGGTAACAGTGGTGTTTCTATCTCAACAAAAGCTGGTTACAGATCTGACTGAGTGTAGGACAGATTCAGATTCATACTATGTGAACACACTGGAGTGCAAGGTTCGAGATGATGAATATTACATTATTACATCATTCATGACACTGTCCTTACTCAACTGGTAGAAAATGGGGCGCATTTTCTTTTACTCAGCCATTCTATGTTGATTTCAGACGTGTCAAGAAGAAATGTCACTATTTGATTCTAAATGAAAAATGAATCTAAATGAGCTTTAGATTTTAATCATCAAGATCAAAAGCAGTATGTGCGATTCTGTCAGATACCATGTAATCAAACTTTTAAAATAAGAATATGAAAATGTAAATTACAGTTCCTAATAAAACCAATGATCTGTTGATCTTTATGAATCAAGACTCCATAGTCACAATGTCAAAGTCATCAGTGCTAGGAAAAAAAAAAAACATTGAAAAATTGGATCAAATCGTGACCATAAAATTGAAAGTCTAATCAAATTGTGGATTTGGAGAATCGTGACACCCATAGTGTCAACACATAAAACGACAACTTTACCTTAAATTTATCTTATAACAATAAAAACCAAGCTTGACAGTGTTTTATATTCTGGATTTATTGTGGACCACCTCTATGTTGTATGCATTTATCTGTACAAAGAGTGCAGAGGCGTGAATCTTTATCTCAGGGTGACTTTTTTACCAGTTCATTTTTTTAATTTGAGAACCGTGTGACTGACGTCAGAATGGACATCTTGACACAATGAAACAGAGAGCAGATATCTATTTGATTCTATTTTACTAGAGCCTGGGTTATGTGTAGCCTGACATTAGTGGTAGTCACTGTGGTGGGCATTCACTGGAAGATCCCTTAATTTAAAACCCAGAGAGTCCAACCCTCAATACATAAATGATATAGTCATATATCTTGAACAATATTACACCACTCAGATCTGTCATTAAGTACAGCCTTTTAAGTAACCATTCACATGACACCCTGTCTTCAAGTCGACCTCAAACTAAAGATCACAACTGTGATCATGTGTTTGAATGACTTAAAAAGAAAAAAAACTGTTGCAGGCCTGTACTCCTGTAAAATCTCAAAACTTGTAATTTGTTCTTGCTGGCTTAACAAGCAGCTTTGTATGAGCTAACTCGCCTAATTATCACAATGAAAAGCTAAATAAAGCAAATATAAACATGTATACTGAATGCTTTAAAAATATGGTTCAGTTTTCCAGCTTTAGCTCGACAGTACACTGCCAATTTGGTGAGTTAGCTATATTCTACTTTGAGGCAAAGATACAGGAGCTATAAAAGTTCTACGCCTTTTCTCACAATTGTGCTCTAAGGTCTTCAGAGAAAACCTCACTATAAATCTTTGGTTGGGCAGAGGTTCATATCCTACTCCTTTAAGAAATAAATAAAGAGCGAGAACACAGAGAGAGAGGGAGATACACACAGGAAACATCTGGGAAGAATCAGGGCATAGAGAGGAGAGGACGACAAAAAAGAAAAAAGGCAGAGGAGGATGAAGGCTCGACCACAGGTTACAACCAGGCCCAAGCTCAGCGAGGTCTGCACAAACCCACAAAATGGATATATATACACACATTCATACACACGCACACACACACACACACAGTGAGCCACAGGGCCTACCCAGGCTATGTATATAAAGTATACAAACATCTCAACACAGTTTACTCTGCTCAGTCCAGGTTTTAGTAGCAGGACTGAGCGGAAGTTAGCAATAATATTTGTATCCTTTAAAAAAAGAAAAGTCAAACCCAGAGGAAATACATCCTAACAGATGTTACAGACTACTACTGGTATAAATCAAGTGATTATCCTTGACATAGAACAATATTAAAAAGAATTCATTAAACGCCCTGTTAAATCATGCATTATATACAACAAGTAAGATAAACTTTTGTGCACCAATTCCAAACATCTCCTCACACAGCTGTTTTAAATCTGTCAGATTTCCATTCATGCAGAAATACTGATAAAAATCAAGCCTATATTTGACAGTTAACTGACTGCAGAGAAAGAGAGCTGAAGAAAATCCTTTGTTATCAAAGCTGGGACCGATCGGATATGGGAACAACCACAACAAGAAGGCAAAGAAAACAACATGAGAGCACACACACAGACGCACACACACATACTGGAAACAAAAACACCCACATGCTCTCCCCTCCTTTTCTCACATGCTCACACACTACATAAATAGTCCAGTCCCATGTAAAACAAGAGGGTAACAATGACTTCACCTGGCTTGGCCACACTCGCTCACACAGACTCCTCCTCCTCTCTTATTTTCTCCCCATTTGGCCTATGGGGAAACTTCCATGAGAACAACTTACTGATGAAGTTCCCAGTAGAAAGCAGCTGCAGTTTGTGTGCTACAGTACTTACTACATTACACTGACTAAATCAGGGTTTGCTTTCAGCTCCTAGATCTACAGAATTACCTCTCAGTGTAACATGTGAAAGAACGATTACATACTACTGCTGAAAACGTGGCTTGATTTTAAATCTATGAATCATTGTCCATATGTATGATTTTTTAGCGATTCAAATAATGGTGTGAAAAGAAAAGGCAGTTCCTCCTGATTATCACGCTAAACAGCAAGAACAAGAACACTAAAAAGGAACATTTGCTCCGAGCAATGACTACCAGACATTGTTTGCTGAAAGACTTTGAACCTCTCAACTCATCAGGTTCATCACAATATGACTTAATTATGTGTTACTGGTAATTTACTCAACAAAACAATTCACAATATTGAAACAAAACACACAATGTGGTTACAATGAAAGACAATAAACGGTTTGTTTTGTCTGAGGAAATCAACAAACTTAGCACCAAGTTAGTCACATGCAACAGGCTTCTGCAAATACACTTTCCTGCAGTCATATTCCCCAATTAAAAGCCTGAACAAAACCTCGCTCTGTGACTGGCTCTTATTCTTAAGGAGGAATGAAACAGCTGAGCAACAGGACTTTTTATACTGGTGGGTCTACAACTGCAGAGTGGCGGGCAGGCGAGCAGGCAGCAGCAAGCTTCCAGCCCGCAGGCTCCAGTGGACAGGATAAGGCTTCTTTGTTCCAGACTCCTCCTACTCCTCAGAGAAAATGAGAAAGTAGCCCCTGCTGCCTGACAAGGAGTCCTCTCAGCACACACACAGATAATCACAGATGGGCAAGCACACATGCATGTACAGACGGTACACAGGACGACACATGCGCATGCATACCTGCACAAACACATGCGGATTCAGTACAGACCACATCCACATATCTGCCTGCTACTGGGACTGCCTATGTTTTCAATCAGACTTTTATATGCAGAATTTACCATGCCATAAACTTTCTGCACTGCAATAGTGACTTCACTATTAAAACACTTAAACACACAGGCTGATGATAAAAGCAAAACCCACTCATTTAACATGCCTGTTAATACTGTCCCACATTTTAAAAGAAGCTTGAGTTGGTTTAGAAAGTTTTCTGTCTCTCACTCCCCCGGACTTCAGCTTGTAGTGATTGGACAACAAAAGAAACCCGAGCTTCCTCCTTCATAGCCCCGCCTCAGGTCTAAGGTGTCAGGTGTCCATCTGTGTGTACACTAACCGAAAATATGACTAAACTTACAGACAAAACTAAAAGCAGCTCGACAAAATGCGTTATTTAGCGACTGTTGTTGTCAGCACACAGAAAAACTGCCGTTCAAGCAAAACAGAGAAAGTTTTTTGTTTTTTTAAAAAGGAGACTGAACACAAAAGCTCCTATACATGCAGGAACAGTCAACACTGAGCAGAGCAATCAGTGCAGACAAAAAAAGACAAGCTACACAGACAGAAGCAGCCAGCAAACTCCAACAGCTAGAATGGTGTCAGATAACCATCTCCGGACATTTGAACTGAGTGTGTGTGCTTGTACGTGTGTGCGCGCGTGCATTGAGGGGTTGCAGGGGTTCATTTTCTGGTTTTCTGTCGAGCTGTTTCCCAAGAATCAAGTCCATCATTTTCAAATTAAACCTAATCACTGTTCCTACAATTGACAGATGAGTTAAACGAAGCAGAAAGCTCAGAGACGTTAAATAAAGACGAGTCGACGGTGAAGTACCCTACAGTGTTTTCTATAGAGGCTGTTTTTACCCGCTATTTTTAGCTTGACTTTTTCTGTAACAACAACCCATCATTCTCCACTTTAGTGTAATCACTGTTCTTTGGCCGGGCGCAGCAGTTCAAACGAGGAGGGAAACTTTTCAGAGGCTGTCTCTGACTACAGGTTTCAACAAGTCCCTCAGCAGTTACCTTTGCCAGGGAAAGAATGCCCTCAGAGAAACCTCAAATTAAATGACTAAAAATAAAAGATACATTTATGATGGCCCCGAGGCAAATGGGTTTTTAAAAAAAATTATATCTTGATGAAGATTTGGAGAAAGCCCTGGATTTAGCTTCAAGTTGCAGCAAGTCAACTAGCAATTGACTTTTCTTGGGTAGAGATTAACCCACAGCACCTAGAGTCAAATGACTTCAAGGTTATAATTAAAATAAAGATTAAGTAAAGGGATTACGGCTTATCACGGGTTACTTCTAGGAAATAATCATGGTACAATGAGCCGCCTGAAAAGTCTTCAACATCAGACTTTTTATGTAACTTTTACTTTCAAAGAGCCTCATTTTAACTCCACAAAATGGTTGCATTTAGAGGCTGTGGCAAGGAGTTGCAACACAAACTGTAAGCTGATATGACAATAAGTCCCATTGTACTTTGTCAGACCGACTTACAAAATAAAATCCAACTCGTGACACACGAGTAGGAGCATTTTGCTTATCAATGTATGCAAAAGTTAACCACAGCGTCCGTGAAAAAATGTCTCGCACAGAGCGAAAAACAACTGAGACAACAGAATAAAAAAAACAAGTGGGAAGATGGATTTACTGCCTAGTTAAAGAGTATAATGATAATTCTCCCACCACTGACACATCCATAACAAGATGACTCTGCACAAATGTCAAGACACACAAGCTAATCCTTTGTTATGTGGGCCCAGACGGTCACAAGATGAAGGAACAAAGACCCTTCCCCCCGTGCCACTAGAACACTTGATTCAGATGTCATAGATTTCCCACCTGCACCACAAGCTGTGCCAAAATACCCCTGCTCTGAACATACACAACTTTTGTCACGGTGAGACTCGCCAGGTAAAAGCTCTTAAAAAACTGTATCCTCTCAGATGTATTGCCAATTTATTTCTCATCTGTATGCCATGTTGTCAAATGTTGGAACATGCTGAACATACAGATCATTTGGTAGAGGGTAGGATTATACTGCAGGAGTGATTTTGAACATTTGCTGTCTCCGTGTCTACTGCAATTGGTTGTAATTGCTGTGAACACAAGTCGACTGCAGCTGCAAACTTTCCACTTACCTTTAAAGTCTTAATGTGTTTGACACTCTGACGAATTATTGGCTGTTACTTTAACAGTGATTTTAATTTAAGCATTTGCTTAATGTGCGAATGTGCAGCAGAAAGTGTTTGTGCAAGCATGCACACAAGACAGTATGTGTGTGCATCTACACATGCATCTGTGTGTTTGCACATACCTAACCACATAAATACACTGCCAGTAACTGTGCTCTTCTCTTAATCCCTGGGCTTCCAGTATATCCAGCATATCATCTACTGTGTTCCATTGTGTCACCTCGGAGCCATGTTGACTGACAAACATAACTGCGATGAAACAAGTGACATACAAACAACAGCTGTCACGAATTCGTAATATTACTTGTATTTTCAGCAGCGGGACATATTGAAGAATTAGCATGCATGCAAAACTGCACAGCTCTACCTAACACCTCCTTGACTGCCTCTGCAATAAATAGCAATGGCTGGAGTCCCATGACTGACTCAGTCAAACCGAGAAAGAGCGGGAGGGGGGGCCTCTGACACCACTGCCCTCGGCCCCAGCACTCCTTCACCGCCAATCAGCGCTCCAGAATCTCTGGAATCTCTGGAAGTGGGAATGTGGGAACGTTGGAGATGTGAGTAATCTTTCTGTTGTGCAGTCCCTGTTTCCAAGCTTCCAGAGATCTGCGGCTATAAGGAGAACACTGTGGAGCCAGCTAAACCTGGCGTAGCACCCTGGAGTCCAAACTGGGACTTCTGAGAAAGCCCGCCTGTGCACAGCTTCAGCAAGCGAGGAGCCCGCAAACACATGGCCAACAGAAACACTGGCATACACGAGTTTAAAAAAAATGACTTCTTGTAAAAACAGTGAGTTTTGTATGAGTGTGTGGCGTATTAGTGTGTGTGTGTGTGACAGACAGAGGACACAGACAGAAAAGATAAAGTGCAGGGAAAGAATATTGGAGATCCATATTTTTAGTAGCACCTCAGGAAATGAGCATCTAGAGAATAACTCAGTTTTAATGACTTTATTAAAGAGTGTCTGAGTGCCTGTTGCCTTGTGCAACGACAGATGTGCGTTTCTCAGTGTGTGTACTCACAGCTGCGTGGCAAACAGTCGGCTCATCTTTGCCACGTGCTCATTGTCGTCCATGTCACTGTCCCCCTGGTCCCCGCTCAGCTTCCTCTTGGTGGGGCTGATGGGAGGAGGACCTGTCCGGTGGTTAGAGATGGAGGAGGAAGATGAGGACGACGATGATGAGGAGGAGGAGGATGAGGAAGAGGATGATGACAGAGACAGGGACTGGAGTCTGGGGTCCCCCCTCAAAGCTGCTTCACCTGAGAAGGGGAAAGAGCAAAGGAGAGAAAAGATAGAGAGTTATCGGTGATGTTGAACCTTTGTTTTGGGATGTTTGGGCATTTAAACATCAATTTGAGGGGAGATCGGATGAGCACCACCTTAACACAAAGATTAAAATAAAGTAAAACCAGGACAAATTAAAAGTATAGCGCTGGTACGCTAAGAAAGGAACTGTGTTATTATACACTCACAATATTCATGAAGTTTACAGAACAACATTTGGCTCTACTTTTGGTCATTTCAAACATGGCTGTCAGAATGAAGTGACACTTGTGTCGTTGCTGTCAACTCTGCTTACAACATGTCACTCAACCACGGGTGTAAATTATGGTAATTAGTCAAATTATGGCATTTGCAAGTAGAACTGTTTTATTGCCACTTTAAACAAGCTGACCACATAAACTACTTCTCGACAGTGTTACTATACATGTTGTGTTCCAGCTCAAACTTTGGATTTTGTTGACTTATACAGTTTGCTGAGTGAGGCACAAACTTCTGGCACAGGCAGAGGAGTATCTGGTTAGGAATGTTTTGGAAGAAATAGTTGTGGATGGGTTCTGCATACGTTTGTGTGTGTGGTGTGAACTATTTCTCTCTGTGTGTACGACTCACTCTGCGAACCCCCAGTCTTGTCCTGGGTACAGGAGGCCTACAGAGGCGTCAGTGAGTGGGAGTAAGAGCAAAAAGAGAATCAGGAAAACTACCACTGGCTCTGTCTCAGCACGGGGACTTTCCACTGCTTCGACCTCATGTATCTGTCTGACTTTTCCCAAACAAAACACAAAGCCCAGACTAAAACTCCCATGCTACGTGCAGCTTTCTCCATAACTACTCCCATATTCTGACAAAAAACATTTAGTTACTAACACATCCCCCTGGATTGCAACACATATTGGTTACTCCTCTTTGATTACAGTTTTTTATTACAAAATAATGTTGAAATGTGGCGTTGATTATGCTCCAGGGATTTGTTTCACAGTAGTGATTATTTCACAGTAGGGATGAAATCATTCAAGCAGTACTGTTTACATGTCTGAATTAGGGATGTCAATTTTGCTGCCAGTAGCCCGACATCAATTAACCAGTAACTAATCTGCTAATTTTAAAGAGAAAAATGACCTGAAATTCAAGAGGCACTTTTCTTTATAGTGCAGCACACTGAAGCGCACTCAATGAGTTTTAGCCCCACATATCGAAACACTATCCATTTAGCGGTAGTGAAATTTTAATGTATTGTGTCATAAATGGCTTGCCCATTATTTCATTTTCTGTTGGCTCTGCTGACAGACAGCAGGCCAGCCACGTTAACACACCCACTGCCCACCTCTGGTCTTCACTGGTTAGCTAGCCGCTCTGCACTGGAGCTAGCTAGTGGCACTCATTGGGCTATTACTACTGGTAATGCTGATAATTGCATAAACATTGTGGCCCCTGTCTGGTCTCCCCCTGGGTCACCCCAGAAAGTAAGTGGCTGCTTTAGCATTGTTAACTATGTTAGCACTACTAGCCATGGTGACACTGCTAACTGCACTAACAGAACTAATAGTTAACAATGCTAAAGGGCTTTTGCAGCTCAAAGTAATGCCACTGGGGCAACCAGAGAGTTACCAGCACTAAATGCCAAATGAGTGGCAACCGATTTACGGTTAACCACTGACATCTGTAGTCTGAATGTCTGAATGTTAATCTGCTCTGCTTATAATTTAGACAGGCAGTCAAAAATAAACCAGAGGCACAAAGTAGTGATTAACCTGCTGGATATTGCTCATAAAAAAAAAAAAAAAACGATTCTGGTGATCTAAATAAATAAATAACAAAATTTTACATTTTATTTTTACTTTACACATTTGAAAAAAAAAATGTATAATATGGATGAAATTTGCGCTCTAAATACTGTTAGCAGTAGGCGTGGGAATCATCAGATGATCCGCGATACGATATTATCACGATACTTGAGTCACGATACAATATCGTTACGATTTTAAATATGTTGTGATATGCTGAGTATAGTGATAAAATATATTGTGATTTATAACCTTTTTTCAACTGTAAATTATGTCACCAAAGGAAAACTTTCTCACCTTCTGTTGTATCTAATAAGATAATAAAAAAAACAATAAAATAATGAGATTAAGTCTTAAGCCTGTTCATCTCACTCCAGCCTCTTTTGCAGCAGCAAAATCTATCTAGTGGATTGAAAAAGCAGCTGATTAAATTATTCTAGTAGGCTACCTAACATTAAATTTGTATTTGTCATATTACATTAGAAAAAAATTTTGATACTTGGCACTGTGTGACGATACGATACTGCCACACAAAAATATCGCGATACTATGCTGTATCAATTTCCCCCATCCCTAGTTAGCAGCATAACACTGTACTGTTTGTTCACTGCAAACATTTTCTGAGCCATGGTAATCGCCAGAGGAAGTTTCCCGTAAGTTACAGTCGACAGGATAATTTTGTAGGAGGAGTGCCTTCTGGATGCATGAAGCCATAAAATCAGGGTGATTACCAGTTTAAACCGATCTGAAAACAATTACATCATTAAGTCGTTCAGAACGCACACACATGCTGAAAAGGCTTTGCACTGTAATAAAATGTGTGCCCTATTCCTCCACTGCTCCTCCATGTATGTTTAGTTTTAGCATGGCCTCCCAAACAACACGGCAGCTCCTCCCCTCTCTCCCTCTCTCTCTGGCATGTTCCTGCTCGCCCCACTGTGTACCATGGCAACAAGGGTGACATCATTGTTTTTGGCAGGACAGAGGGATGGCAATAAAGGAAGGGAGACTGTGACACCACTCTGTCCAATCAGGATCCAGGACACATAATGGCTTGTTAGAGGTTCAGGAGTGAAGCGCTCAACAAGGGGGTGAGTCTGTGAGGGTTTCCCCTGCCAACAAATAAGACATTTGACCGTATAGAGTCAGACGCTGTTGACCTGACTGCTGCTCAATAGTGAACCTGCATTACACTCAGTTACCACTTAGGTTCACGTTTCTAATACTAATGCAGCCCTGTAATAACTCCTACATTCGTGGAGGTTATCAGTTGTTGACAGTGGTTTAAAGAGATGTTTCAATTTAAGTAATTTACTTAAAAAAAACTAACCTACACAAGGCATGGCTCTTTCACAATAACAGACTTTCATAGTAAAATTTGTGTAGTGGTGACTCTGAAGTAATACAAGCGTAATCACATCATATTTGCACAGCAGAAAGCAGAATAAAATGCAGAAAGGTCTCCTGGCTTTACCATCCTGTCTATCTATTCAACATATTTGTTCAGTGCACAAAAAACACTGCAATGTTGTGATTTTTTTTTTCAACCGGCAGACAATCAGTGGGATGACGGCTGCAGCCCAGAAGTGAAACTCCTCTCTATCCCCTCTCTGCTCTCTTGGTTCATTAGGTCCACATGATCAAAGCCTATTTCTCTTGACAGAACTTCAAACAGCTTGGAATCAGGATGAGATTGGATTACAAACAGAGGTGAACCTCTCTATCTCTTCATTTCCCTCTCTCCTTTCCCTCCCTTCAGATACTTAAAAAAAGGATGAGTCCAAGCATGTCCTCCTCTCTCTCTGCAAAGCAGCAAAGTGATTATTTTTGGCTGGGTTCCTCAGTAACCTGAACTTGGCCCACTGGGTCGCCTTTATTTTCTAAGTCCATAGAGGTTTTAGGCTTTAAATACTTAAAAGGACAGACAAAAAGGTTCGTCCACAGAGGTTCTTGCCTGTGTGAGCTGAACTTTTAAACCGGATGTTAGATTGGTTTGATCTCTGACATAGAGAGGAAAGAGGACAGCAAGACGGGCATACAAAGACGGAGAGAAGTTGACAGGAGTACAGTGCATGGCTTTGAGGAGGTTTTCAACCTTGTTTATTTTCTACTGCTCAGCTGCAAAAAGGGACAGTCAGCATTCCCCTGCACCCCTCCCTGCCAGGCCTACAACTGATAGCAGCTTTACAGAAAGAGAAAGGCAGAGCTAAAGAGAACAAACAGAGAAAGAGAGGGATAACTCTGTATAGAGAACATGTCCTCCAGCAGAGTCTGAGAGCAAATAAAACACACAACTAGCTAAAAACATCATCACATGATTTCTAAAAATACAATTAACAGCACAGTTTAATGTGGTTAAGAAATACTACAATTTGGAATTAAATTGGAGGAATCAGCTGGTGTAGGCTTGCAGGATATTGAAGCAATTGTTTACAATGCTGCACAGATAGTGGCATTGCTGATTAGCTAATCAATAGGCTACCTTCATCAGTTACTGTAACAACGTTATTATGTGATACTGTGTGTGATGTAATGGGTACTTCAGTGCACACAGGGAGAGGCTGAGATTCACCATTTGTTCAACTCCTCAGTAAGACACCACGGTTTGACTTCAGTGCTCCTTTCCTGCCATGCTACCTGACATCATAAGCACTACTGCCAGCAGCTCAAGGGCAACCACAATATAGGACTTTATTATTCAATCCACAGAAATGGTTCCTATTCAAAGCCAATTTTCAATATGCAAACCCACGGCATAAATCCACTGAAGACTGTTACACAAGGAGTAAAAACAGGCCCTAACAGATAAGAGAGAGGAGAAGAAAGTCATTATTTCTGTTATATTAACCAAACTCTGCCGGTCAAATTAAGGTCAGAATCAATGTGACCTGTGATTGCTATCAAAATGTCTTTTTACTATAGCACATATGCACCTAAGTCTGATTCATTTTGTCGTTTCATTTTACATTAATGCACCAGAAAAGTCACAGAGGGAACTGGAGGAATCCAACATCTTTTTACTTAACTTCATCTGTTAATGCATCAGCCCAGAAACAAAAGACCTCAATAAATTTATTCTATATATCTTGTTTCTTTCTTTTTACGGCACTGACAATATGCTTATGGTATGTCACTTCACATCTTTCCACAAACTGACCTGATTATCAAACAAATCATTAAAGCACAGGTTACTGGGAAAGAGATAATGCAAGCTAACCACAAACTTGAATCAAACTCTTAATATATTTATACAGGCATCACATTATGTAGAGTGATTTTCAGTATGAAGTTTTAAATATGCTGCATACTGCATTAACACATCTCACACTTGTCTTGATCAGGGTATGAGATAACTAGTTATGTGTCACATCTGCACTTGCTAATAAATGTTGACGATGACAGCAGTATGAAAGCTTCAGAATAGATCTGAAGCTCTTGGGACAGTGAACCAGTATGTGTGAGCAGATATGTGTGCATTTGTCGGAGAATGTTTGAGTACAAGTGCTCGAGCATACAATAACAAGTCAGCACACCCACAGTATCACAAAGCTCCTCCAACCCCCTTCTTGGCTCGACATGTTTGAACACGAAGGGCTTTTCTTTCACTCTTTTTACTGGTTGGCTCTTTTCCCTCTTCTTTTATCTTTTGTTTTCTTATCATGAGGCACATGATGGAGTCAGATTTTAGCTCAGTCAGCTAAAAACAACACTCACAAAACCAGAAAAACCAACAAATGGGCCTGCAGAGATGTGCTTCCAGAGATAGAAATAAAGCATTGTGTCTCACCCATCACATGCAAGAGACACCCAGAGGATATACAAGTATAGGAACACCACTAAAAGTAGTCCCCTCCCCTCTGCACTCCTGTAATTTTCTTCACTGAGATAGACAGGATGAAACATGAGAGAGATGAAGCTTTGCTGTGACACAGCGAACCCTTCAGACTGGCTTCAATCCTAGGCCTGGGGCAGTCTTATCTGCAGCACTATCACTGTATTAAAGAGTAAGTTTTACAGTCACTGAAATGTCTCAAAAATGGCATCTGTGCCCAAACTCCTAAGATAAGCTTGAAAAGCCACATGCCTAAGCTGCAGTTTGGTGTCTAAGAGTTTGTCAAACAGGAATTACAGCAACACAACACTCATTTTTTCCCCACAAAGCATTAGAAACAGACAAAAGAACATGTATGTTGACAGACACACTAATCACATGCACAGCTACTTAAAGAGAAACATGTTCCCACTACCTGCTCCTGTAAAATGGTACTTGGCCACCTGCCGAACTGCCTCTCTGACCCTCCCTGCAAATCTGCAAAATGGTTTTCGGCTGTACAGTCCTAATAGGAGAGCTATTAAAAGTTCATTATATGTTAGATGTAGAGAGGAGGTGCTAACTGTGGCACAGCAGCATTAAGGGGAAAGTAGGCTAATGCACAGCAGAGAGGGAGAGAAGAGATGAAAAGGAAGCCCGCTGATCTGCTTCTCAGGGAATTTTTTTTTCCTGAGAGTGTGTGTTGGCTGGAGCTTTTGTGTTTCGTATCAACCTGGGATGGAGATTAATCATTAGTCACCACTTTCAACAACAATCCTATCATGCAATCCTCACATTTTTGCTCCTACTATGTCCTGTGTAGTAAATTCCTTGCTCATAAAGATATCAGTGGCAGTTCGTGTCAGAATCTAAAAATTGCAAGTGGACTTTTTTCCTTTCAGAGCAAGAGTTGATTCTGCGTCAGGGGTTGGAAATTAGCACCAGCAACAAGCGAAATGCTGGTAAAATATGCAAGTGGCTGCTAGATTTGAGTCACTCATCGACCAAAAGGGATATAACAATCTATCGAGTGGTCCACCAGCTACAGCTGCAGGTGGACAAAAAAGTTTATTTCCAACCCTGTTCTGCAGAACAACTTTTCATCTGCTCTTTCCCCCTGCAGAGCGACAGAGGAAGGGATTTGTATTTAGCCCCCAGAAAGACTGGATGATATTACAACGCCTGACATGTGAGCACTGACTGTGGGGCACAGGACTGGAGCTACAATCCTCTAAAGTCGGTCACTTTGCTAATATGTGAAAGCTCCTGCTCTGTGCATTCATGACATTACATAAAATCCTACACTGGGCATTATAGAAACAACATCTGGTGCACACTGAGAAAACCAGAGCAAAGACAAGACAAACCCCAGCCTTATCAGAAAAGACACTGGGTCAAATCACTAAACGACACACTGAGTCAATCCTTCAGACTCCGTCACAATCTGATTCAACTAAAGGCAGACATTTAACCACAAATATCACAAACTCGGGAATGCAGGAGGATGATGAATAATAGAGAGCAGAGAGTCTGAATAGCTGAGCTACTAGTAATATGGAGTGAGTCAGCCATAGGAGGAGAGCCATGAAATTCACACACACACACACACACACACCGTACAGTCTGTTAGTCAGCCTTTGATCTCAACCATTAGCCAGATCCTCCTTTGGAGAAGAGGTCAATAACAGCACAGAGAAACGATAAGACAGGCTTAAAAAGCACTTCCGGTTGTTTTCAGATAAACTAGCAAGTGAAATTTTAAGCTAACGTTAACTACGATGCTAACGGTTAAAACAACGTCCCACGGAGAAAAAGAAGTTGGCATCATGTTCAAACCGTTTAAAAGTCATTAAAAATTGAAAGCTGATACAATTATAAGTCGAGGAGATATTTATGTATTTGATTAATTAACATATATGTTAAGAGAGACACGTTACTCTGCGTGGCGTGTGCAAAGTAACAGCTAACGTTAGCTTAAAAAGTTGAGTGAAAACTTCGAGCAGTGTCGCTAACGTTAACTCACAGCGTTAACGGCCGCACACACAAACAGCCCTCATACACTTTACCTTCGTAGCAGAGAATGCCAATGTTGTTGTTCATCTTGTCCAGGTACTGGTAGTTCAACAGGTCCATTTTCGTTAGTAGCATTTATCGAGTTTTAACAACAACACCACAAAAAAGACCAGCTTTTTTCTTCTTCTTCTTCTTCTTCTTCTCCTCTCAAGCGACGGTCAAAAAGCTAAAGGCCCAGCCTCCAACTTTCTAGAAACCCCCCTTTAATAAAATAAAACCCCACGCACAGAGGACTGACACCGAGTTTAGGGTACTTTTTTTGAAATATGGGTATAATAAATGTATCGCGGTGATAAGGAGGGAAAAAAAGAGTAGCGTCAGTTCTCCTCACAGCCAGCTGTAAGTCGACTGCACTGACACGCAGGCTATGCTTGGTATGACTCCTATGCTGCACCAGTGGTTTCCTCTGGTGCTGAGAGGGGCGCACTGGGCATGCTCGCTAAATCCCTGGAGCGCCTCAAATATCAGGGATGTTTTACGCGCAAGATCAGCCTCTCCAAACACATCCAGACACCCAAAGAGCTGCAGTAATGCCACATTAAATTTATAGGGAGGTATAAAGTATATAAAAAAAGTGCAACAAGCACCAATTCTGCAGTTTTGCAACAGAGTATTATGAGCAATATAGTTGAAACACACCATTAAGTCCTGTTAGGAATGAAGACATGATGGGTGAGGTGATTAAAAAGTGCCATAAAAGTATGTTAAGACTGCTATAAACTTATATAACTGCATAAGTCTCTGTCTACTGTGAATATTATAGTGACAGCATAAAAGCTATAAAGTCTGATAAGTCAGTGTAAACTTGTCTGTGTGGGAATAATGCAGCGATTGTTTATAGATATGGAGACAGGGAAGTGAGAAAAAACACAATGGTAGATGATAAGAGAAGGAAAAACTTTAAAGTAATAAGAAAAGGGGCAAAGAGCAAAGAAACTATGCTTCTCTCTGTGGGTTTTCTTCTTGAATCTGCATCATTTTTCTTAATTCAATTATTTTTTTCAATCTAATTTTATTTAAAAAGCCCAATATCACAACTCACAATTTGCCTCAGAGGGCTTTAAGACATTTAACACCCTGGACCCTAACAGTGAATAAGAAAAACTCCTCCCGAAAAACCCCTGGATGAAACCTCCAAAAGAGTTTATGTGCAGGGTTTGTTACAACAGAACAAAAAATAATAGATGAAGGACTTTTCTTTATTCCACAATGCCCCCCTAAATAGGAATACAGACAGAGTTACACATGTAAAAGAAAAAAAAACAGTGTATCTCTATAATCTATGCATAATATGACACAAGAAATCTGTGCAAATTTCTAATCGTTGTCTTATAATTGAAGGGAAAGCTGATGTTGCTGTTAACAGATACAAGAAGTTACCCAGGCCCAGTAAAGCCTCCCCAGTTTCACAGTGGTTCTCTCCTGCCCCCTGGTGCTGGAGCTGGGCTACACCCACGTTAAGTCTTCAGTAAAGGGGCCTGCTGTGGAAAAAGCAGCAGGCGAATGGGGTGAGGAGAGGATAAAGGTATAGAATGTGAATATGACTGTGATCATATGACATGCTTTGTGTGGAGAGGGTAGAGAACAGTTTCCTCTGGGTATCTGAGTGAGAACATAACGAGCAGGGTGTGGCCGCGCTTCAGAGCATGAGCCTCTACACAAGCACACGTTTGCCATGTGCATGTTTTCGTGCGACACGTACCCGCAAAACACAGAGCGGGAAATGAGAGGCGTCAAGAAAAGCTCAAAGAAAATAGTAAATACCTGCGATGTCACTGCGAACTCAAGAGGTTGGCCCTAGCTTTGACGTCCAAATGATATATGTTGTTAAAGCAGTGGAAGTGACTCGGAGAGACAGAAAATGTAAAATCCATGTGATCAAACACAACAAGGACGAACAGCAAGAGAGACAGTGAATTATGGGGAACCTAAAGGAGGAGATAAAGTTTTCAGCCAGGTGGATTTGCCTTTATATCCTGGGCTCCATGCAGCACTGTGGACTGCGTCTATCAGACAAAGTTATAGCTGCTGTGCCTTTGACCTCTGTCTCACTAAAACAGGCCTCTCCTAACTTCTAACGCAGCTCCACACTGGATTAACAGACTAATTATACAGAGGACTTTACCCCCCGTCTCACCCTCTCTCTCTCACGTACACACGCAAACCACAACTTCAAAACAACACGAGTGTAGACAGAGTGTATGCATCTATTTACACATGCACGTCTACCCTAACTTCGCCTAACACCTCCCCCTTTATTTCTCGTACACTCACAAGCACACAAACACACACAAAAGGCCTCTCCCCTCCTCCCCCTCTAACAGGGGCTCTGAACTAAGGGAACATGGCTCTTGTCTCATTGGATACCCATTGTTTCCAGTTTCTCTCACTCACACACACACACACACACACACACACACACACACACACACACACACTAAACAAGGCTCAGTGCAGACAGAGAGTCCATTCAGTGTGACTGCGTCTACTACAGCTGGTGCTGCACGTCACAACTAACTCACAGGCTGAAACTCAGAGCAGTGCATCTAAAACAATGGGAGGCTGAAACATGCTCGTATCGTGTGTGAAATAACATACAACAAAGTTGTTGCAGGAGGTCAGAATCAAATTGTTGTAGGCTGTATGAAGTTCAAGATTGTTCAGTTTTACTGCGTTTCAGGAAGAACGAACCACAGAGCGGTGATCAAACAGCTCAGCAGGTTCAGGTGGGACGCAAAGTGCAACGATGCAGACAGACTCATATGTCACATGAACATGTTCACACTAGGGTTCCAACGGTGTGACATTTTCACTGTACGATAACCCACTCAGAAAAGGTATCATGGTAATAAAGAACTATTATTATTATTATCACTCAGAATGACTCTTACAGGGTATTTTTACTTCTGTGTTAAATCAACGCCGTAGCAACGGCTTCAATTCAAGCCTGACGTGCACCTCCCCTGAAATGTAACCATACGTCACAGCAACGCAGACCTCCTGTCTATTTTTGCAAGCTGAAACCATTTCCCTCAGTGAAAACAAAGCCTTTATTTACTTTTATTTCACAGGTAAGAAACAATAAATTGTGAAGACAATAAAGCCTCCACATAAATAGCATTTTATGTCTTGTGTGTGATTTATCCTGGCTTCATATGAGCAGAGGAATCTCCACTTGTTCGCTAGGCTAATTTATACAATGTAAAACGCCATAGGCTTGTGCTAAAAACGTTAGCATGTTACATTTGTTTGGAAAACCTGTTTAGTTGTTTTGTTAAAGGAATGAAAACCGAAAGTTATTTTTGTTAAAGGAATGAAAACCGAAAGTTATTTTTGGTTGAACAAAACTTTTATTTCTATAATACAAACTTGAAACCACCTTTTTTTAAATGGAAGTATGTGTAAAAAGTGTCCCCTATAAAACTAACTAAAATAAAGGTGAGATTCTCAGTCCAGTTGCTTTAAAAAAAAAAAAATCATAAGTGAATGTACATGTTATGATAACCCTAAATGTTCATACACACAGCTGCAAGCCTACTTAACACATTTTTGGACTGTTGGAAATTCTTTTCACTAAAGTGGAGGATGAGCGACAGACAGTAACGGACCAGATAATGGATATATTTCAGTTTCAAACCTGACAGTGACAACAACTGTAAATAGAAAGCAGAAGGCTGAAGAAACTTTTTAAACAATAGTTTCCTACTTAATTTACACAAAACAAGCACATTTAATATCTTTTCATGGGAGAAGTTTAATATTGTTTTACAATTATAATCATATAAATTATATATGTAACTCTGCCATTATATTAACCAGGTTAAATCCCACTGAGTTTAGAGACTTAAAGACAAAACTGTAGCGACTACTATCAATAAAAAAAGCCGCTGAGAAGCTGAGTAGGCTCTTAACTGTGACTCCTTCAAAGAAATCCATACTGAAGTCCAAAGATGCGTTTGATAATGATTTATTGAACAAACAACTGAACAACTAAAGCAAAATGAGATGAAATATTATGTCTTGTGATTACGTGATTGCATCAACAGAAAGATATCGGAGCGAAACTCATCCTCTTTGTCTAAAAGCTGCCACACCAGTGAATGAACAAGTAAAATAATGTGAAACCACACCCACACCTGTGCTACTGTCACTACCAGGAGTGAAAGTGACCAAAAGAACGTGTGCGGCCTAAACAAATAATAAACAGAGGTTAAATAAACATTCTGGCTCCAACAAAAACAACTGAGTAGACGTGACATCTCCACCTTCAAACCAATTTAATGTGAAGCAACTTTTACAAGAGTCGAAAACAGACAAACAAGAGAAAAAGGTTGCAAAATGTAAACAATTCAACACAGAGATCTGTCCTTGAGCGTGTAACTGAGCCACTTTGGAGCTCCGTCAGTCAGATAAAGACTTAATAGCTCTCCAAAATCTTCTCAGACTATTAAGACTGTCAAAGATGGCAAAAATGTCCTGTCTCGATTCTGAACTGTCTGTCCACCTGTCTGGCTCCTACAGTGCCCAAACTTTGTGTCTCTCATGCAGTGAATAGTCAGCTCAGGAGTAAATCATCTACAACCCGTTTGTCTACATTCACAACATAGAGTGTGTTTCTAAAAAGTACTAAGATTAGGGCTGAGCGATATGCAGAAAATCACATCGCAATATTATATATAATATAACCTCAATATCGATATTGAAATTTTATAGTAGGGTTGACTCTTAGTGTTCTTACAAAATATTTAGCCTGCGCAATTAGTACTGCCCCTAACCCTAACCTGATATGTTTTAATGTTTGATGCTCTGACTGCTGACATCATACGTCTGCTGTCTTCTGTGCCGGCTGGAATATAAAAGCTGCTCCATCAGGTGTGTTACTAACAGGCATATTCATTGTGGAGATATGTTGCTCAATATTACAAAAATAAGCAAAAAAAATCATTTAATTACCTTCATTTTAAACTATAATATCTTAGTTTTACATGTATGAAATGTCCCAAGATGATCACTATAAACTATAAACTGCCTAACCGCATTATTCGAAAAGTGCATCTGAGTGTAGGATTAGCTCTTGTGTCAGCGGGTCGGGTCAGGTTGCAGAACAAACTGTGCTAAGCAGGCAAATAATAATACAGTTAGAACAGTCTGGTAAGAAACATTACATCACTTCACTGTAATGCAGCCTTTGAAACCAGGAAAAGACACCACTTAGGATATCTAACATGATATCTAGTCACAATATCAGAATAATATCAGTATGATACCCAGCCCTATTATAACTAAAGTAAACATCACAATCAAAATAATACAAATTGTATATATACTGTCAAATTTAAAATGCAATTATCATGTTCATTATTGGTAGATATATATATAAAGACAGGTTGTGTTAGGGGAGTGCATATTAATTTTGTAACACTGGGTGGGACTTGGACTGTAAATAAACTGGGTTTATTCAACTGGGTGGTCAATAGACTGAGGATAGTTTTATACTAGTCTAAATAAATTTGGGAAATTGTTGAAATAATGCAGGAGTTAAAAGAAGAAATGTAAGAAAGGGGTAGGGACATATGAGTTTTACTTCTACCTACTCGTTACCTTTGTCTTATTTGTTTTTTTGTTTTTTGTTTTTTTGGTTCAAAATAAAGTCATTCATTCATATGAAATTGTTCTACTGCTTTCTCTCTTATTTAACAATTAATTAATGCTTAATTTTAGGAATCTTTGTACATCACTTCAGCTTGGTCGTGCTGCAGGTCCCTGCGACTGCTGTATTTACTCCAGTGTACTCTTTTGTCTTACAATTACCACACGTACCCACACACTTGACTTCAAATTCACTTAAAAAGGGGGAAACAGTCTCTAACACAATGTCTTTGTTCTGGGTTGGCATGCTGTAAGACTGAATAAGTACACTAAGGAGATTAATGGTTACACAACAAGTTGGTGAAATTCCACGTCTTTCTTCCATAGGGAGGGACACGCTGTTACACATAACTCAGCCCACTGTGGTAATAACCATTTCCCCTCACTGTTTCCCCAAATGACTTTGCTCAGTATGACTCAGAGGTAAGGTGCTCGCTGTGCGGCTGATGACCCACAGTGATGTCAGCTGTAGAGGAGGGCGGGCTGCGGCATCACTGCTGTTATAAAAAATTCAAGTGTCCACATAATTGAATGCAAACCTTTGTGGAACAGCATCACTGGCTCACTTAACCTGATTTTACTGATGAATTATTCATCTACTACAGACATGAGCTGGTTTATAATATCCTCTGTCCTTACAAAATAAGTTCTGGACCTCACTCATCCCGTACTTTAAAATGAGATGGGTTTAGGATCTAAGAATGCTCCCACCCATCTTTCATTTTGTGGTGTGGGTATACAACTGCTTCATCTCTGCCTTCCTGTCATTATCCCCCTAACTTCCTGCCTGTATATTTATTTATCTAATCTATCACGCCACGGCGCTGCCACACCTACTAAATCCCCTACAGTGTTGAGTGTCTCTCTGAACAGGTCTGGGCTTCTCTGGGGAGTGGGTGTGTCTGGATAACAACACCGCACAGGCCAGGTGGTGATTCATCCTAATGCTTTACTAACACGCTCCAGTGTTGTGACACAAACACTGACAGAAGAAAAGACCGTAAGATGATGGTTGAGTCTTCTTCAACCTTGAATTTTTCCCTTCCACTTACTTAACTAAACTTTATGCCTTGTTGAAAATGAATAAAGGAGGAACAACTTGTTGTAGGTTTCTAAAGTTGGCCTAAGCTTTATCATAAACATAATCTTTCGTAAACCAAAGTGGATTAACAACTTTCACTCTGGCACAGATCAAAGGTCAAATCCTTGATTACTTTATGGCGCCCTCTGTTGAAATGCCACCACACCATTATCGGCTTTGTTTACATGATGACATCATGCATTCAAGACGTTTATCCCCTTTGAAAATCGTTGTCTCAGCTCTTGGCGTCAGGGTGGTTACTCAGCTGTGACTTTTATACGAACTTTGAGGCTGTAAAAGGTTCGATTACACCTGAGTAGGACAGACCTGTATTACAAGTTAGGATACTATGGTGTCCCACGATTTACAAACCATCTACAAGTCAAGCTTTTACATATTCTATATGGATAAATCCCCCCAGTGAACAAACACAAGGTTGGCTTTCTGTGAAGACATTTACATCATCCGTATGGCACTCAAAAGCAAAATTACACAGCAGCAACAAGACACCAAACAGTTGTAGGGAGTGTTGGATAGAAAAGATCCTCAGCACACACACACACACACACACACACACACACACACACACACACACACACACAGGAGAGGAAATATCAGGTTGCTCCACCGAAACAATGACAACAACAGGTGATTGTGTGGAAGTGAGGCTATTCGTCATTTCCCATCTTTGTTGTCTGTGGGCATGTGTGTGTGTGTGTGTGTGTGTGTGTGTGTGTGTGCGTGTGTGTGTGTGTGTGTGTGTGTGTGTGTGTGTGTGTGTGTGTGTGTGTGTGGCAAATATTAAAATCCTGTGCTGACAAATCTTAAGTTTTGTTTGCTGTTCTCATTTCCTAGGAACTTTTTATTTCTTGTAAAACTAGGTGTGGTACCACTACAGTAGAATCTGAAGCTCTTTTGGCCCAGTGTGGTGTGTGTGTGTGTGTGTGTGTTTGGCCGATCGGCCAGAACATTAAAACCACTGACAGGTGAAATAAATAACATTGATCATCTTGTTACAGTGTAATGTTGTGCTGGGAAACCTTGGGTCCTGGCATATATGTGGATACTACTTGACGCGCTCCACCCACCCAAACACCGTTGCAGACTTAGCAAACCCCCTCATTGCAAAACCACTCCCCAATGGCAGTGGCCCTGCCAGCAGGACAATGCACCATGCCACACCACAAAAACTACTCAGGAATGGCCCATGAAATGTGACAAAGAGCTCAAGACATTGACCTGGCCTCCAAAGTCCCCAGTTCCCAATTCGACTGAGCATCTGAGGGACATGCCAATACCCAAGCAATACTGCCCATCAACGGTGGGGCCTCTATGGATTGCACATAGCTCTGACATGTCAAGGTATGGACACAGGAAGTCTGGAGATGCTCCGTGGTGTCTGCACCAGGGTCTTCACGGCAGATCCTTTGAGTTGCGATATCGCGTGCCAGCATGTCCCAAGGATGCTCGATCAGATATGGATCTGGGGAATTTGGAGGCCAGGTCAAGGCCTAAAGCTCTTTGTCATGTTCTTCGGGCCTTTCCTGAGCAGTTTTTGCAGGGCCTCATGTTGCCATGAGGGGGTTTGCTTGGTCCGCAGTGGTGTTTGGGTGGGTGGTGTGTGTGAAGTGGCATCCACATGAACACTAGGACCCCAAGCGTCCCAGCAGAACATTGCATTGTAACAAGATGATCAATGTTATTCACTTCACCTGTCAGTGGTTTTTATGTTTTGGCTGATCAGTGTATATACATACAAGGACTGAAACTCTGGTCTTCTGTTGCTCTCAGTGTAGACATACTTGAATAGACATCAAGAATATGCAGGAAAGGTAGTTTCTACTTTGATACGTAACTAGGTACAAGTGGCAGACACAACAGACCTCGATGCTTAAGATGTCTATCTTTGTTATATCACTTCAACATTAGTAATGCTGTTGCTTTCAAACTTTTCTGTTTAAAAGGGTTAGATCAGAATTAAAACTTTGATATAAATCATTTTCAAAGATTATTTAGGGTAGTTTTTCAGGTTATTGCACAACATATTGCGGCCGTGACAAAGATCCTGTGTCAGAATCAAACCATAGACATTGCAGTTAAATGGTAAGCTGCCTGTCTTAACGGTATTGTAGAGGCTAAGCCAACGCTTTAAGCCACGGAGATACTGATTGTTACCATGTCTGATGAATTAAAGTCTGAGTCAAACTTCCCAGTTGAACACTCCATCCATTTATTTTCCATCACAAACTTGTCAACTCAAATATGTTTCCAACAGTACTCTAAAACACCCACACGTGTAACTCCTGCAGCAACAAGCTGCTTCAGTGGTCAAAAACTGTTTTCCCTTCCAGATGGAATACCTGCCCAGACAAAGAAAGGTTCCTACTACATATAGTGATGACTGCTAATTACCCCGAGGCCTGACACCCAATACAACATATACACCATACAGAAAAAATATTCTTTTGCATATTCTGCTCCGAACCAGAAGTTGTTATTTTCAGCCTGAAATTAATCTGAAGTTGCTATATTTATTATTGATTAGCAACCTATTTACAGAACTGTCTCAGGGTTGAGCTTCAGATAGATTTGAACACAAGAGTAAGAGACTGAACGCAGCTACCCAAATGAGGGTTTTCCTTCATCACCAGTACAGATAGTGGCACATTGTATTCAGTTGATACTCGTACATTATCTGTACCAGATACTTGTTTCATCAAAATACTCGGCTCAACCATACTAACTAAGCTAACTGCCAGGCTAACTCAGTGTTGCTCTTGCACATGGGAGAAGTACTCCTTGTAGGCTCCAGAAGGCCCTTTCTGACAGAAATCTACTCATTTGAATCCAAACCACGACTTTTTCCCCTGACCAAGTAATCCCTCTCTGGTAGTAAGCTCTCTGGGAAAACTTCTCCCAGCTGTGCTGCCCTTCATCCTCTTCTTCAGTGCTCACCAATGAAAGCTAAAGTGAAAGCTAAGCCCAGTTTTTTCAGCACTGTGTCCTGCAATTTTCATAGCTTCCTGTTGGATGCGTACCACTTACAGTCTGGCACCTGGTTGCTACCTTTTTATAAAGTTACAACCTCACCTGGGCGCTGTGGGGATAAACGCCCAGAAACCTCCTGAACACAGAAAATAAGAAAATACAGGCAGCGGGCAGAGTCTCTGCAGAAAAACAGGCCGCCACACACTTCTCCTGGGTCGTAACTGATGATTGAGAGAGATTACTTTTGAATGAGTTAATTGTTTTTTTTATGGAAATCCTGCATAGTAAATCTTTAACCACTTCTCATATAAAGTGTTTATATACCTTATGAGGATTTGGTCTGAATTAGTGACCCTCAATTTAATAGTCAATGGAGTAACTCCAAGCTGTACGTTGGTAAAACATCTGATCTGTTCATATAGAGTCTGAAGTCATAATATTGTTCTTCTAAGTCTCATTAAAGTCCGAAGCTGTGATCAGCGTACAGCAGCTTTCAGCCTCAACCAGAGTCCACACATTTCATCCAGCTGGAATGAGGACCACATGGACACATGGCGAAGTGTTCTCTCACTCTCACAGCCAAGACATCATCTGTGTCCTATAGCCTGTCTGTTTGTTGAGCAAACGGTCTCACTCCTCTTTCAGACTGACCCGCTGTCTGTCTGTACTTTTGTCTCTCCTCTCTCATACCGTCTCAACTCCTTGCACTATCGATTTAACTCAGCTCTCCTCTCACAATGCAACATCGAACCTTGGCAGCCTTTGTTAAATGTCCATCTTGAGCCTCTTCTTTCCTCTAAATCTTTTTTTCTTCCAACACTCCGTCTCTAATTGTAAGTGCTCTCTGTCCTTCCACCTCCTCCTCCCTCCTAGCCTGCCAAATATTGTTTACAACACAAACAAATCACACATGAAGCTGATGGTTGCTGTGCTAGCTCACTCGGGCGATGCAAGGTTAGCTATCTACTGTGTTATTACAAGTATGCAACTGACTGGAACACAACTCAGCTCTGATTTTGAGATGCAAATCTTTTCTTAGCAGCAGGCTGAAACTCTCACGTCTCGTATGGTGACAGGAAAAGTGCACTGGATTTGTTGCGCACAGCAGTGACACCTGTTTAAAGTAAAATATGGAAAAATAATGTCATTCAACTTTGACGCTAACAAATCTGAGGCTGGCCAGTGTCTGTTTTGTTGCTAATAAAAGGGAGATCAAGCATTTCAAATTCATTACATCAAGCAGATCTTATTTCTGGTAATGGAAAATGATCCGTGCCTCCATAGGCCAGTGAGACCTATGACAACATTCTCGCCGTGCTAACAATTAGCTGGTACAAACTGACCCCAGGGGCTTATCATTTATTGGCCAAGACAGCTCCAACGTGGGACAGCAGGCTCGGTGCCATTACCACTCATGTTCTGCATCTGTGCCTGGATTACAGCCTCGGCATGTTCAGATGTCGTCAACACAACCTTATCACCAAATGCCAAGACTACAAATATAATACATACTTGTCTGAGAGGAGTATGTTCACACAGACTATCAGGTATTACCATGTACCACCCGTCCTATCTTCTCTGAAGGAATGTATATTCTTGCACAAAATAACCTTGAAAATACTTTCTGGATACTTGCCCGTATACTGTGGGATAAATACCACCCTGGAGTCATTAATCAACTCAACTGACCTCATTAATCACAGAGAAAACTCTCAGCAGGAATATTTTTTAAGCACTATGAAAGGTTAACTTTTTCTTTGTGGGAGGCTTTGCAGTCCTGTTTCATTTCATTCTCAGTAACTATGGCGAATGCTATCAAAAAGAGAGGAATGTAAAGTATGTGTGGTCAGCACGGCTCTGAGAAAAGTTCCCTCGCTAAGACAGCAGAGCTGGTATGGGACCAGTGAGCGTGGCATTTGCTGAGAGCAAATGTAGAACATGAGTTCTTTAACATTTTCAGTCCAGCAGCCAATATCAAGAAAAGAAGCTGGAGCTCTGAATACAAGAAGCGATCGCTCTTGTCAGGTGAAGACACTTTAAAATCTGAGCATCTGACTATTTGACTCAGACAGTTGTTTAGAGTTGAAAAAGGTGGTGGCTGAAAAAAAGGATGACTCTTCATACAATCTTGTTCTGAACACCTAACAGCAATGTGGATACAAAGACAAGGACTTCCTGTGACTACGTTTACATGCACAAAATATGCCCTTATTCTGGAGACAATATTGAGCTGTTGATATAGCTAATGAATGTTAATATTCCACTAATACTGAGCTTACGTGAAGCCGCATATACTCTGATTAATGTGCCCTAACATATTGTTTGTCACGTCAAATTATGGAAAAGTGAAACAGTGATTGCCAGGATTTTTTTTCTTAAGTTTTCTGACATTAGCAAACGCAGCCTCCCATTCCTTTAACCACCTTTTGAAAAGGTCGGAATTATGATATTTGCACTTTAAAAAACCTGCTGTTATCTCAGTCTTTCATAATGTTTTAAAGTTGGCGTGTTTCTCCTTCCGACCTGAAATGCAAGCTTGTTTTTGAACATGCATCTCTACCACACAGCCTTGCAAACTGTTGCTGAGTTGGTTTGTGTACAACACATCCATGACAATACACGGAGCTGACTATTAACATGCAAATGCCGTGTGTGGCAAACAGCGATAAAAACCACAAGTGAGACACATACTTGAAATGCACTGAGGACATGTCCAAAGAATGCTCCCTATCCTACGTCTTAATAAGAAAATGTTTCATTCAGGCAAAGGCCTGATTCGGAATATCCAAACAGAATATGCTGTTTACATTCAGCCTGTCAAAGCCAAAATACTGTCATATTTGAGATAATAGTAAAATACTAATGTCCACAAAAACATCTTGCTGGCAGGTGAAAAGCATCAACTAGGGTCGAGAAGTGTACCGGGCCAGTGCACCGTGAGTTCACAGTGACAAGGAAGGCATGACAAAGGGATTTAACTAATTAAATTTGGGAGAGAAAAAAAATCACTTACGGTTCATATCTTAACATAGATAAAGCAACAAACAGCCGGTTAAAGTAAGCTTTTCAAGTTACACACAAGTATTTTAGAAATGAGACAAGTGAAAAAAACATGAACAAACCATTGAACAGTGTGAAATGTTTACTGGTGTTTAAAGGTACGTTTGGAGAAAAAAAACAACACATTTTTACATTTTTTTAGTCAAAGTGAAAAACAGAAATGCTTGAACAACAGGGGTTGATTGTATTTAACCTTGTGACTTGCAACTGTGACCCTCTGACACTTGACCTTTGACCCCGTGACCATGGTGACCCTCTGCCCCTCTTAATTCTTAATGGCCGCCTACTGAACCACGACACTAACAAAGCTCTGACACTGACGTAAGTGCCTGTGTGTGTTTGTGTTTGTGTGTGTGTGTGTGTGTGTGTGTGTGTGTGTGTGTGTGTGTGTGTGTGTGTGCGTGTGTGTGTGTGTTTGTGTGCGCATAGTAAGTTAAACTGCAGTGGGAGGTGTATCTAGAGGCACTGAGAGATGAATGTGGGAGGGTAAGACAACAAGAGATAGACTGATGGTGAGGAGGAGTGACTGGGAAGCTGTCACTTCCCACAACCAGCTTTTCAGTTATCTTGAATAGGAAGCACTGAACAGATTTATTTACACAATGTTCACATTTAAGCTAAGCACTCTTTGAGCAGCATGACTGTCCAGTTAGTTAGTCCAGTTACTGTCCAACCCTAATCCCCATTCCTTATAACAGAAACTAAACATACACTTATAAATAAAAATACACTTGTTACTTTGTTAGAGCAATAGTTTGACATTTTGAGAAATCACATTCCTGCCAAAGGATGGAGAGGATCCATATCAATATGAAGCTACAGCTATGAGGCAGTTAGCTTAGCTTAGCTTAGCTTATCTTAGCATAGGCCAGGCTGTTTCTGAAGTCCCACACTAACATGCTATTAAGTAGGCTAAAACAGTATATGATATTTTTTAGAATGAAACCAATAGTATGTGAATCGCTATTTACACTAAAATATTACAGTATGCTAACAGTGGACACTACGCCAGCATCAATATCCCACAATGCAACGCTATAGTAACAACAACGTTCATAACAGCAGATACCGTTCAGGGCAGCACTGTTGATGTCAATAAGTAACAAACACCTCTAGAAGTAAATAACTTTGGTCATGAGTCTGCCGCCTGATGGCCAGTTTGGGAAACACTATATGAAGTGTTGATGGATGACATGTACAACATGGTGTGGGCTTTTTGACAGCCATGCTAGTGGCCTGGCTTCAGGGATGTTGGTAGGTCATTCCACCAGTTTGACCCAGACTTAAATATCACAAAAACTATTTGACTGATGACATTTGGCACACACATAAACATCATGTCCGCTAAACATCACCTTGTTAGCATACAAATGTTAGCATTTAGCAAATTTAGGCATTATCTGGCGACGAAAAGTTCACCTGCAGTTCACATATTTAGCAGTCACATTACTCCTATAGATGTGATGAAAAACCAAAACTCAGGAAGCAGCATGGTAATTACAGTGCAGTGCATCCAAAAAGATATTACTGTGTATGTACACAAAAGTATGTTGACCCATATATTGGCCGTGTAGCGCACTGCGATTTCATACACAGCAAAAGTGGGTGAGTTCTGAATCGCATACTTTTTCCTTTTATCTTTAGTAGGTACTGCAGCAGCCCTTAAAAAGTGCATACTGTTGCATGTAGTCTGCACACAATCAGGACACACAACTTTCTCATAACATTACACCCTGAACTTTGACCCTCTTGCTGTCATATCTGTTACCTTGGAGATAAAACAAACGCCACTTACTGAGTTCGCCAAAGACAGAGACTAACCCAGAGAGCTCTGCTGTTGTTACTTTGGGATGGATGTAGTTTAACTTTAAAGTTATAACTGCACAGATCGTAGATTCTAACATATTATATTTGCGACAGTGAAATTACACCTGCAGCTCTCTGTCATTGTTATTTTCATAGTTATGTTCTATTGTTGTTTGTGATATTTTTGATTATTTTGTTCACTTAAACATCGGATATTCCAATTATTACTATGCAACTGATCATCAGTCATCACTGAGCCTTTTGGCAGCTGTCAATCAGCTGTCAAGATGTCATCTGTTTGCAGCTCAATCAATGTGACGTATTGTTCACTGTGCAGTGGATTGTGGGTCAGAACAGACAGAAAAGCATGCTTGTTTGTATACTGCAAAATCAGACCGGATGTAGTAGAACATCCTGGTATTTTGGGCATACTGCATTTGACAAACTATGTATTGGGACATACTAAATCTTTTTCTGCATGCTCTATAGTATGGTAGTATGAGTACTGGAACACACAGAGTGTTTCTTAGGGCCAGCGCAGTGACTTCCTGTAGTCTCTTTGTCAGTGTTAGGTTGCCAGCAGAGACTCCAGGAAGAAGCTAGGCAGGTTGTTCCTCCTGTTTCCAGACTTTATGCTAAGCTACGCTAACTGGCTGCAGGCTGCAGCTTCATACTGAACAGACAGATGGTGATAATGAGTACATTTCCACAAAATATCACACCTTGCTTTAATCTATGTGGGCTACAGTTTCAGTATTTTCACACCAGGACTAGGCGAGGGCAGAAATGTTCTTTTATTTGCCAAAATTTTACCAATAATAACAAGATAAAAAATAACTTACATTTCTTCTTAACAGTCAGGAGTCCACAAAATAAGCAGATTGACCAACAATACAAAGAACAACCCAGCAAACATTTGTATGAGGGGCCCATATGGTTAGTAAATGGGATAAAAAATGGGTCTTCTATTGGACTGCATGCAGGTTCCATATTGGCCCCATTGCCCACATGGGTGGGTTTACCCAGGTGGGCCCCAGAAAAGATGCCATTTCGGACCCATACTCATACTACCCAGGTAGCCCTAGCTTAACCAACATGGGGCACACATGGGTGAACCCACTCTTGGGCATTTGGCATGGGGCCAATATGGAGCCTGTGGACAATCACATATATGGGGCCCATTTTTCAGCCCATGTACTACCCACATGGGGCCTACATACAAATGTTGGCTGGGAAGTAGCTGCTGAATTGAATATGTTCTAACAAGCATCAAATAGGTGTTAATTAGAACTGGGTATCAAGTCATTATCATGTGTTGAACGAAAACAGTTTGACCCTGTAAAAGATCAGTGTGTGGTCAATGCATTATGGTGCTGTTGTCCTTTAACAGACCCAGTGTGCTCTAGTATTCTGTAGGAACGTCCACTCACTGTCTTGTAGAGAGTGTTCTTCCTTCAGTTTTTATGATACTAGATCAGTCTTTTGTCAGCTCTGCCCATCACAGTGCTGCACTATGATTCATAACAGTGAACTCATGTGATACTTCATCATTTGACCCACATAAACCATTTAGGAGCAGAGGGGTGGACCCACAGTCCCTCAACTCCTGTTTTAAAGATCAGTGTCTCAGTCAAGGGCAATGGCAGCATTCCTACAGTAATACCTCACCAACTGTAAATGTCTTCTGTGATGAGTAAAAGAGTGATAAAGAGAGAACAACAGCAGGGGTGCAATAATGAAGTCAGTGTTAAAGTGGGGCGAGCGTTACTCTGTACATCGTCTGTACATCACTTTGACCCATTCATCCCTGACATCGTTACAGCCTAGCGCTCATAAAACTTTTCTGATAACCAAGATTTATCTGCTGCAGACTCCTTGACCCACACAGACACTGATAGCAGCCGATAACTCAAACACTGTTAACAGTTAATGACATCACGGTGCTCCATTTATCAATAAAACAGCAACAGGCACTGACTGGAGGACTGATAGGAAAACAGGCAATAAAACACTGGTGGTGTTCGAGACAATAGAGCATGCAGTCTTTCATGCATACACCTGCGTTTTCAACTTTTACTGCATGCACACACAGAACTGCAGCACAGTGTGCTCCACAAAGTCCCCTACTGTTTTGTTTATGACTGCTGTGTTCTTTGCTGCAGACTTCTATCATCAATTTTAAGGCATGAATTTTAGTTTGTCACTGATTCACACACTTTGTGGGCAAATAAGTGCACATCCAATCATTAACTCACAGGGCAAGCATTCATTTGCTCAGCACCACCTTGGCTAATGACAGCCCAGTCGCCACAACAAAACGTTGGCATTGTGCGTTTCTGCAAACCACGAATACTTTACATTTTTATGTTTCATATATACCAGATCAACATTTCAGTTAAGTCATATAAAAGTTGACTTTTTCATAAGAAGGTGGAGGGGATGGTGGATGGCGAGCAGAGATGCCTGCCAGGCTGCAGACCAACGCACAACAAACTCTCAGGTGCAAAGAATGACTTAATCTACTAAGAAAGCAATGGAGCTGCAGTTGATTCCTCCTCAGGAATCAGTGGATACCATTTTGTATCTTTACTGCCAAAGACTGGACCTGAAGGTTTAAAAAGTACAGCTCAGTAAATGTTACTGTGTGCAAAGAGTCAAGACTGACAGGACCTTCACAGACACTGCTCACACTCTGGGCCTAGACAAGTGATATTACATCTGAATGGGTCACTTGGCTTTAAGTATTTTTAAAAGAGCCACGAGCTGTGTTGTCTCTGGTGGGGGAACAGTTTGACATTTTGTAAAACACGCTTATTCACTAGAAGAAGAGAAGATTGATACCACTTTCATATCTGTGCAGTACACATGGAGCTACAGCCAGAGAGGAGTTAGCTTAGCTTAGCATAAAGAGTGGAAGCTGGAGGAAACAGCTAGCACAGCTCTGTCTACCAAAGAAGATTAATAAATCCACCTTGAGCCCCTCTGAGCTCACAAACTGTTTAATTCTTACAAAAACCAATGCGTAAAAACCCCAAGTTGCCGTTTCACAAAGAGACTATGTGCCAGACTTTATATTGGCAGGGCACAGTGACTCCATGGAGTCTTGCTGTCATCATGTAGTTGCAACCAACCAGCAGAGACTCCAGGAACTATTCCCTTACTGTTGAACACATAAACACACTCACACTGCTCACACTGGTTTTAGCGGTCCTGCAAAAAGATCATTGGCTGCCTAAACTTCCTCAAAGCACACCGTCCTATCTGTGTTACTAACACGTCCACAGACCACACCATGTGTTAAAGTTTAATCTCCCCTAACTTCAAAAACACCTTAACAAGCCCTGCAGGGGAGATGAGTAACAGAGGTGGAGCTGCTGCTCACCATCTGCACGCTGACACTATTATGCTTTGTTGTTTAACACCTGTGTCACGTTACGCAGGAAGAGCTGAGGAATACCTGTCAGAAACGTGGAAAGGCTGGAGGGCAAACCCACTCCTTGCTGTAAAAGCTCCACACACACACCCAAAAACCCAACCCATCCCACCCACAGGCATGAGTCCTCGCTCAAATTACCTCTTACATAGAGAGCTGTTTGCCTCCAGCAGGGTTTAGACAAAGTGCGATGATGCAAGCGCTCCGATTTCACTTTCAGTGTTGATATGACTGTACCCCACCGAGCACTGACAAGCTCTGACGAGTCTCGACTGCTCACTTACTGAGAGGACCACTTCACCACTAAAGACTCATACTGTGGAAAGTCTGATAAACCAAACTCAGAGTAGTTCATTTATATACTTAAAGTGACGGCATTTGAGACTAGGACTGCGACAGGATGAGATAACTCTGCTGCACAGTCACATTGACCAAACTGAGGTAGAGTTTGCCTGCTTGTCCAGTGTCACAATCAGATTTCAAACAATCTATTTAATGAACATAAAAACTGTGAACATAGACACTACATCACAGTCCAAACTTTGCCCCAAGAAGGCCATCAAACAAAATGTAAATGGAAGCCATGTGTGGAAGATGAGTTACAACTCTAACCCTTCGCCCTCCATCCTGTCCACGTTTGACAGGTATTCAGTTAGATTCTGTAAAACACCTCAGTTGTTCAGTCATAGCTGGTGCTTCCAGTGAGCTGAGTAAAAGTTTAGAGAATCTGCTCAGGACATGTTTAATATTAACATGTGTGAAATGTATATTTAAGTCATATTTAATAGGTTTCATTCCCTACTGACTACACATGCCTGGCATCCCTAGAAGCATGCTGCTAGCATGACTTAAAAGATAAATGAAGGTTCATAAGGCCATGGCTAAGGTTACCATTCTGAATCATTCTGGGGTGAGAAATACCATGTCAGTGTGTTAACACATTTTAAACGAGAGTACCCACAATACTAAGGGGAAACACTTAAACTCCACATCACTTTTTCACTCCCAACTCATTAAATACTGACGCTTGGTCAGTGCCCCGTTGCGTTAAAATATGACGCTCTACTTACCCCTACTGTATCAGTTTGGGACATTCAGGGACAGCGGGTCAATTTATGTTCATTAGATGCATGCTATCTTTAAAAAACACTTCACAAGAGCGGGACAGTTTCCGCTTGTTAAATGTATACTGTCTTTTTCAAAATAAACTTACAACGTAAATAAAAGAAAAAAGCTTTTGTTGCCTTAGTTGTAGGCAACAAAAGCACTGGTTATGGTAAAAGGTTCCTGTGCGCGTCCACTGACCAAGCTTCGGTATTTGGTGAGTTGGGACTGGTTTTTACTAATAAGCGATGACTGGATTTACTTTAACACACCCAAGATGAGATATTTATATTGAAAATGAAGAACATAACAGGAACAACTGGCTAAAATCACACAATCCAATGCAGCCTTGCAGTGAATACGACAGATTTAAAGGTCCGGTGTGTAAGATTTGGTGGCATCTAGCGGTGAAGTTGCAGATTGCAGCCAACTGAGATTTCTCTGTAGGAGAAATATGGTGGTCGATGCAAAAACACAAATGGCCCAATCTGGAGCCAGTGTTTGGTTTGTCCATTCTAGGCCACTGTAGAACAATGTTGTGGACTGTTGTTATGGATATAAATGGCTTGTTCTGAGGTTACAAAATTCTTATCGTCAGGTGGTTATAAACTACTGAAGACATGTTTATGAAAATTATATTACACACTACTAAATCCTGTGCAAGGGACCTTTAAGCTCAGAATGCTCCAACATCATTGAGACTGAAGTTGAATCAGCTCTAGGTTGATTTTCGTGGCTGTAATTTGTGCTGGTGTTGTATCAGAATGTTTATACTTAAAAGTGTTCATATTATTTTGTCCACAGCCTACAGTATAGACTACTTATAGTGTTACTCAGCGCCAGGTGGGGCTGAACATTATAGAGGGATCTGTTTTAATGGACTGCTTCCCTTCACCGAGAGCTAGGAAAACTGGGGGTGTTTGAACAAACCATGGAAACTATAACAATGACGGGGGGATTCTGTAAAACTGTGTGTGTCTGTGTGTGTGTGTGTTTTCTCCAAACAAACAAGCAGGATCTCAGAGTACAGCATGTGAATCTATGCGTGTGCAGAAGTAGAGCAGAGGGCACCGTACAGATCTCAGCCAACCACCTTCTCTTGGCACCGCTTCATCTTTTGTTGTGGTTCCTGTCAGAAACAAAAGGTCCATATTCCATGTCTTCAGTCGGGCCCTAAACCACCGGCTCTGTTTGGAAAGATTGGCTTTGATCTGACATCCAAGACCCAACAAGCAGAGTGAGGGCTTGCTGCCTGGGAATGTCTCTCCATTCACACTAAAACCCCCAAAAAAGATTACTGTAAAAACGTCTATATTCTAGAAAACTCTGAGGTACAAACAAAAATATTTCGATGTGTCCTTGGAGCTGGGCCTGCAGTGAAAAACAGGCTGTTTAAGGTTGGTCTCAAATACAGGTTTGCTTCCAGGGAAGGGTGGAGCGCACGGCAAGATCATCCAAGTAGCCACCAAAATTGCTATGGAGGGGTGACGGCAAGTATTAAGCATTTCTCCGCATTCACCATTAAATATAAGGCACAGATTACTTCACTGTTTTTAGTGTGTGTGTAATTACTGTATATTCAAGGTCGGTGCTGTTTGACTTAAGACCTGTGATTAGTGTTGTTCACAGGCAGCCTGTCCTCCGACCAGAAGGTGGGAGTTCAAACTCAGCAAAGAGGGTGTGTGTGTGTGTGTGTGTGTGTGTGTGTAAGTAGTGGTGATAGTTTCGTCTCAGAAGTAGAGGGGGTTTCACTTATTTGTATACACTCAAATAAATCTAGAAAATAAAATATGATGGCATTAAAAGTGTAGTTTTGTTGATGTTTTGTGATAAATAATGTTGTCACTTCATATTTACCACGACAGGCATTGTCCTTTACTGCCTTGTTTTGTCTGATATTCAATTCTACTCTTTTTAGGACATTCAATTGTAAATAAAAATGCTGTTTAAATTATTTTGTTACATGATAAACATGCAGACGAGGTAAGAGGACTTTTTTTAGCCCTGAGTCTTGCCTGCAGGTGTTCCTTTCAAGCTGCATCAGAAATCGCAGATTCCTCCTAAACCATAGGTCCGATTCGTACCAAATTTTCAGTGGATCGTCACTGGACAAAGTTTGTCAAATCTTAACAACTTTCTTCCTCACCCTGCCATTCTCTACTTGCACGCATGCTCACGCTCTATCTCTGGCTGTCAGTGTTTAGCCAGTGTCTTCTCCGTCAGCCTATCATCTTACTGCTCCTCCTTTTAAATATGGTTCTTTTTCTGCCTGCAGTCCTTACATGCTGCAGCCGTGTGTACCCTTCACCTCCCCATCACCACCTAGTCTTCTTGCAGCCTCGTATGGCCTCATCAGTCATCAACCAAAGTCATCAGCCACCACCACCTCCCCCAGTGTCTGGACTCCATGGGGGGGGATTTATCTTGCTGCTGCTTAGATGTCCCATGATCACAAATAATCTCCCTCTGGTGTCCAAGCGCCAAAGACTTTGTTAAATCTTATTAACACAAATCATCTGTTAATCTGTGCACTTATATTCCCGCATTAAACTTTCTCTCCTGATTGAAATGTCTTCATAACTTCTAGCAACATGTCCTAAAAGTGTCATTGAAATCGACCACTAGGGGGCGCTACAAGTGCAAAAACAAAACAAACAAAAAAAAATAGGTGTAGGATAATACAAATCAGATATTGTTTATCGTATCTTGTTTAACTCAGTGGACATTTTTTTTAACTACAACATTGTAGCATGTCCAAAAAATGTTTCTGCAATTGCCCAGAAGAAAGAAGAGCGCGGACGTAAATGAATGAGCATCTGACCAATCGTCATAAAACCTGCTGTTCATCTTAAATGCAGGCGTCCTGAACTGTCAAAGGTCTTGTAAGTATGTACTGTTGCATAGAGTACACATACAATTGGAACATGCTACTTTGTTATAACACTGCACCTTGAACTTTGACCTTCTTGATCACATATATATATAACGCAGTCCATGGCACAGAATCTGAAGTAAAAATAAAGAGTATGGGATTAGGAACGCAGCAGAATGTTACATATCTTGTTCAGTATGTTCCACTGAGCAGGGAATTGTGGGTCAGAATAGCCAGTAAAGTATGCTGGCTTGCATACTGCAAAAATATTACCAGATGCAATAGAACATCCTGCTATTTTTGGCATACTGCATGTGACATACTATACATTGGGACACACAAAATCTTTTTCTGGCATACTAAATACAGCAGTATGGTAGTATGGGTGTTGGAACGCACCGCCTCATCAACCTCCATGAATAATGTAGGAAAGTCTGGCCTGAGAGGCAAACCCCAGGGACAAAAAGCGCTCACTGCTACTTCCTGTTAAAGCTGGAGTCCTGTGAATGCATTGTAATAATAATAATAATAATAAACATTTCTGTCACCTCCTCTCTCTCCTCATCTGGATTATAGTGGCTGATTAGATAACAAAGATTAAAGAGAGTTACACAAGTACTTTGTGTGCAAATAGCAATTTGAAATTTGAAAGGAGAAAAATCTCAAACTTTAATAAAAGCTATCGTGGACAGAGTTTTCATTTTAGATAAGCGCTCATATTCAAGCAGCCTTAATTAATCCAGACCAGGCCAACAGTTCTGTTTTAGGAAATTACTGTAGTATATTTCCCCCTTTGGAGCCAAGCAGAGCGACCTGGGACCAATACATTATTCATGACCTGTAATTCCATTTTCCTCAAGACAGCATTTGTGTAATTTTCTGAGAAATTCATTTCCAGCAGAGATGGGTTATCTGCAGGAGTGCGGTTAAAATAAACTCAACAATGATTTTCATTTCAGCCTCTAAATGTTGTGAACTGCAGCGCCGGCCCTGACAAGCCCCGCTCAGTTTTGCCGAGTTACAGCGGCTGCCGTGAAGGCAAGCCTCTCCCTGTTCTGTGCTGTGCTATTAAGTCTGCACAGGCAGCACAAAGGCTTGTCATAAATGCAAACAGGCTATTGACTCAACCGCCTGGTCGATCTGCCTGGTCGACTGACTCGACGCTAGTTTGGCAGACTAGCTGGTTGGTTGACTAGCTGAGTGGGTTGGCTGGCTCGCCCGTTCCTCCTGCACTATTGTGGAAACAGGTCGAGTGCATTGTCTTCGGACAAAGAGGCCATGCACGACCCACAACAAAAAGTGACATCAGCCCAGAGGAAAAAACAAAAACACTGCAGGGGAGCGAGGGAGCAGGGGAGGAGGGGAGGAGAGCTCCCAGGCCATTTTACTCATGAGTGCAAGGAAGCTCATATTCAGCTCATTTAAGCCGAAGCATTATGGGAACAAAGCGGTGACACGGGAGACATTACAGCTGAAGCTCTTTCTAAATACTCCCAGTCTCTCGATAAATCAATGAACACAAGTGATTATCTGAAACTTTCCTGTATATATATTCACATATTCTGAATATTCCAAATTGTTAAATTATCTTGCATCTCTGAAAAAAGACTTTATATGCAGGTTTTTTCTGGAAAAAAAAAAACAATGTATAACTCAAAAGTAATCTCTCTCAATCATCACATGTGACTCACTAGAGGTGTGCGTCCGTGTATTTATCTGCAGAGATTTTGTGCTCTGCCTTTTTTTCTTCTTATACCCCTTTTTCCACCAAAATTAGCACATATACGCAGGTTTTTAAAAGCGGGAAATCCCACTAACAATAGCCAACAAACTCCTCTCCAGTTGCCAGTAGACCAGAGCCATGTTTAGTGTCATTAACACACTGGAAAACAGGGTTAGTAAACAGTAGGCAACAGCTTGGAGGCCAGTGAAAATGTTACAACTCTGTGATGTATGGACTCTTTGAAGAGAAGATGCCCCCAAAACACAAAGAACTATTTCAACTTATTGTCAGCACTGTATGTTTCAAATTATGGAAAACCAGATGTGCAGTGGTCACACAACAGACTGACAACTATGGACAAAACTCAGCGCCTTCCCTGGCACATACTGAAGACGGACTAAAGGACGGTTCTTCCTAAGTAATCTACTATTACAGACAAAGAGTTGTACTGTCTTGCACTTTTATTGTGTGTCACCCCTTTTGGTTTCGTATTGGTATTTTATATTCAAATTCAATTATTATTTCTGACGCTTGTATTTGTTACTGAAATTTAATAAAGTTCCCTTTTTTAAAAAAAAGAAAATGTTGTAATGGTTACTTCTTCTTTTATATCTGTTATATTATATCATCTTTTATATATTCTTTTTTACAATCTCTCTTTCAAACTCAGTGCAGACTAATTTGAAATAATCTTGCAATAATCTTTGTCAATGAAATGGTGTGTCAGAAAAGGGGCAAAAATGAGCACCGCCACAAGGCGTCATGTTTCTATCACTGCAGTTCAGAGCTGATTGGAACTGGAGATAACAAATGCCCATGACCACTGCAGAGACATTTGTCCCAAAAATGAATGATGATTGTAAACTTTCCCACTAAATACAAAATCCAGATGTTAGCATGTGTTTGTGGGCTTCTGTCTACTGGGAAACAAGCTTTTCAGGGTGTTCCTGGGCACAGCCGCAGGTAAGGTCAGGATAACCAGGTGCCAGTAAGCAGCACGCATCTAAGAGGAAGCTATTAATATCTCAGACACAGCGCCAAACAAAACACAAATATAGAGGCAAAACGCCAAGCAGACAAAGCTGACGTTGGCTTTTACTTTCACTTTTGTTGGCGACAAAAATGTAGCCAACAGTTCCTTCATTTACCTTTAAATCAGGAACTTGAAGAACTTGTTTTGTCTTGTTTTGTGAAATGGTTGTAGTAACAGCGAGCCCGCACTTCTTCCAAATTCTAATAATAATTTCTCTTAAAAGAATTAGGTAAATTGGTCCTGTGACGCTTGAGGAACTTCCTTCACAACACAAACAAATTCACATGTATGTAAAAAAGTCACAAATCCACCTGCTTATCTACAACAGCCACAGAGCAATTATCAAATCCATCACTCACGGCCTGCTACGCTGTCAGAGGGAATACTATTAAACAACAAACTCAACTTTCAGCTCCAAACAGTGCAGATCAATTATCATTAGTATCCACTGAATGTTAAGTGTCCCTGTAGGTTTCACTCCACTGGCTGTGGAGCGGCCTGCTGACAAGGATTGGCCATTTCCTCTTAATCTCGGAAGGAATTTTTTTTCAGCAACTCCACAAGTCCTCAGATATGATTAGGAGAGGAGGAGGCAAAGAGAGAAGAAGGAGACGGAGGCAGGGAGACTGAGAAGATGGAGAGAGGTCAACAAGACAGCGACACAGACACAAAGTCAGACACAGATGGAGCCAGAAAGACACTGACATGGAGGCAGAGACAGATAATGAGACAGAGAAGCACCCCACCCTGATTCCAGTGAAAGCAGGTTAACACAGGCAGGCAGCTGAGTTATTTGAAAGCAGTGCTGATGGCCGTTGAATGCGGTTGGTCTTATTTGCCTGTGTATCAGCAACCTCAAGCTTGCACAGCACAAAGACGCCTTTTGTCTTATGGCAGCAAACAGGGCCGAGGCTTATGCCTGAACATAACGTGGCACTTCATCAATATGCAGCGCGACTCTAATGGTACAGATGGTTTGTCCACAGGACGACTTCTGACAGCAGGACAGAGACAGGGGGAGCAAAACTTCTTCTGACACACAAACACAGGAGGAAACTTACTTTCTTCTTCATTCGCGTGAACAAATGATGCTGCTCTTGACAGAACATCCAGCGGTGTCTCCATGCTTGGATACCTGTGGGACAAGAGGAGAGCACGCTGTGCTGAACATGAGAGCTGTGTGGCTTTCATCTCTATGGAGCATTTTATACAAAAGAGGAGTTCATATTTGATAGATGTCAGGTCATTAAGAGCTCCACAGGCCTGCCATTACAATCACAAAGAACATCACTATTATCCTATTAGGCATGGAATGTTATAGAAATCTCATGTCACAATTATTCCTGGCCAAAATAATTAAAATTCACAATATTGTCCCCACAAGCATCAAAATTAAACTATTAAATGGCACACAGGACACATACAGGAATCACTTTGTCTCGGATTTTGTTAAGAAACAAATATTTTTGGATCACAGACAGGACTTTTTTGGTGAACATCCTTTTTAGTAAACAACAAACAAACAATCTTAAAAAGCCAGGCTTTTCAACTATTTAAAATGTATGCCGTGTATGCAGCCTGTTTTTGCAGAGTCTCTTTTACTGTTGTTGCACAGCCGTCTCTCTGAGTACTGCTGGACACAATATGATTATTCCAAGGCTGGAATTTCACTATTATCAAGTTATTGTGAATGTTTATTCTCACTTTCCGCAATAAAATCTGCAAAAATGCAAATTGCCCTACTAAGAACCATTAGCCACTTTAACACTGCCTGTTCAAGACTATATAGATGACTATATATACTATATAGAAGACTATATTGCGCCATTGTACTGCCTCGCCGTTCTGTACATAAGGTACGATCGCAGAAAGGGGGAATGGAGTTGTCTCGACTCTGAGCCGGGAACGGAGGTAGTAACAGCCCCAAAACGACGTCTGTGTAAAACATAAAGCCGGAGAGACGGGATCGTTGGTGGAGCGAGTGTGAGCTTTGAATACATATTATGTTGGCCACCCACCATGGGAGATTTAAAAAGCAGCTGTTAGTGGTTAGCAGCTAACTCAAAGAAGAGGAACAGCAGCAGTAAATGTCCGCAAACAGGGAAGGAAGAACAGGAGTTGCTTACCCTCCTAGAAGAGGACAAGGTCAGCTGCTATATAACAGAGAAGGTAAATGACTGTGACTGACATGTTCTGCCATTGTTGTGGTTTAGAAAGCACTGCCAACGCATATGTTATATGTCACACTAGAGACGGACACTGTTCTGTTACATGTCGAGTCCGTCATGCGTCTTTTGGTTGGAGGATGCCACGATGCAGTGTATCGTCACACACTGGAGCAGAATGACACCCACAAGGCCACCGCCCTTAAAGGGGAAAAGGGGTGAGCCGGTAACACATTCCTGCTGATAGATTCATCGATTCTCTGACAAATATTTCCCCAATCGATAAATCGTTTGGTCTATGAAAGGTCACAGTCACCATAATTTTCCAGAGCTCAAGGTAACGAGTAGCCTGACCTCGATCCGAAGTTGTTCATTGCTTGGGCAGTGACTTACAGTGTCAGAAACAAACAAACAAAGGCGTCCTTTAACGTCGGCATGATACGTGGCTGGTTGCTGTTATAGTTTAACGACACCCAGTGGCGGCAGGGGGAAATGTGTCAGGACAAGAACAAAAGTTAAGGTGGTGAAAGTCCGAGTGGGGCGGACAGGATGGGTGAAAGATGGGTCAAAGAAACATCGATTTTCACCCAGGAGAGCGATGTTTGCTTCCTGTAGGATTCTAACGCCAAACCCTTGCTTTTTTCCTAAACCCAACCACGTGCTTTTGTTTTTGAAGGAAAAAAAAGTTAATTGGCAGTATTGTACCAACGTAGTGCGTTTATTTCCTGTCAAAACGGAAGTGTATCTTAAAAGAAGACAATGCATGTAACAGGCAGAACTTGACATGGCGTCCCAGAACGTCAACAACCAACGCACCCAGGGTACCTTTCATGTCATATGTGGACGTGAATGTGCTGGAACGAGGGGCGAGGAGCAGCACATTTTGTCATTTTTACTTAAAAAAATACTTTGCACTTTGCTGATGATACTTTTATTTTTACTAAAGTTAAGTTTGAATGCAGGACTTGTACCGTAGTATTTCTTGATTAGAGTTCAGGTCAGTGTTGCTCCTTTGACAGGGTATACACAGCCTACATCTTCACTGTTATTGTCCTATAGTTTGTTACATAAATAATGACCTTCCTGTGATATCTGGACCCTGTCCTTCCAAAAATGTCTCCATTTTTTGGTGGATTTTTGTCCCTGAGTGCTGAGCCTTCAGTGTAGCTGTGCTATGAGAGGTATTTGTGGAGAAAAACGCTCCAGCGCGCTTCTCTTCCCTCTTTCTGCATTCCTGAGATACCTTTCCCTCATTTCTTCAGGAAAACTGCGTTTGCGGAAGATAATCATTAAAAACTCTTCCTGCAGCCTCAAACTAAGCTGCAAACACTTTCAGGGTTGTTGTCCTGTAAGTCGTCACAACAACACAACTGTGTCTACGTGGTGCGCGTAAAGAAAGGTGAAGTTTTACTACAACATGCGCAAAAATGAAGCCGATTATTATTCATATTATTATAAGCAGGAGCAAGTGCGTCCACTTTGATTCCCACCAGTGCTGTATTTATAACAGCGTGACTCAGTGCTTCCTTATCGGTCCCTTAAGAGGTGTGCAGGCAGAGTAAAAGGCGAAATACAGCTTTAACTTCAATGTAGAGACACCGTGAATGTCCCCAGATCCCTGCAGGAGGACAGCATGTGGCTTCAGGGGGTTTCTTGACGTGCCAAAGTTTGGGAACCCGCCAGAGCCGCTTCATATCGTGAATGAAATGCTCAGCCTTCATATTACGAGGCGGATATTACTCCAGCTCTGTCCTATGTGTGTTTACACCCCAGTCTTTATTGACAGGCTGAATATTTCACAACTCTGAATGTGCAGAAAGAGCGCACTCTCATCCTACAACCCCCGAAACAATGTCAGTCAGACACAACTTCATGTTTACAGCACACATACCTCCTTCAAGCGCCACTTTGGTATCTTCCAGTATGATAATATCCACACAGAAAATAAATAAACAAACAAAAACAAATTGGTGTATTCCACAGAGACGCGGGACAGGAGCCGCGGTCACACGGTGCTGTACGGGCTGAGACAATAGTAGCAGAGCTGTCGGGACAAACTTGGTTGTAGGCTAAACGAGGAAGAGGAGGAGGGAGGAGGAGGAGGAGGAGGGAGGGAGGGAGGAGGGAGGAGGGCAGGAATGCCTGGAATGATGGAATTCAGTTCCTAGCAGGTGGTGAAAGTAAAGCGCGCTGATTGGTGGAGGGCCGCAGCGATGATATCAGCATATATTATGATAATGACGCATTGCATCACATCCTCTGAAGGTTAGGCTGCTGTCACCGTGTTTACTGCACAGGGACTGTGTGAGCTGATGAAACATTCAGGAGGTGAGTAAGCACAGCTCCCGCCCTTAACACACACTTTATGAGCAGCTTTGAGCATGGCTGTGGACAATTAACCTCTCAGTCTGTTTATCTGAGTCCACATTAACCGTTATTAAGATCAATAATAAACATGTAAACATTTATTAACTATAACTATAATGTAGCTGTACACAGCTGTACAGTCATTTCTAAGTGCTTTGTGTATTTATAATACATCAAGAAACAGCAACATCCACTTAAGCATGACTTGCACTTTCACTCTCACACTCCTGTTATCTTAAAATGTACGAACTATATTTATCCTTTGGGTCCATCTGACCTCAGCAAGTTAAAGGTACAGTGTGTAGGATTTAGGGGGATACATTCAAAAAAAAAATATCTGACAAGGACTCTAATTTGCAAACTCTTAACATTTCATTGATTCATTCGTAATTTTTAATTGTACGTCTGTATTGAATTATTGGATACACACCAATCAGCCAAAATGTTAACTGGCGGCTGAAGTGAATAACAGTGATCATCTTGTTACAGCAGCTTGAGAAAATCGAATTATTGGCTTAGTCCGACTGAAACCGGACTTTTAAAGGCATGTAAACAGCTTAGTCTGACTGAAATTGGACTATCCATAGCTTGACTAACACACCTAGATAATTGAAAATTGAAAATTGAACTATTGCAGCATGTATCCACTCAGTCCAACTGGACCACGCATGCACCACTTTTTCTTTCACAGGCTTTCAGAAGAAGAAGGAGATGACCTAGCAGCAGTTCACTTCCGGAAAAACAAACAAACACCATGGCGACCAAAAGGCAGAGGATACACTTCTAGACGGACGAGGAAACCGCATTCATGCTCCGACAGCTAAAGGAGCTAAACATTTTGAAGTTTATGGAAGGTAGGAAAACTCAAAACGTGGATTTATTTAATTTGATTTATTATTCCTCTCAGGCGTATTTGGTCAGAAATTTGATTTTCTCTTCTGCATGTATACTCAGACAAGACGAGAAAATCCAACTTGACTGATTAGCCGAGCTATGAGCTCGGCTAATAATACTGTGTGCATGTAAATGTACTGACTGTAATATTCCATTGGGAAACCTTGGGTCCTGACATTCATGTAAATGCTACCTGATGCGCTCCACCCACCTGAACGCCATTGCAAACCAAGTAAACGCCCTCATGGCAACAGCACTTGTTGATGGCAGTGACCCCCCACATGACAATGCACCATGCCACGGCTCAAAAAATGCTCAGGGATAACCAGAGGAATGGGACAAAGAGCTCAAGGTGTTGACCTGGCCTCAAAATACCCCAGATACCAATGTGATCAGACATTTGAGGGACGTGCTGGTACCCCAGCTATGAGATAGGGCCTTCGCTTTAATGCATTTTCGCATCGGCCGCTGTAGTAAGCAGCCCCCCGGCCACAAGAGCGTCAGAGAAACACTCATTTGTAACGTGAAACTGCTTTAGTCAGTGTTTTTACCAGTTTTAGTCACTTGGTCTATTTGTTTTGGAGAGGAAGAGACCTCTGTGGATAATTTGGCTCCCAGTAGAAAACCTCATGTATCAGTGAACACTGAAGGAATTCTAACCAGGTGACGTTTCAGCTGGTTGCAGTCTGCAGTCCTCACCGCTAGATGTCACTGGTTCCCCCTAAAATGGTCTCACTAAGAAAACAAAACAAACAAACAAACAAACAAACAAACAGAACAGAACAAAGTTAGACTCATACAGACCATAGTGAACAAAATTAAGGACATATAAAAATATGTAGGATCTAATCCGTAATTCAAATGATTAAGTTGATAGTATTATTAAAAATAATGATAAAGTAATTAATTAAATGGAGTGTAATTACAATTATAAATTCTTCCACTTTTCACTCGAGTAAATTTTCTCCCATTTCATGTTGTGTTGTGCTGCTTTGCAATGATTTGTAGCAATATGTTTTCCATAAGAAATTGATATTGCACTGTAACATGAACTGAAGCTACATCAGATGCTGCCCATATTTTTGTTATTGTAAGTGGCTGATTACTTTGGTATGTACTGTCTGAAGGGACTGCGCCCACAAAATGCAACCATCCACAGTCATGTGAGGGTCTAGATCAGAGGTCTTCAATGTTTTTCAGGCTAAGGACCTCATAACTCAAAGAGAGACAGAGCAGGGACCCCCTACTACATATGTATGTTGTATAAAACTGAGTTGTACTTGGGACATTTCAGGATTTTGGGTCTTCCCTTGTTTGCCTGTAGCTGCTAAGTCAGCAGCAGTCGTAGCATGGCTAGGTGCGTTAGCCTCCCCTCTGCACTTTTAACAGTGGTTTCCAAGGTGGACGGTGTGTCAGAGGCTGGTAGAAAGTTATAAAACAATCCTCTGAGGCTCACAAGAACGTAACTGTTACCTCGACATAGTAATACAGCTAATTTGCTAATATGCCAAAAAAAGAGAAAAACAGGTGCCGGGGGCTCAGTGCAAAAATGGTTTTGTTTCTGCATCTTGGTTTGCATCACGGGTCAGTGTTGCAAACATATACTTCTAGTTTGGAGTATGTGATCAGATCATAGACAGTATCAACGTCTAGTTCACACTCAAGCAGAACTAAGACATGGTTGGGTCAGGTGTGTTAAGGTGTGGCATGGTACAGGCTCTGTTATCTCTACAACCAAAAACAAGAGTTTACCATGTCACAGTATGTGAATGGAGGTAGTGCAGTGGGGTCTGTGATCTGGCCTTGGGCTGCCAAGTCATTTTGTTAATCTAGTCCACAGTTGCTTGACCACTGCAGCAAGCACAGGTAACATAGCATGAGCCTCACAAGATGGCTCCCGTCAGACAAACTTTAACATGACATGAGGTCAATTTCACATTCTCCATTATATGTAATAACAAAGTCTCTGTTAAAGTATTTCACTAACCTCACCAGAAGTTTCAAAGTCTGCTAACTTAAAACCTACTCAAAACTAGAACTATCTGCATGGCTGCAGTCCTGCAGGCACACGCCCGTTTAGCTTAACTTCTCTACCTTGCGTGCGTGCCAGTTTGTGGGCGGGCACATTGGCACATACCTGTTGTGCAAAGCTGTGAGCTTATCTGAGCACATACCTCCTAACCACAGACAGTATGACTGTGTCGAGGAGGAAAGTTGACTGCACTTGTACTACTTAAGAAAGTTTAAATGAAGTCCTGAATGCTGTGTGGTAAATTTTTTTCAACAGGTCGGAGAAATGGCCTCAGATATGATGGCGGCTGCTGCCCTGGGTCGACCTTTCACCCTGGGAATGCTCTATGACGCTCGGAAAGATGAACTGATCCCAGGTAAGTCGTGATAATTAGCAAATACTTTGTAATTCTGTAATGTAGTTGTGACAATTTTAGGGATTGATGATATATTGGTAATCGATGTATCATCCTACAGCAAATGAGAAAACTAAAGTCATTATTGTTACAGAATTTCAGGTCATACTTATGTCCATTGAGCCATTTTACAACAGCCCTTATCTAGGGTTTCCCTCTGAAACCAGATTGTGAGTAGGGGTCAATACTAAATTAGTGAAACATATTTTTAGGGGAAGTTGTTTCAGCAGGTCCTACTGCAGAAACCATTAAACAGGGCGTGAGAAGAGCTCAAAACATTTTGGTGCAATTGTTTATTGTGTGTGCAGTCTTGCTGCTCCTTCTCTCCTCCATGCTCTCTGGCTCGATGTCGTTGTTTGCCTGAGTTTGGGGCCGAGCTCCTCCACCCAACAACACACACACACACACACACACACACACAGCGAGCAGTAGCTGAGACCGCGGCAGAGAGAATGATGTGATCACATTTTACTCAAGTTGATGAGTCACTGTGTTTTCAATAATACTATGATACTCAACTATTGTGAAATGTTTTCAGATGATCCCATTTTAATCAGAAGTCCAAAGGCACATACAGGAAGTCTTATTGTTCTAATGTTGCACAGTTATCCTCAACATACACAACGTTATTATAGCAGCAACAAATATTTGCTATGTAAAGATAAAGTGGAGTAAAAGCACCCTGAGCAGAGAACAGTCCCGCTCCCTCTGTGTGTGTTGTAATCCGAGCTTCTCTTTGTTGTGGCCGCACTTGCATGTTACTGTTCATATCAGGCCCTCCAAGATGTTGCAGTGTTGCCATTACAACAATTACGCAAATTCAATCAATCCCCGTGAATTCTGCATGACCCTGCGAGTTGTGTCCATCAGCGAAATTTACCGCAAATTTCACTGCAGAGCTGCACGCAGTGTACTGGCTGCTGTGCGAATTTGAGCTCCCCAATGTAGGACAGTCTCACACACACACAGTGACAGGACTGACTGTTTATCGTCACACTGGTCATGTTACCTAATGTTTATTAATGGCTTTAATGACAGAATCTAGCTGTTTTGGCATCGGTGGGAAATTTTTGGGACCGTTAAATGGCTCAGTGATGGATGTTAGCCGCTGCTACTGTGTTACTTTGTGCTAACCAGTCAGAAAGAGCTGAAGGAGAGCGGCCCACCTTCATCGCTGTGCTGAATGGCAGCCAGAGCTGCTGATCACAATTAGATTCTAATGCTATAGGAAACACTGATTGCTCATAATAATAGGCTCTGAAGCCAAGATAGCACCCCCCCACCCCACCCCACCCCAGTTTTATTGCGAAAAACATCTCATGCATCGTAACTTTTTAAATAGCTGCCATGAAAATCCTGGAGGGACTGATGTGTGTATCCCACTGGCTTGCTAATTTCTGCTGCTCTGCACTGCACTCATTTGGGAGTTATTGCTGACAACGCCTGTCCCGACCCACAGCGGGGGAATAGCGTTAACCCTCTTAGCTCTGTCAGCACTGTTACCAATGCTAACATCATTAGCTGCTAGCCGCATGCTCAGCCACCTCCATGTTGAGAGCCATGTGCAGACAACCCCTGACTCATAGATGTGCTCTGCATGTTGCATACACCTCCTTTACCAAAATTATTTTCTGATGTTTTCCACTGTCTGTAGGTTTCAGACTGTGGGATGGTAAAGCTCTACAAGAGAAGACAACTGAAAGTCCTCAGCGCAGCAGTGCCTTTGCCATTTCTGCATCAGACTCCATTGAATCCAAGTCCTCTCTGCTGAAGGTCGATGCCTCTCTGAAGGCCAGTTTCATGAGTGGACTGTTTGACGTCGAGGGATCTGCTGAGTATCTGAATGACCAGAGGAAATTTAAGAATCAGAGCAGAGTGACGTTTCAGTACAAAGCTACCACGCACTTCAAGGAGCTGTCACTGACACACCTTTCAGCTATGGACCCACATCAGATAGATGTCATTAGGAAGGGCTTGGCAACACATGTAGTCACGGGCATCCTCTATGGGGCAAATGCTTTCTTTGTATTTGACAGTGAGAAGCTACAAGCCAGCAGCGTTAGGGACAAACAAGTGAAGATGAAAGCTGTGATACAGAGGATTCCTGATTTTAATATTCAGGGGAAAGTTGACATCAAGCTGACTGAAGCAGAGAAAGCCCTGACTAAAACTTTCTCCTGTAAATTCTACGGAGACTTCATTCTTGAGAGCAACCCCGCAACATTTGAAGAGGCAGTGAAGACCTATGCACAACTGCCAAAGCTACTGGGACAAAATGGAGAGAATGCGGTCCAGTGAAGGTCTGGCTGATGCCGCTGAAGAATTTGGACTCTGAAGCTGCTGAGCTGACGAGTGGGATCAGCGTTGGACTGGTGAGGAAGGCACAGGACGTGCTGGAAGATTTAAGGGAAATAGGAATCAGATGCAACGACTCTCTGGAAGACAGAGTGGTGGAGAAGTTTCAACACATTCAAGAGGAGTTAAGCACTTTCCAAAAACTGTGTGGCGATTACACATCTAAACTCCAGAGCACCATGGCGGAGAAACTGCCCTCCATCCGTGAAGGTAAAGAAGATGAGAGCTCAGTTGAACAGCTCTTTGAGGACAGAGACAAATCACTGTTCAGTCATGACAAACTGAGCAAGTGGCTGGATCGCAAAGAGAGAGAGATCAACGTCATCAGATCCTGTGTGGACACCATGGAGGGAGCAAAGGTCGTCCTGAATCAGTCTGAGCTGGACAGAGAGGTCCTCGCTCCAGGGGTAGAGCATGTTCTGTGCTTTGTTTTCACCTCCATGAAAGGGGGTGATACCTTAAACTCACTCAAAACGGGAAGTACTGATGAAGAGCAGTGGTACTCCTCAGATGGTGTTTTGACCAAAATGAGAAAAAAAGCCGAAGTTTTCGGGGACCTCACCAAAGCACTGAAGAAAAACAGCAGATTCTGTTTCCTTGTAGCAGCTTTAGAAAATAAGAAATACACAGGAGCAACCATCTACCACTACAAGGACGGCATTCTGGACACTGAGGACTTTTCAAAGCCTGACCTCCCTGATGTGGAGACCATCACAGACAGAAGAGATCTGATCTGGTGTAAGTCATTTTCATGCTCTAAGTTTTAGGCTACGTTCACGTCATAAGCAAATGTGGCCTTAATTGTATTTTTCTGCTCTCATGTGACATAGATCTGATTTTTTTCAAAGCACTGTGGACACAGAAACCCAATTTTTTTCCAATTACATCCAGGCTTTTAAATCCGATACATATCCGATCACTGGTCATGCAACTGCTGTGAGAACGGTCAAATCAGAATTCATGTGAAATTTTCCCGTACGCAGATCCGCTGTCAGGGGAGGTCAAAGGGTACAGATGACCCTGGACCTGGTAATGCGTGAGAATATATAGAAATAGGACACTGAGTCAGTAGTGGACTGTACGGGATGTAATTTTGGAACGATTTGGCCTGCCGTTTTTTTTTTTTTTGTTTTTTTTTATTGTATTCTCAATAAACCTCATTGAACGTTTTCCCCAGAAACACGAGTCAAAAACGAGACACCTCACAAACTAAGTGGCCTAGGAACTGTGGTATGTTGAAACAGCCACTACACTTTCATTTAGTCTTCTTCTTAGAAATGAACGAAATACTGAGATACACTCCTACTCTATATTTTTTAAAAACTTTCCTTTACACCCCTTGAAATCAAGAAGGCCCCGCTACCCTCCATGAAGCTTTGGTGACCCCTAGTGGGAGTCGGGACCTCCAGGTTTGGAGCCAGTGAGGCAGTGGACCAAAAGCCCACTTGAAGGACAGCCCATTAATCCGAAAACAAACCCACATTGTTCCAAAGGGCCATTTCTCCGAAAACGCCCTACACACTCTCCCAAACTGAAGCACATGGCTAATTATCATGAACAGTGTCATCAGTCCGACCTACTATGGCGATCATTCTTTTTTTTCTCCCAAACGTCTTTCCCAGATGTGACACTTTACAATTTTGTTCCAATGCACATGTGTGTGACATTTTTGTTGAGTTTTAGGAGTTCTGTTCACACTGATGTCAGATATGGGTCACTTTAAACATGAATGTGAACCGTCGAGGCAGATCTGGGGAAATGATCTAAAAGGAGCACTGAGGCCTTTAATGTGAACATAGCCATAAATACACTGCACTGATTCAGAAACCTGTCGACTGATACCATATTTTGTTTTGGTCTCTCCATCAGACGCCTGCGACCTCACCCTGGACCCGAACACTGCAAACAACTACATCACTCTGTCCGAGGGCAACAAGAAGGCAACATGTGGAGCGTGGCAGACATATCCCGATCACCCAGAGAGGTTCAGTAAATATCCTCAGGCGCTGTGCAAAGAGAAGTTAAATAAGCGCCATTACTGGGAGGTAGAGTTGAGCACTGGTTACGTTGAATCTTCTTATGTCGCTGCTTCATATAAAAGAATTGAAAGAAAAGGAAGCGGTCCAGAGAGCGTCTTTGGATCTAATACTATATCGTGGACTTTTGGCCAATATTTATCATCTAAAATACGCTCACTCAGGGCGTGGCATGAAGGTATGGCGTGGGAAGATCCTTTTCCCTCGAGTGGCTGCAATGTAATTGGAGTGTTTCTGGACTGGCCTGCTGGCACCATGTCCTTCTACAGAGTCTCTTCCAACACACTGAGTCACCTCTTCACCTTTCACAACACATTCACTGAGCCTGTTTACCCCGGCATCTGGGCTAATAAAAATAACAATTTTGTGTACTTGCGTCCAGTTGAATAAGAGCAACGAAGAAGAGTTAGGGTGCATTCACACCAGGATAGTCCGGGGGACTCGGTGCGATTGGGCGGGGAATGCTGAAAAAAGTCACACTTTCTTTTGGCTCAGTTCACTTTCACACTGCACTTTTTAAAGCGGACCAAACCGCCTGGACAACGTCACGCAGTTACAACAGCTGCTCATTTTGGGGCGGTATTGCCCACCTGCGATCACACAACTCCAAACGAACCGAACTATCCGTGGAAGCGGACCAGGGTTCATTTTAAGTGGACCAAATAGCACCAGTGTGAATGCGTCCTTAGATTCCTGGTCTGTCAATAGGGATATGAGTTTACATTATAGTTTATAGTCCCTTCCAGGATGTTGCATCCGCAACAATAAACACCCCTCCACACACAAACACACACACATGCTGCTGCAAAGATTCAGTCTACATGGAGCACATACACCACTAGTACACACCACATTTTTACTTAAACATGCTAAATAAGAAATGCATTCAAAAATTGTTGATGTATCTAGGGACCATTTGCAGTGTGATCACACCAGCCGTGACGCCAATCTGCAACCTACAACGAAGATGGGCCAGGATGTAAAGTGGCAGCTAATGGCCCCTTCCCTACTTCCTACCCCACTACTTCTAGCATCCTTGCTCGGACCACACCCATCTTCAAACTCAGCCTTCATTCTGATCTCAGCTACACACCTCTGACGTTTCATGACTGCATCTTGCATGGTTGCGACACCATTTGGTGAAAGAGCATACACACAGACATAAAGACAGACGTATAGACATCTGGCAGAGTACTAAAAACAGCTTCTGTGGTAGTTCCCGCCATGATAAGTGTCACCAGGACCACATTTTACCACAGTGACACACACACACAGATTCATAAGGTGAAAACAACACCAGCCCTGCTGTCGCAGCTGGTAATAGACTGACTGTAATTTTCTGTTGATCAGTTCATGTTGATTCTGTGCGCAGCCCTTCCTCTCAAACTGGTTTGGCCCTCACAGCTTCACAATCAGTTTAAGATCTGAGTGCTTCATCCACTGCTGAGAAGACGTACTTATAATGCAGACAGTGTTCAGCTGTTACTGATGCATCACTCTGTATGCAGTATTTCATGTTGAAGCTTATTTTTGCTACTTTATACACTGTTTGGTAGTTTAATCTACCACAATACATCATGTGTAACAAAATGATTGTCTGTTTTGTGTATAAAATATTACTCTGCAAAATAACTGATAAGTGTGAACATACAACACTTCGCTCTGAAATGCACTGAAGAAGAAATGTAAATGTGCTGAGTTACTTCCTATCACTAAAGCAGTGGGCGGCTGTGGTTGTGTGTGGACTGCACAAATGTCAAACTGAATCATGTCAGTGACAGACGTGTGTGGTCAGCAAGCTGTCCTCAAGTACACTGTGATAATAATAAAAAAAAAAGTTGTACCAACTGCCCAGCACTGATTTAATGTCTTTATATTTGAGGCACATCTAAAAATAAAATTCTTTGAACCTCTTTGGATGTGTGCACGCTCCATTGCTGTGGTTGTTTCCATGGTGTCAGACTGAACAGAGGTACATTAACCTTTTTTTTTTTTGCCTCAAAAAGTTTTGTGAGATCTTGTGAAAGTACATTCTTCTTTTTTCACCTGTCAATTTTTTCTCCCTTCATGTCTCTTCCTCAGTTGTCAGTCTGCTTGAACCTTGAACCGCGTCTTGTTTTCCCACGTACAAAACATTACTTTGAACGCAAACTCTTTACACAAAATAACTATTTGTAAAGAGAACTTTCTACAACCGAGGAGCATTTCTGTCTGTGCCCGATCAAACTTTAGCGGCAGGCAATTCCAATCTTTTGAACAGCAGTGTGTTCAGGAGGTGACAGTGTTTAACAACACAGACTTTTCTAATGATTTCTTCGCATTTTGGACTTAACATGAGGAAAAAAAAAGTCATACTACTGAAAACAGAGTCATCATAGATGCTGTTTTATTAAAATATTTATTAAACCCATTTCTTTTAACTGAATTAGACTGCAGCAAGTATCAGTGACCTCCGGTTGTCAATATGACCAGTGCAGTGAAGAGATCAACTGGGAGGAACATTGTCATGATAAATAAATGTAATCCTAGCTTTCATTTTATGAATACGGACATAAACATGGTGCAACCTTTTGAGATGGTGTTGAAGAGCAAAGAGATGAAATATTCTTGATCTTTGGGGATGTGAGAGGAGGATAACAAGTGTGTGTGACATGTAACACCAGTCCACATCTGAAAGAGTTCAATAAAAGTCTCTCACAGCACAAAGAAGAAAATAACCCACACAAATATCAGTATCAGTCTCATAGCTGCTCAGCATCTGAACGTTCACATAGAAACTGAACAGATCTAACACTCAATTCAAAACATGGCAGAGGACACTAAAGTATTTGCTTCATTATACTTGGGTTCTTGATGTGTGCTGTGCTGTGACTGATTTAGTGCTGTGGCTCCAGAGATGGCCGATTCAGCAGCTCCCCTCCAGTCACCGCCAGTCATCACACTGAAAGGTCCGCAGTACCATTAAATGTCAAGCCATAATTCAGTCACGCTCATAAAATGTCACCCTTTTTTCTTCAACTTTTATGTACTGCATGATAAAGGACAGTTGTATAGACGGTTCTACGCTTTTCGAGACACCCGCTCAGCGATCCTGTTCATAGCGGCGACGCAGTGACATAACCAAAGGAGAGGTGACTGTGTGATTCTTCCAGCCACAGTTTGGGTAAAAATCAGAGGATGGACGTCGATTATCTGGCTGACAGTTCAAAGAAAAAGACCTGGTAAAAGATCAGGATGTCTGTGAGACAGACGGCTTCCTCCTCCAACCCCTCCACATCTTTATCAGTTTCTTGGAGCTGTAAGACACCGTCTTCCACAAGCCTGGGGAGAACACACAAGACACTCAACTTTAACAACCACATTAGAAGATCACTATTTATACATTAAAACAGTTGTTAATACACAGTGGAAAATGCCATGAAACACTCTATAGAGAGGGTGTACACAAATATCAGATATATTGAGCACAGCGTTAGTTCAGGCAGGACATGATGTCAAGCTCAGCTCACATCCCAGCTACATCAACTGATCTCAAGCAGCCCAATCAACTGATGGAGCAGCTGATTGATGAAGAGAGTCAGCTGATAGATCACATGATTCCTTCCTACGCAACCAATTGGCAAATCTCATTCAGGATGCCCTGTTTAAACTGCTCTGGTCTGCCTACTGTTGCTGCTTCCTCTGCAAGCCGCTTTGCAACCCACCTCCACCCCAGCTCCTCCTTTTCATGCTGCGTCTGACTTATCAGTGTCATTTCTGTTTGTCATTGATGCTGCTCTGTTCTGTTCCTGAGGGGTCTTTGCTGCTGCTCTGCCTGCCTTAGGCTTTACATGTAGGCGCATGGAAGGGCGGGGAAGGTGTGCTCTCTCTGCCTCAATGCTTTTCCTGAACTAAATGTAATGCTTTTTAAGATGCTTCAAGATAACTCTGTAACCAAATATGAGACAAATTTTTTGGACAAATCAATCTTTTTCTTATTCAAGCATTGCAGGTAAGTATAAAAGTAAACAGTATATATATGTAGGCCCCTGATTAGATTGAGTTTTGCCACCAAATAAGTGAAAGAACAATGTAAAAAATATTACAACAATATTATGCTCAGTGGTAGGTTTAAAGATTTGTAACATCAGAAATGTGGAAACAGAAGAGCTTGACTCATTTTGACAAAAAAAACATTAGAAGAAGGATAAATTAAATTACATAAAATGTTTGTGGCAATTAAGATTTGACAAAATTTAAGCATATTTAATGACTTTTAAGGCCTAATATTTATAAAATTGATTTTAAGACATTCAAAACTTCTTAAAGGTTCTGCAGACACCCTAATATGTGTCTAGTTAATCCAAATGAACATTTCCATTTCTTAAAAGTGGACAATCTTTCATTGGATTGTCCGTTTTCCTGAGTAGGTAAGGCCACATTAAAGGAATATTTGACATTTTGGTAAATAAGCTAATTGGCTGTCTTGCCAGGAGTTAAATGAGAAGACTGCTACCACTCTCATATCTGCATCTATCTGCTAGAAGCAATAAGTATACTCCAGAAAATGTCAAATGATTCCTTAAAGGGATCTGGAGCACTAAACCCGCCTTTACAAACAAAACCTGACAATGTATAATTTAGGATTTTTCCCAAAATATCAAACAAAGAAGAAAAGAGTGCCTACCAGCTGTTGCAATGCCTTTGACACTCTGTGTGATACTGGAGGTTTTCACAATAGATGAGATACCTGAGGAGGAACAAAAACATGCTCACACATGCAGTTATACAACAACTAATCTAATCACTCTTAAATACAATTTTATGCTACGATACTCATAGATAGAGACCATGTAATTACACAAATACAACACAAGAATCAGTTAAAGATAAGTTGTTTGCCATTTACTTTATCTTTACTTTGAATCAGCTGAAGTCCTTCAACATGACGTGAAACAGCTACACACTCAAAATGTCCTTAAAAATGACACTGTTCAATCTAACGACAGATTTACATAACTACATAATGTTAGATTTGTTAATTCAGATGTGATGCTGTATCTCAGACAGCACTGGGAGAATCAGAGATACATTTTAAGGAATGTACCACAGTAATTAAAATTACATTTACTGCCTAAAATGACAACCTGATCTGCTACGGTACAGATTTAAATGAATCCAGGAGTGATGATGCATCTTTGGAGTAATGGGCCTTAGTTTCCATGGGATGACATGTTTATTTGATTTACTACTTGGTTTGTTTTCCTATCCATTATCACAGCACATTTATTCTGGGCACGTTCTGATAATATATTATCTTTGTTAATATAACGGTTTAATGGATCCCTATCATTATTCATTCTGTCACATAATCTTACTTTACTTAATATTCACCACACACGATATCACCCTTGATCTGCACACCCAACATGTATCTCAAATCACATTATGGGAATTTTAATGAAACATCAGAGAGCAGTGACTCTTTACGATCCATCTCTCTGCCTGCCTCTCCCTCTATACAACATCCCTCCACCCATACTTTAGTCGAACCTTGCTGTACGACAGCTCCGCAGTCTGGGTCCTGAGCAACCTGCAGCAGGATCTCCTCCACGTCTCGGTTTTTCCCCGGAGGATCCACCAGCTTCGTGATCCTTTGCTGGAGGGTCCGAGGCAACGCCATCAGCTGGGTAAACTGTCCCTCTGGGCTTTTGTCAACCTGCAGACAGAATCAGAAACAAGAAAAATGGAGACACAGTGGACTGAATACCAGCTGCAGCACCAACAACCACATCCACAGGTCACATGTGAGTGAGCAGACACAATGTCGACCAACATATAAATCAAATACTATCAAATACGGGAGTGAACTTAAGGTTCTTTTATTTGTTTTTAAAGCCATACATGGGCTGGCACCCCAGTGCAATGCTGAACTTCTGTGTCCCTGCTCCAACTCCTGACCTCTTACATCCTCAAAACAATGTCTTTAACTGTCCCACGATCGAGGCTGCTGGGTAAGGGAGATCGTGTCTTTGCAGCTTTGGAATAGCCATCCCCTCTCAATCAAATACTCCCCCTCTATTGACACTTTTAAGACAAATCTTAAGACGTACATGTTTTCAGTGGCCTTTGGTTGCTCATTGTGGTTTTAGTATTTTATAGTCTTTTACGTATGGGGGGACTGAATCATTCATAGAGGCCCTAATTTCCCATAAGCAGGGCTCAGAGCTCACACTTTCCCAAAGCACTATTCACTGCAAAATGTGTTACTCACACACTAAAACATTCCTAAGCACTTATTCCTGTTACATCCAGGATAGTGTGATGAGTCTTTCCTTGGTTTAACATGGAGTGGTGGAAACATTTCATAATAACAAAACTAAGATGAAAATGGAGAGGAATATGTATTTATGCCATTCAATGTGCAAACACAGACACATACACACATTTAATGTATGGAACGCAGGTAACAGAGCAGAGTGCCAGGTGAGTCACACCCCATTTAATGTTTACCACAAAGGCTGTGAGTACACTCTGTACTGTTCAGGACAAAGCTGTGTTCCTGTTAGTTATCTCTGCCAGGTGTGAGCCTGGAGGGAATCATGTGTTTGTTGTTTGTGTGAGTGTATCTGTCTGTGTCCGACCGCAACTAATTTCTCAAACTACTGGACCAAACAGCCTAATGTTTTTGTGCAAATTTATGACTGTAGGTTCAAGGACCTCTTGTAGTTGCAGTTGCAATTTTTTAATAACCTGTTTTAGTGACTGTTTTATACCCTGATTGACTGCTGGCTCTTGACTCCCCTTAATTCCTCCAAAATATTTTTAGATAACCCTAACATACTCCTGTTATTATACTCTCCGAATCTCACACACGTTTCCAATGTTGTTTACCTGCAACAAGTGACACCTGGTGACAACTTCTGATATTTCAGAGGGAGACTTCTGCTTAACGAGGCAGCAACAAACAGACCAGATCAAGTGAAAGGTAAACAGACACTTTCAATAACAATCTGAGCCGCTCAGTGTCAAAAATAACCACTTTTAATAGACTTACAGTGAGCATGTTCAATTGCCCCACGTGCCTCCATTACAGCTCGTTCCATTGCTGCGGGCCTCTGCTGGTTCCCTCAATACTGAAACACTTTCAAAAACTGTTGTTGACATCAGTCTCTTTGACCAATTTACACAGGGAAATAGGGTCCAGGTTGAAAAATGCTAAAGTTGTCCTTTAACCAGCCAGAAGGGGCCTCAACTGTTCAACAAAATTACATACGTAGCAAAACGCATGTCCAGTAATTGCCTAGCCTAAGAACAAGCCGTACCATCTGCTGCAAGCCACATTTCTGCCTTCGTCGTGGCTCAAAACCTGAAACCCATAAAAGGTTTAGTCTCATTTTTAACGGGAATACCTGCAGATACATTTCACACCTGAAATGTTATGATCCACTAAAGTTAGGCACAATACGGGATGATGTTGTTGTTATCTTTGCTGCCATCTTGACTGTAAGGGAGCTGGGAGGGACAGATGAGTGAGATTCAACTCTTCTTTGTTTGGGAGGGTTTTATTGGACATTGTGTCTGAGGTTTGTCTCCATATAACCTGTCTACTCCTGTTACACCTCGATAAGGTAACTTACTTACATAACATATTGTCTTCCATTCATCTCACCACTGTCATGTATCCACGCCAGATACACAGCCTGCCCTGCACTCCATGTTCCCTTCCTACATGTCCCAGACACACCTGGCACTGAGATGTTTTTATGTAACAGTTTCAAGGTATCATATTATAAATTTCAATTTCAGATGTATTTGATCAGGTGAGTAGTAAAGTCTCAGATTTTGCAGCAGTCGCCTTGTAAATCCACAAACTTTGCTTGTGAGGAATGAAACCCAGGAGCAATGTGTCACATTAACACCCATGGATTTTTGACACAGGCGTTTGGATCGGAGGTAATTAAAGGTAAGTGCTGAATGAGGAAAAACTGTAGATACAGCACACAATGTACTCACTGTTGCTCACATATTATGTGACATGATAAAAGTGGGTGTGTGTGTTTGCTGTGTTTTACCTCCAGTTTCCCTTGTTGAGGTTTGTAGACCACTTGAGGGCAGTCCCGCAGGATGTTGCTGTACAGAATCCGGAAGTGCTGAACGTTGTCTTTGACAATGTTGAGCACCTTGGATTTATCTTCTCCGATCACCATTCTAAAATCCCCTGAAGAGGCACAGACAAAACGTTTTCCCTTCAGTGTAATATATTTGCTGTACAGTGTTTCATCTCTTGCTGTAGTAACTGAGATAAGATAAGATAAACCTTTACTGATCCAAAGATCAGTGGGGGACCTTCAGGGTAACTCTCCCCATATTAGCATATTGTTCTCATGTAAACATTTGTGGGGTCAACATAAATTTATCTGCTTCACTTTCACCTCACATGTGTCGTGACTCGTGAGGAACTTTCACCATCAGTCTAATTACTTTCATTCAGCTTACCAACGTCCAGCATGTTGGATCAGACTGTGCTTGCACTCAAAGTTTTTAAACCACACAGACCACACTGTTATTACAAAGAAAACCACAGGCGTGGACGTCATTCACTCTGCTGTCATAAAATTACAACTTTTATAGGTTTGTGCATGTGTGTGTATTCGTGTGTGTGCACTATGTGGGAGAGAAAGAACAAAAAGGATTTTTTTGTGTTACGTTTGTTTCCAAGCATGCCTGCATCTTATAAATGTGTATGTGTTCAATCTTCTTCTGTGGTTACCGGCATAAGAAAGACCAGCTATCTGCAGGAAGAGGTCTTCCTCAGTGAAGCTCTCAGGCAGCATGAGGAAGGAGGCCGTCACAGCACTCTTCAGGTTGGCCACAAGAGCAGCACGGAGCTTTCCATTCTCATTCTGCACCAACATTTTCACCTGCGGTGGGTGGGAACACATAAAAACACAAATGAAAACACATAAGCTTGAAAGCAAACTGAATAGGTGATAATGCTGGAAGCATCAATTGTGCAACAAGACTGTCCTGCATCCTTTCTGAAAAATACATTTCACTGTTTTAACATATTTTTAAAAGACTGTCAAAATATTGGAAAACATTTTGTCCAATAAATGATTCAGGGTCCCCACACATTTTTATGGGCAGAAGTTCAAAACTGTTCCATGACTTTTCAAGGATCCATTGTAATTTTTTTTGCCCTACTTGCCCTGTGTTTGCAAACATATAAGATTCAAACTCTATTCAAACAAAATTTCAGCAAGCTGGCATACATGAAGACAGAGGGAAAATGAAGAAACATATGTGATGGTAAACAAAACGTCCCATCTCAATGCATATTAGCGCAATGTTACATTAACAGCTACAGAAAATACATTCGCTGTTATGCTATATTGTGTTGAAGGTTATCAATGGACGATTACTGTAACAATTTCATTACAAGCACAACAAAATTCCATGACTTCTCCAGGTTTTCCATTACTGTGGAAACCCTGATGATTTCACAATAAAACAATCAGTTTTACACAGCTTGTTTTTTAGGGGGATTGATCCAGAACAGTCTGATCAAATAACAAATGTAATGATTGGGATACTGACTGGTTTGTGAAGGCGTCCAGCGACATACATGGTCTTCCAGTGCATCAGGTCATCTATGAGAGACTCTGTACTAATCACACCATATTTGATTATCTGAGAAGAAGAGGAGAAATTCATTAAAGTATGTAGTTAATAAAGTCTAGTCAGATAAAAACAATAAAACAAGCTCAAACAAAGTTTGATAAATAAAGTCAGAGATGAAAAAAACAAAGCAAACTATGACTGCTAAAGAAACATATGAAGGGATTTCAGTATAAGGTGAGAACTGGAATAGTTAGTCACAGAAAAGCAGTCATGGTGGACTCAGGCGGTTGGTGTTGAAAAAGATGCTGAAATACAAAAACTAGAGATATGTTATTTACCCTCCCGTCCACAGGTACCAGTGTGTTGTAGTATACCGAAGCCCCGTGATCATTTTGTACGGAGCTGATCATCGTGGGCCCGAGCAGCTTGAGGATGGAGTAGTGTTTGCGATTCTGTAGCAGGTTCATGGTGTGCCACGTCACTGGGTCGTCCACCGCAAACACAAAGTCGAGCATGTTCTTCTGTATGTATCAAAGGTAAACACAACAGCATCACATTTTCTTGTCCAGAGAATCAGAACACAGCTTCAAATTCTACATTTTAATTTCTAATTTTCAAATACAATATTGTTCTTTATCAACTTTCACTGGACTCATATTGTGATGATGTGATCACATTGTGTTAATTAGATTCTGTTGCTCAAAGAACAAAACTAAGCGAACTGTAATAAAAAAATAAATTAATTAAACAACTTAAATTAGTTATTGATACTCATGTGGAGAGGTTTGTCTGACATAATGCATTACAGTGGAGCACAGCTCATGGTACTAAAAACATTTGGATTATTTTATATTAGATTTTTGGAAGAGATGTTTGTACGGTAGATATTTTGAATATTGTAATGCACAATGAATTTATATCAGAGAAATATTCATGGCAATGTAGTAATATTTATTCAACATTCATGTTAATACTACTAATTCTCTGAGTACTCCGGCTTCCTCCCACAGTCCAAAGACATGCAGGTTAATTGGTGACTCTAAATTGTCTGTAGGTGTGAATGTGAGTGTGAATGGTTGTCTGTCTCTATGTGTCAGCCCTGTGATAGTCTGGTGACCTGTCCAGGGTGTACCCTGCCTCTCGCCCAGTGTCAGCTGGGATAGGACCCACTCAAGACACCTTTAAAACAAATTTAGGACAGATGTTTGGACAAATCCTGTTTTACTTATTTAAGCATCAGGTATTTTTTACATTACAGGTAAGCAGAATATATGTGGTCTAATATATGGTTATTAGAGTGAGTTCAATCTACATTGTGCCAACAGGTGAGTGCGAGTATAAAATAAAATGACAGTATTTTTTAAAGATTTGTAACATTAGAAATGTGGATTTTTACATAGAAAGGCTTCACTCATTTTCACAAAAAGAAACTTCAAAATGTATGAATGAAATCAATGATCAAATCAAATTTCTGTAGTAGTTAAGACCTCAAAAACTCAAATTTAATACTACTTAATGACTATAAAGGCTGTTGTGACGCTGAATGTAAGACATTTTAAGACTTTTCAAAGGACACCCTGGCACTAGGACAGTGCCTAACTCCTGACAACATGTACTTTGTTTGTGCGTGAGACGCTGAAAAACTATCATGATGCGTGATAAGTGTCCCTCTTTTTTGGTAAATGGAAAATTCGTGTGAGTGAAAAAGACTCCACAACAATGTGCACTGTCTCGAGTCTGTGAACTGGCAGGACAGGTGTCACTTACCTCCATTTGACCTTGGTTGGTCCCGTGTTGTTTAAAAACGCCAGACCCATAGGCAAAAGCTAAACTGATGTCCTGAGGAAACTGTGACAGAATCCGTCTGTAGAGCACACCGGTGTTGTGCACAGCTGGAAGAGTCATTTTGAACTAGCTAGTACAGCTTTGCAACAATAACACGAGCTGGTTTATGAGCGGAATAACTAACTAAATAAAGTATGAACGGAAGTTTCGGCCGCATAGAATAACAGATACATTTCAGACTGAGACGCTAAGTGCCACTAAACACGACAACCGCCACTGAATAGCACTAAAATTGGACTGTTTTACCGTTTTAACACGTCCATCAGGTCAGTTTGTGTCAGCTGTGTGCTTGACAGTCGACTAAAAATGACGTCACGCAGCGCGCTGCGGCCTGGAGGCTCACGGGACATGGAGTCAGAGATGGAAGGTACGCAAACTGAGCCGTTAAACACCTGAAATAATCACTAAAGTGTGCGTTATTTTGTATGTAGCGACATTTGTGATTGAATACAGTCGTGAGATGTAAACTGAGCAACACATTGCATCATTTTAGTACTTTTTTAGTAGATTTCATCAGCTCTAAATGCAGCCAGCAGAGGGTGGTTTTTGACCAAGTTTAGCTTTGTGGCAATGAGGTAATGCTGATTAATATGGATGGATGTGTACACCCAGATCACAACAGCCACCTGCAACTGCAACAATCATCTTCTCCTGTAATATATCCTGTGTTATGCAGTGTGAAAGTCCTATCAAAAGGGAAATTATTTTAAAAGACATCAATCATATGAAGTCAACGTGACGCTTTTGACTAATGCCTCTATTTCCCTCTGTCTGACAGGCATGTTATTGTTTATTTTCTCCTCTTCTGATGTAATGCATTCATCTGTCCAGAGGTAACTTACTGATACTTACTGAAATATACAGAGATATGCCTATATATTGCTTACATTTAATGTCTGAAGTTGTGTTATTAAAGCAAAGCAGCAGCACAAAAAGTGCTGTAGTCAGTTTTTGTTTGTTTTTGTGAGAGAACAGAATGACTCAGTAAGGGCAGGTCATTCAGTTAGATTCAATTAGGTTTCCTCTATCCTCAAGTTTCATTTTCTCAGGTGTTTAAATTCCGTATTGCATTACACATCTTGTAAAAAAAAATCTATAAGAATCTAATCATCCTGATGTGATGATGATGATTGCTCCTGTCAGGATCCAGCCACATTTGGCATCAGTGTTTTGAGCTTTAACTGCAGCTGGGGATATTAAATAAAACCTGTGAGAGCAAATAAAGACAGATATTGCATTTAAAGGAACAGTGTGTAAGATTTAGGGGGATTTAGTGAGACCTAGCAGTGAGAACTGCAGATTTCAACCAGCTAAAACTAGAATTCCTTCCATGTTCATTGTGTAGGAGGTTTTTACCAGGAGCCAAATTATCCACAGAAGTCTATTCCTCTTCAACACAAACAGGGCCCAGTGATTAAAACCGGTAAGAACACTTACTAAAGCAGTTTCATGTTAGAAATCAGTGTTTCTCCAGTGCTGTGCAGGATGTCAGAGACAGGCTGCTGATTTGTGCCCATCTTTTTCTCTGATAAGTTAAGATTCAGACATTCAGGAGGTTTTAACCAGGAGCTGAATTATCTGTCCCTTCCTCTTCTTCCTCTAAAACAATGGACCCTGTGATTAAAACTGGTAAAAACAGTGATTAGAGCAGCTTTTACGTTAAAAAAAAAAAAAGGTAAAAATGAATCTGTGTTTTTCCAATGCTCTCGTTGTGGAGGAGCTTTTATTTGCAAATAAAAATAAATAAAATAAATAAAAAAACAATATAAAAAGTGGCCCGATCTAGAGCCAGTGTTTGGTTTGTCCATTCTGGGCTACTGTAGAAACATGGTGCTGCAACACAGTGTACTCTGAGGACAAGGACCCGCCCCCTGTGTAGATATAAACAGCTAATCTAAGATAACAGTTATTCTAAAGAAAGACTTATTATTTTCATCTCTGTCACTATATTGCCCTGAAACCTACACACTAGACCTTTAAACCTGTATATTCACATTTTTGACAGCTTGAAAAGTCTCTCTTTTCTTTAAACCAAATACCTGCTTTAAAATGAAAAGACACGGCCCACATCTGTGAAAGCAGAATTAATCATGACAGTGAGATTCATGTGAAGTTACTACTGCAGCAGTAAAAGCCAGAAAGCTTCCGAGGCCATCATCCGTCTTCTCCCCTGCATTAGTCGCTACTCTTATGGGCCGGATTCTCACATCTATTTGAATGAATTAATATTGAATGTGAACCCATGACAGCCAGCGATACGTCTGCAGCTCATTATGGGATTGTCAAGAGTAGAACAAATATTATCTTCTTAGTAATTGCCGTGAGCCATCTTTTTCAGCAAAATGAATATTTATAAGGTCACTGAATCCTGACTAACAAGCTCACTCACTCTGTGAAAGGGCCGTAATTCAGGGACTGTGAAGCAGCAGTAGGAATAAAAAGGTAGTTTTCAATTTGTTCATCCTATGCTACATCATGTATGTGTTGAATTAATGCTTAACCCTAGAGAAGTAGTCCAATATGCTGTCTGCTTGCCTCCAGTTATTTCTTCCTCCCTGCGATTTATAGTCAGCATGACTGTGTGAATCTATATCATCATCCTCATAGGAGTCATGCTGTTGTGTATTTCCAAGGTAAAACAGTTTTTATTCACTTTAAGTTTTAAGCTACAGTTGGTAACTTTTATAAAAAGGAAAAACAAAACAAAAAACATTATGTCTTATTTGTTGAAACCGTGAAAATAAAATATATTTTTCTGCCCCCTCCCAGCGCTCCTAATGACATCTGGAAACAGCTGTCAGTCATGTCAATCACTGCAAGTAAACTACGGTCAAACTGTTAAACTAGTAAGTGCTGATCAAACATCAATCGAGATTATGTTACTGCATTGTCTATTTCTCGCCTCAGATGTTTTCGAGACATATTTTAGTGAACTGTTTAGCTGTAAAACAAGAATGTTTCCTCCAGCTGGTTGGCAGTGCTTAGTTTACGCTTGACTGTTTTCAATATGGCGGCCGGGTCACAAACGTTCTCATTCTACAGCTAAACAGTGCACTAAAATATGTTTCTGAAAACATTTGAGGCGAGAAATAGGCAATTCAGTAACACAATCTTGATTCATATTGGATCAGCGCTGCCTAGTTTGACTGCAGATCATGAGCAGTGATTGACAGCCGCATCAGAGATTTCTCGTTTACATGCAGTTTATTCATACAAATGCTGCCAGGAGCAGAAAGAGAAATCATTTTTCACAAATTATCTGTCTCATGTACTACTGTCAGGATTTAGTGACAGTTTCATCAAATATGACAAACTTGTAGTAATGTATTGAAGGTTTTTTAAGGAGGTATGCAGAAGAAGATGGCTTATGTTAATGGCTCGGTTTATTTATTTATCTTGGCTCTGGGAGTTATTTGGGATGTAAATAAAGTTGAGATGGGGTTTGTATATTTAATATCTATGTTTGTGGAATGGGTAGGATTATATAAGTATACGCCTCTTCCTTTGGCGGCATGGTGGTGCAGTGGTTAGCACTGTTGCCTCACAGCAAGAAGTTTCCTGGTTTGAACCTGGCATGGGGGAGCCCCTCTGGTGCACTGTTTTGCTGTAAAATAGTAACATTTGTGACCTGGCCGCCATATTGAAAACAGCCAAGCATAAACCGAATACTGCCTACCAGGGAGCGGAAATGTTCTCATTTTACAGCCAAACAGTACACTAAAATATGCTTGCATGTTCTCCCCGCTTCCGCCCACAGTCCAAAGACATGCAGGTTAGGTTATGTTCACTCTCACAATATTGACTCTACTGTGGTTTGCTGTCCGCTCTCGCTCTTCCCTTTTTAAAAGGAGATATCAGATTCTTTAGTGACACACAATTTGTTGTACACCAGCTAGTCGCTAACTTTGTGTGTTAGCCATTTGGTGCTGGGCATGACATATATGGCAAGTTAATATAAGGTTAATAAGGGCCATGAGAGTCACCCAAAACAGTGAAGCTGCAAGCTGTAGAACCAAAAAGTGGGTTGTGAGACACTAAAATCCTCTGTAGAGCTGAGGGGAACTGCAGAGTTGGGTGATAATTCTCTATGAGCAGCCCTTGTCACGTGACACATAGAAACGTTTTACATTGTTAACGTAAAAATATTCGTCACTGCAGTTTTATTCATTCATTTTCCGTAACTGCTTATCCTGTTAGAGGTCACGGGGGGCTGGAGCCTATCCCAGCTGACAGTGGATGAGAGGCATGGCACACCCTTGACAGGTCACCAGACTATCACAGGGCTGGTGCAGTTTTAACCCTGGATAAACGTTTTGTCTGCTGCGTCGCCTATTTACACATCCAGCAAATACAGAGCAACACTATTTCGGAGTCAAGTCCAATATTCTCTCTTGTTTAGCTTTGTTTTTAGTCTGCCAACTCCTGAAGGAAATGTCTGTCTTTTTGGCTGTGAAGTGCTCCACTGTGTTCACCATCTGGTTCCTTACTGAGTCAGGCTGCTGTTTGGTGTGAGCAGGTAGTGTATAGTGTTTTTTTTTGTTTGTTTTTTTTAGCTTTTTCACTGAAAACAGCTGCCTGATGTGAATGAAAATGGAGCTATGAGAATGGTGGAAGTGAACCAAAACAGCCTCTGTAAACAATGAGCTGAAATTTGCCAAAGCTTGATATCAAGGGGAGCTACTGATTCAGATGATAATGGACCTTTTCCCCAGCAGACATTTGGACATGTCATAGTGGGAAAAGCACAGGTGTATTCCATAACAATAATAATAGCTGCATTTCACTGGGTGAGGCCCTGCTATTGTCCATGCTGTCTCACTGGACACTTACTGGAACTGAGTCATTGTTAATGTGGCCAATTTCACCTGTGCTTTTTCTGCTATGACAAGTCCAAATGTCTGCTGTGAAAAAGGTCCATCCTCTGTAGGTTCATCATGATGAGCCACTCCTTTCCTCTTCGCCCATTGTCTCCATGTTGTTATTTGATACAAGCTGTTCAAATTGCCCCTGGTGGGATTAGTTGTTGTCTGAATCTGAATCTGAATCTGAAAGTTGTAATCATTGACACCCACTTTCACATGAGGGGGAGGAGGGGCCCTTGTGTAGTTTGTGGATTTGCAGAGCCCTGCGCAACTTGCACAGTGAGCGTAGGGCTGCCCATCTCTGGTTGTGGGACAGTTCAAGCAGCCTGTTAGCCAGGGGGGGGCCTACATAGAGGCTTAGTTCACTTCTGCATCAGCCAGCTCTGCACAAGTCAACTGTATGTGAAAATTAAGGACTAAAATATCTTTAGTTTAAACACCTTTCATGCTCAGTGTTACCAGTGCTTCATTGAACCACAGGGGGAACAGGGCTCAGTACAATGAGGTAAAGAAGAATAATAACACTATTGACATTGATTTCACAGCTTTTTCTTTAAAGCTGAGTCTATTTGTCTTCTTTTGTAAAGCTTATAAAGCAACATCAAAGTGGTTGCAAGCAAGTAAACAGGAACAAAGACTCGTAAATATACATAGCTGACGCCCGTGATAATCCTTCCCATCACACAGTGTTTGTGTGGGCCAGTGTGAAAATGAAAAGCGAGGGGACTGGAATGAAAACGAAGATTGCCTCTGTAACTTTTTGTTTGGATCCAGAACAAGTAATTAAATCCAATCAATGTTCGTGGTGATTGCAAATTGATTTTCTAATTTGAAGTGATTTGGCCGATGTGTCTGTCCCCTGGATTAGGCTGAGAGTGGCACCTGATTTACACTTTACAGTACCTCTCCTTGAGTTTGAGTGGCCGCCTCAGGCGCAGTTAATTTGGATGGCGAAGACCCAGACTGAAGTTTACTGCTGCTGTTAAAACATAAATATCAGACGGCCTCTTAGTTCGAAGGAATTTCAGCAGGTGTATTATAATACAACTACAAGATGAGGAATAAATTATAGTGAACGGTGTAAATCCTCTGAGGCACGCTAAAGCTCACCTGACAGAAATACACCAGCTTGCACACACACACACACATCCGTCATGTATGACTACAAACACAGATACAAACATGCACGCACACGCACACATGCACTAACCAGGGGAATCTTTTCAGCTTTTGCATGCCTGTTGCCATGGAGATTGCCATTGCTGCCCATGCCTGGTGAAGGAACATCAAAAGAAAATGCACCATTAACCACACACACACACACACACACACACACACACACACACACACACACACACAAAGACACACGCGTCTGTAGATACACAGCTGTTCCAGGCACAAGAAGACACAAACAGAAGCAGCCACTTTTATCTTACTCCACCGAAGGGTTACAGCGTCACTGAGCAGAGAGTAAGCCAAAGATATTCATGCTGTGAGAGCCAGGAGCTGAACCAAAATGTACACTCGAGGTAAAATTAGTATCTTGAGTGACAATTTTATTAGTGTACTTGGATGTCCTACCAAAATTAAATGAGACTGATTCTTAAGTGACAACCCTTTCTCACAGCAGACATTTTTCCTTGTAGCAGAAGTATAGGTGTTAACATTCACACTAACGATGGCTTTGTTCTGTTCAAGTAAGAGAGACAGTCACTGCATTTACACACACAAAATAGTCTGGTTTTTTTGCCCTTGTTACAAAAAACACAATAAGCTGGTTACATAGCTAATGAAAATGAATATTCACTAAAACTCCTAAAGTGGCTCTCCACAAAGTCACTGCATTGTCAATGAGTTCTAATTGACAGCGTGCGTAGGCATCAGCTGTTCTGTTCATTCATTGAGTCCGCACGTTTCTCTGACTTTTCTTGCTTTTATTACTTACATTCAACACGTGTTATCCAGAGACGTCATCACTCAGACCTTACCATATTAGGCAAGAGGCCATGTGTCGCAAACTGAGGAAAAAAGACTCAGATAGCTTGTTTACAATTACATAATTATTATGATGCGCAAAATTAAGATGGAAGGCAGGAAGTGATAAATCCATATACTGCGTGACCTGGATACAGAGGAGGTGACTAAATAAAGGGGTTGGATAAATCTGCAGGCAGCAGGTATCCAGAGAAGACTGAGTACAAGAGTCTAGTGGACTATAACTTTTGTGTGAGGTTGGGTCCTGCCATCTTGTTTTTGGCCGAGTGAATAAATGTGGTTGAGTATAATTGTCTTTTATATTTCAACTCTGCACATGGATGCAGCGCTGTCGGGCTAACATTACTGATTAAGCTAACTTTATCTACTGTTTTCTACAGTAGTTGTAGTTTCTACGAGGTCGACTGTTTCCACAGGTCTGGTGAAACGCTGTTCAAAATCTGTGTTGTGGCTAAAAACACAGGGAAGTTTTCACAGCACATTGTAGTTGACTCTGCTCCTCCAGACTGAAGACGGAGGTGTTTGATCCACATCTGCCGCTTTGTCTCATTGACTGTTTTTCTTTAACTTCTTCCCTTAACGTCCTACAGTTGTTGAGACTTAAAGTGACCTTTGTTGTTCCCAATTTAAACCGATTGGAACAGCTGTAAACAGAGCAAATCATAGGCATTTCTACAGTCTTTGCCTCCTGTTGTCTGCCCAACTTTTGGAGGAGCACACCAATATGTGAAGTCATGTGCAAAGAAGCTATTAAGATGCATTTTCCAAATGCACTGTATAATACCGGCGTATCCCACATGTCTTAATGGGATAATGCTACATTCAGAAAAAGGTCTAAATTGGAATATCCACACAGAATATGCTGTTCACATGACCAGTATCAAATTTAGAATATTGTCATATTTGGAATAACAAGATAATATTACTGTGCGTGTAAATGTACCCAGTAATTTAATTATTTACACCTGTGCTTTTCCTTCTGTAATAAGTCAAATGTCTTCTGTGAATAAAGGTCTGTTATGTATGTAAGTATTTTATGGGTTAAAAAAAAAAAGTCAATATAACAAAAACATGAGAGCACTTAATAGAAATTGCCATAAAATCAATAGCCTATATAAGCTGAGGCTGCATTGTTCCAGGTACATTAGCTCATCGCACACACACACCCACACACACACACACACACACACACACACACACACACACACACACACACACACACACACACACACACACACACATCTATCAGACCCAATGGACTATGAAATTTTCCACCTCCTCCAGCTGGGAGCTGCTTGTTTTCTCGTATCAATCACCTGAATATCTTTGTCGACACTGAGACCCTTTATCCACAGCTGACAGCTCTGTAGATAAATATGCGTATTGAGTGCATACTTTAGTGCATGTCAGGTCAATGGCTTGTGCACCTTTATTTTGACTATACAATATATTTTAGGGCTGCCCTCTGAAAGTCAAAGATCCAAATCATCAGTCAGAGACCCCTCAGTCGACTGACTTTAAGAAGGGCCTGAGGTTTAGCTGCAGAGTGAGCGCTCCCATGCTGCTCTCTGGTGGCATTCAGGCCCAGAGGTGCTTCTGCTTTCTGAGTAGAGGCGGCAGATGTACAACTCACAACAATTTAAACAATACAGTCTTTGACTTTTGTCTGGTATCTAGTGTTGGCAAAAGAATGTTGTACATATCCAATCCTTTGTTAGCATAGTTAGCAGGCAGTGGCTCAAAGAGCCTTGTTTACTTTATTACATAAATGTGGCTGTCACCTTCAATGCCCCACTGTACGCAGATCAAACTCTCAACGTCTGTGCGGAAAAGTAGGAATGACTTGTTGAATATTCATATTGAAAAGCCAAATCTGATCCAACTGACATAATTCTGAGTCAGGTACAGCCCTAATATATATATATTTATATTTTCTTGTGAATCATATTTCAAGCCTGGGATACTTTTTCATGATGGGAGTGATGTCATCAAAGGGAATCACAATTAACTTCTGGCCATAGTCATGGCCAGCCAGCATCATTTTGAATGATGATCTCGTCATATCACTCAAACCCAGATGATGTCTAGTCTCATATCATGATATCGATGTGCCCAGCCCTACTTCGAGACAGATAAACAGAATCATTGCTTGTCTTCTATTTGTGTTTTACATTATGTGATGTTGGCTGACCTTTTTCATCTAAATATGTGCGTTCGTTTTCCTTGTTATTGCTCTCCAAACAGATCATGGCTGTGTCCAGCAGAGGCTGAGATGCAGCTGCTGGAAGTGTTAAAGTGTGATTTACAGTGCCTGGCCCATTGACTCCAACAGAACTGACACTAAAGTCTGGCACCTTGAACGCTGTCACTGTCTTCACGACTATTCCTTCTTTTATATTTTGACGGAGGATTTTGTTTTTTCCTCTTGCTGTCAGAGTTGTCAGGAATAAACTGAGATTGCCTCCGAAAATATCCACGGACGCAGACAACACTAGAGTCCACAGGTTACATATAACATTTCTGCCAACAGATGCTCCTATATCCTACACACTGGACCTTTAAGTACTCTGTAAACTGTTTTTTTTTCATAAGCCATTCTATGTAATCAGTTCATTTGTTCATTGTTGAATGGAAAGCAGTTAGAGCACAAGTTTTTAATTGCACAGGTTTGCCCTTCACATGGATTAAATGTTCCACTGTGACATACACCGAGTGTGTAATGCCTGGGTGTCTTCATATTTTCGGTCATGTTGTACGTCCAACAAATCTTTTAACAGTATGCTGTTGTATTTCAGCTCTGTCTCGCCTGCTGCTGCACCGCTAACCTGAAAGCTTTGCCACTGCTCCACCTCCACCCCAGCATCCACCTGTGGGTCTGTTCTCCAGGGGGAACAGTCATTATCGCTGCTCTCCAAATCCCTGCTGTGCTGAGCTTTGTGTATCATGGTAAGTGACAAGGTCAGAGCCTAAACTCCAGATATTATTTATAGATATTCAGTGTTCGTACATTATTCCAGCCCAGGTTAGCTGAGAGACTGAAATGTTGTGTCACTAAATCTTTGCTTCTGCCTCTCTTTGCTTGTGCTATGAAGGGCTCATCAGTATGCTGATTTATCATTCCTGTTGTGCTTTTTATTGTTATCCTTCCCAAGCCAATTTCTCTTCTACTTGTTGCCATGGCAGTTTTGAATCTTGAATTTTGGGTTGTGACTAAAAATGCACAACACAACTCGGCCTATCGCAAAAATATCAACATCATCTCTCTTCACCGCTGCAGCACACTCTGCAGAGTGACTTCTGCTGTATGTGTGTGTACATGTGCACACACCTGGTTAAATGGTGTTTTGGGGGATTTGCTGCAGATATCTGAGTCGTGTGTGTGGGTGTTTTAATCTTGTAGCTCCATCCATCCATCCACACAGAGCTGTTAAAGTTCATTCAGAGAGCTATCTTTTATAATAGCTCGGCTGAATCCGCATTATTCCCTGAAGTAGCTTCAGAGGCTAGGACAGACATTTTAATCCATGTTTTTTTTCTTGTTTTTCAACTGAGTCATAGCATCAAGACTCACTTCTAATGCAGGAGGCACAGCGAGCCCTCTGTGAAGGTCGACCATTGTAAGGCTTTGTGTTAAGAAAGAACCAGACTGTAACTTCATAATAGCACAGCCGCATAATAACGCTGTTGTTTCCCGGGTTGAGCCCCCTGTGTTTTCAATTAACCTGCCGGTGCATCTGAGATTGCTCCCTGCAAGAAAACTTCCATGTATTCACTTTTATGCTTCAGTATTAGCTGCCCCATTACATCTCCTCATTAAAAAGTTACGTATCAATTGAATAAAAACTTGGATTGAGTTGAAATAGACTTGAATAATTCATTAAAATATTAGAATTAAACTCATACACATGCCCCCACTGAGGTTTTAGCGTGTACTACACCGTGTCATGAGCACCTACTGTCGATGCCAGATGTGCACGGAGCCCAAATGCACTGATTTTTCATGGATTATCTAAACTGAGTCAGTAAAGCCACAGGAAGTTTGACCCTGGCATATTCACCCACACACTCTCAGATATCTGCAGAAAATCCCTCAAAGCAGCATTTAACCAGGCCCGTGCACACACAGACGTGCACGCACACACCAAGAATAAAAATAATGAAATGTCTCAGTGCTCTACCTCCATCAAAAAAAGTGTTTTATATTCTAAACTTTTCATCTTATCTGCTGATAAAAAAATGATCACATTAGTGTTTTAATGACTAAATGACTTCATAATGATTCATTTCATTCATTTCTGCAAAATAATGAATTAAATCACCCCCCCATTCCACTCTGCTGCATGCTGGTCTTCACAACAACACTTAAAAGAGGGAGAGACGGCTGAATGTCTTTGTTTGTCACCATCTGTGTGTGTGTGTGTGTGCGCACATGTGTATATCAGTCTCTGTCGTATATGTGCGCCTGTGTTGACAGATGAGTGATGCTCCCAGCATTGTGGATCTGCTGTTTGTGTATTCTTTCTGTGTTTCCTCCAACGCAGCAGCCCAAGGCAGAAGATATCACATTTTCCTCTAAGCTATACTGTAGCTACACAATACATACCAACGCACACTCAAGTCAAAAGAAGGGAGGTGAGGAAGGTCGGGAGGCTGTAATCTTTCTCAGTCAGGGCACCACTTTGTTAGAAGGAGATTATTTATGCCATAAATTCCAGAGTGTGTCTTCTAATGCACAAATTGCCGCTCTTTAATCTTTGGCTCTGTCGCCCGCGTGATTTCATGCACACACGTATTATATAATAGCTGTTTGGAAATGTGTTATGTGTTGTGTATGTGTGTCATGAAACATGTAGGCCACGATGAGCTTAGGATGTCGCTACAGTTCACACTGCAGCTCTGTGACTCACTCGGCTCTCTTCTGGTTGACTAAACACGGCCCCCCCTTCCTCGCTGGGCTCGACACATCGTGACTACAAATGTGCATGCTGCATGTTATGCAAAAAAAAAAAAAAAAAAAAGCCTTTTGAGGACTGAACACAGGTCGATTTATTCATTATTTTACCCACTGTGTTCGACTTTACTGCTGCGTCACTTGAGACTAAAGAACAATTTATGTCTCCTTGGGTGTTTTTTTATGACAAGAAAAGTGGCTCTTCATTTTTTCTGTCATCGGCACATTTTGTGTCATCCTGCACTTTACATAAATTCGGATGTACCCCAGAGGCATTTGTCTTTAATAGATGTAAAAGCACAGTCCACATCTCTGTGGTAGTTCAGTCGTTTAACGCTAAACATAAGGTGTGAATGAAAAGTGCGTGCTGGTGGCTGATGGAATGCGGTGCAATATTGTGCAGTGATCTATACGCCGCTCGCCATGTAAAATACCCCAACTCATGAGTCACTCAAAAATAACCGCAGTTCAAAAGAGATATGGCCATGTGAGTGGTTTAGAGTGCAGCTGAAAAGCGGCCCTTCGATGGCATAAAGGTCAAGGAATACATTTCCATCAATTGAGATGGTATCAGTGCAAACCCAATCTGTGCTGAAAGCTGTTCGCTGCCAGAAATCTCAATGCTCGATGCTGAGTGAGTGGTCAGATCTGATAAATGCTCAGAGAATATTTCTAAATTAGTGAAAACTCAACATCCTTCATGGAATAATTGACCACTGAAGTCACTTTGGAAGTTCTGTGAGTCTATATTTTCTTCCACTGCAGTCTTTCTGTTCGACTTCCTGTGGTTCAGACGTGTGTGGGATTTTCTTCCCGCTTGAATAATCTCCTTTCTCCCTCTTTTGTCCTGTCATAGTCTGGCTGTTTTTTTTTTCTGAAGCAAAGCTTTGAGCAGCAAACAGTGCGGACGCAGCCTGCTGCTGGCATTTAGGAGAAATACTCTTCTCATGCCCTGAAATAGTGACTGCATAATGAAGCCAGGCATACAGAGGAGATGTTTGTTAGGGAATAAGAAGTGGAAGAGACACCAAAACAAAAAGCGTGACGCATTAAGTGGTGTAGAAAATAAACTGTATCTCCCTAACTGAGAGGAGCGTATGTATTTGAGTTTGTGATGCGTTGTCAGTTGTTTGGAGTGTTTTGCTGGGAAGTCAAGGTTTGCCAAAATTGTGGATTTGCTGGCTGAACAGACATAGACATAGACATAAATTGTTTGCATTTGACTTTCATAGTTGCCTACTTCACATGCTTGTGCTGCATTTTCTTTAAAGGGACAGTTCGACCCAAAATCAAAGATACACATTTCCTCTTACCTGTAGTGCTATATATCAGTGTAGATTGTTTTGATGTGAGTTGAGTGTCAGAGATATCAGCCTTTAGAAATATCTGCCTTCTTTCCAGTATAATAGAACCAGATGGCACTCAGCTTGTGGTGCTCAAAGTGCCAAAACATAATACATATGAAAAACTCCATGCAGAGGGAAGCGTGCATCTAGTGCTAGCTCACCTAGCACCACTGAGCTAGCTAACGTTACAGCTCAGCAGAGAAGGATGGCATTCATTTCTACATCTTGTGCTGTCACGAGCACGAGCCTCTCGTCCATGAGTAGATGCACGCATCGTTCTGCAGTGATTTTGTTGGCAGGTGTAGCTCGGTAGGAAGAGAAATAGCTCCTCTATGAAACTGCTCACAACAAGGTCTGTGGATTATCTTGAGTAACCAGGTCATGATTTCTGAAAAAGACATTGCTGTTAAGTTTTCAGATGTATTTCTTGAGCACCACAAGCCGAGTGCCATCTAGTAGCTATATATTGAAGAGAAAGCAGACACATCGACAGCTGCTATGCTAAACCTGGTTTGTAAAAGGTCAACAACTCAGGCTAGTATGCCCGTAACTTAGTGCCTCTCCCTACGTGTTGCATTAGACTTGAGAAGTGTGTCTGGACTTCCTGGGTGAGTGTGACCTCTCTTACCTGGGGGTGTGTTGTTGACTTACCACCAGGCCACTGCTATTGCACCTCGCGACCAGCTCGCTGAGACTGGAGGACTCTGCTGGACACTCTTCGGGTGCTGCTCGGACCAGTAGGCCGGCCAGCTCGCTCTTCTTCGTGGTTATGCAGAGTGAATGTGTATTTGCATGGATAGTTCGTGGTATCAAATGCTTTTCTCTGTCTCTTTTGTCTTCAGAGTGTCAGAGTAGTCTTCCTTGTGGCGTGCCCACTCAGCCCATCAGCCCAAAAGCCTCTCCAGCTCTCCCTCAAGGTGCAGCTAATAGTGGCTAATGAGTCATTACCACCAAACCCCAAATGTGATGTCAGTGCTGACCCTGTCTCTCACCACCTGCCTTAACCACACCCAGAAGACATTCATTAAACTACCAATAAAGCTATCATAACAACAGCCAATACCTCCAATACATCTAGACTGATAAACATCACTACAGGTAAGAGGAAGAATAGGCATTTTTGATTTTGGGGTTGACTGTCCCTTTAAGTGAAATCATTAGGAAAATCCTACTGCAATAATAATGATCCTGTTACAGAGATCAAAGGGTCTCCTCAAGCTTGCTCACCCTTAACGCCACCATCACCTCCCTGTGTTGTTTTTTTATGCTGTAGAGAAGCAACACGTTTTACTGGAGGGAATCATTTGACCGATTAAATCAGTCAATAGAAACCATAAGAGAGCAATGAATCTCCGTCCTTCGTCAGTCGTCCTTTCTCTATTTTCCTGCCGCCCTCTACTCAGAGTGGTTTGAATTACAAATCAGCCGTGCCCTCTGTTATGCCACATGCTTTTAATGGCAAAATATTGGTATGAGCACATTGTCGGAGGGGAGTGGGGGTGGGGGGATTTTTTCATCTCTATGAGAATGAATCTGCTGGAAAATGTGTCAGCACTGTGACATACATGAGCCCACAGTGGCAGGAAGAAGGATGAAAGGAAGACAGGTTGAGAATGAGGATGGAAAGATGGATGGAAGGATGGCGGGAGAAGGAGGAGGGGCTTGCAGAGCAGGGTGGATGGTGTTTCCATCTCTGAACTCCACCTTATGCGCGCTCGCAGGAAACCCCTTCCAGTGGCTGCACACGGCACGCAGCGCTACAAGGCTGCAGCACGACACACGCACACGTAGCCTATGATGTAGGAGGATGATGACAGGAGAGAGGAGGAGGCGCGGGGGGTGGGGAGGGGGAGACAGCCAGTGAGCGTGCCGAGCGAGGGAGTGAGGGCAGAGTGAAAGGGTGAGATAAGCAGAGAGAGCAGCATCTCTTGAGCACATTCAGCTCGCAGCAGCTCAGGAGGCAGGACGGCAGAGCAGAGGGGGGAGAGCACCTGCACCTCACCAAAGGGGGCGACACCACACCTCTCTGTCTCTCTCTTTCTCGGACACACACTCTCACGCGTCACACACACGCATTTGTGAGGAGGCGTGAGGCTCAGGAGGAGGAACATCACATGCACGCACGCTGTTTTGCTGGCTTAGCTGCGCTTTGGAGAGCTGTCTGTTGAAGACTGGACCAGAGCTGTATCCATCGCTTCATCCATCCTTTTCCTTCCTTCCTGCTTTCCATTTCTCCAACTCAGGAGCAGCTCTCCGTCACGCACCCCTCGATCATTTGGACCGATTTGCTCTCTGTCATTCATCTAACCTCTGATCAGTGTGTCTCCCTGTGCAGCCACCTCCGCTTTTAGTTCATTCAAGAAGAAATCAAGAGACACACTTGGAGAGCAACTAACCGACTGACCTTTCAACCGCAATCATGAACTTCCTCCGACGCCGTCTCTCTGACAGCAGCTTCATGTCCAACCTGCCCAATGGCTACATGACAGACCTTCAGAGGCCTGACCCACCTGCTCCTCCTCCCCCAACCGCCACCTCTCCTTCCCAGCAAGGTGCACCCCCAGCTACGGCACCCGCCCCTGCCCTTTCCCCGACCAAAGCTCCAGCGCCGGCCCAGGCGCCCGCCAGCTCCCCCGCAGCTCAGGAGCGCCGTCTGAACCAGCCGGCTCAGCAGCCCCAACAGGCCCAGTCCTCCTCCTCCGGCGGCTCCTCTGGCTTCTTCAGCTCCTTCAGCTCCATCACCAACGTGGTCAAACAGACAGCTGCGTCCGCCGCCGGGTTCGTGGAGCAGTCGGCTCCCTCTCCATCGCTCTCTAAGAAGTTCAAGATCCTGTTGGTCATTGATGAGCCCCAACATGAGTGGTAAGATGCAAATGACTTTAGTGATGGTTGAGTGTTGGCCAAATGCTGATGGGAAGTTGGGTGGTTGTGTTGGCTGGCAAGCTGCTTCTAATCATTTTTTGGGAAGCTCTTCAGATTTGGTGTAAAAAATATTTGGGTTATAGTCAGCCAGAAGAAATATGATTTACTGTTGATTTGAAACAGCAAACTCAAGTGTGGGTGTGTTGGCCTCAAGCTGACTGACACATGTAATTGCGGTTGATTTTAATCTTGCATGAATCCTGAAATGAATCCCTACTCCCTTTTTTGTTTGTGTTCTGTCTTTGTATTAAAACGTTTCCTCTCCTCTCACTAAAGCTGCTCCCAAAATAGAAACAGCTCTATTAATCTAAACAGACAGGACAGCTTTTCTCTGGGGTTTGGATTCACACATCCCACCACCCAGCACTGTCACCTGCCTCTGTTTTTGTGTGTTTATGTGAACCTTTATGACGCCATGTGCGTGCATGCTTATGCTAATATCTGTGTGTTTGAGAGCTATGAGTAAGTGTTTCCATCCCTTGACTGCACAAGTTAGCTACCAGGATATTATCCTTATGCCATCAACTCGTATATCATACGCTGTCATAAAAGAGCATGTAGCTCTGAATAAAACATCACAAACACAAGTGAAGTGTAAGCTCTCGGCTGTGTAACAATGTTTGCTATCCCACTCGCTGCTTTCTGTCTCTGCAAAATCATATTTTCAGGCTATAAAGCTTTTCTGTGTGGATGTTGATGATGGATTTTACAGCCGGTCATTGCTGTCATTATCTCAATGTAGTTTCATCCTGTCAGCCTCGTGTTGGACGGCTATGTGACAAAGTGGCGACACTTGTGACCTTTTCAGTTTAATGGACGCTCCGGAGTGTTGTCATGTGGCCATTAATGTGTATTAGCCCACATCAAATTGAGTGTGTTGCAAATGTGATGTGGTCAAAAGCATTGCCGAACGAAGGAGTAAGTGGACCTCAAGTTGAATTGTTTACTGTTTTCAAAGTCATGAGTGGAGACGCTTTTAAGCCATTACACCCAAAAGGGGCTTCAAATCATGAAGAGTTTAAACATCTGGAGTTCAATGACCAGAGTGAACTCCATCTGTGGAGGAAGAATGTGTGATCTGGTCAAAAGCTCCAGAATAAGGAAGTAAGGCCCGGTTCAGACCAAAATTTGCGATGAGATGAGTTGAAACATGCAACTGTTTGCAATGCGCCAGTCTGCTAGTTTACACCTATGCAACTAGACAAGACGGTGTACCGTCTCCATAGCAACAACTCTCTGCCCCATTCTAACTTCCAGCTTTTCAGGTACAAGTTAACGACTCTGAAGCCCAGTTCAGACCAAAGTTTGGCGGCGTGATGAGTTGAAACAGGCAACAACCAGCAACCCGTTCTGAAATCTGCCAGTTCACACCAATGAAATGGTGTATCATCTCTATGCAACAAGTCTCGGTAACTCCACTCTGTTTCCAGCTTTTCATGCTTATTTTGTGGCTGAATATAATTTATAGCTTCTTAAAATATGAATGAGGATAGTGATAGTGAGATACTGGCTACGGTTGCATTTGTAGTAGTGATGAAACAGTGAAAAATAGAAACAAAACAAGCATCAGATGGACTGTATACAAAATAAATACACCACAATAATATAATTAAGCAGCGCCAATTAGTTATTCTGCGAGAATAGTACAGCGAGCAGCAGCAGCAACCCACTGTCCAACACTGGCACCCCGTGAGGATGGAAACAGAGGGCTACGTGGGGACAGAGCACCTGCCACGGCAAGCAAACACACCGTCTGTCGTCATTTTAACTTGACCATCGGACTTAAAGGTAGGCGCTGGTGATTTGACCAGCTGGGTTGCAGGTGACACCATCAGCCAGCTTGAGTGAAGCTCAGACGGCCAGTACACACCGCTGCAACTTTTCCCTAAAACTGTTTCATCTCGTCGTGAATCTTTGGTCTGAACTGAGCTTAAGGATACTTCGTATTTTTGAGTACGTGTGTGTCTGACATGCGCGCATGCAGCCAACCATACCACACGGACACTCCATGAGAACATATGTGTGAACAGCTGCAGTGATGTAAATGGGACGGACTCAGGCCCGGTGGGGATGGAGGGCTGTATTCAATGTGCCTCAGCAAGTGAATAAGCCATCTGCGGACAGTTTGCAACTGGCTTGACCAGCTAACTTCGCTACAAGCTAATCAGCTGTTGACACAAGTGACGGGCCTTGTGGCCTAAACCCCAGCCGCTAGCAACTTTTCCCTGCGACGTTCTACGGTTTCGTCACGTCACAAATCTCTGGTCTGAACTAGACTTACATGGAGCTTGAGCTGAGATTTTGGGAAGCTGACTTTACCCTATTTGAAAAATTTAAACATGCCTTTGTGCACAGAAAGTATATGAATACACCCCTCTTTTAAATTTTGCCATTGTAGATGTCTGATATTGAGATTTAAGTGTCTGCACAATGTAAACTGCAAATACAGCTTGTGAATGTGATGCCCCATTACCCACTTTGGCCCAAATTCCATTCTCTTTAGTACTCCAGTGCCATGACACCTCTAACTAATGGCATTTGCTTCCAAATAAACTGGTGCCATATACCACCGATGAACCAGCATCTGAGTTACAGGACACTTGCAAATAAAACAGATTGAATGGTGTTCACTGTTCAGTGCAGTGGATATTATTTCCAGCTCAGGATTATCTCTCTAGCATTATGCATGTGTGGAAACATGCATGACTGCTGAGGTTCCACCACACTGTACTCGCTGAATGTGACTGGCAGCTCCACATTATGCTAATCCTGTATCTCTTGCTGTGAATGTTTTTGGTGGCTTATGATTGGATGGCTGCCACCATCATGATGCTGCGATGTCTGAATGTCAGACACTGTATTTGACTGCATGTCGCTTTAACAGTGAATGTACATTGAGATCGCATATATGTATGAGGATATGAAATGCTCTCTTAGACTCTGGTTTTAAGCTGTAAAATCCGAATGGAGAAAGATTTGTGTTTACTACCTCTTTGCACCTGCTGAACACATGAACCAGTGCCAACTGTACATAGAAAACAAATAAACGTCTGAGAGTTTATTCCTACACAGCAGCTGATTTTACAACCAGATTGTTGCCTTTTAAAATCACTGCAGCCTGTCGTTGGTGAAGCCTCTCTTGGCGTATGACAATCATTTAAAGTGATTCGTAACCACCACTGATGTACTTTGGCTTCACAAAGAGGGGATAAGATTAGTCTACATTTGTGAGACATGTACAACATGCATATATACTGCAGGTATTAAGTGAGTCTGCTGTCAGATATAATTTGTAGCCAACATTTTTGGGTATAAATATACAGATGCAAGCTTGTCTCAGGTTAGAAGGTGCCAAGCAATATAAGAAATGTAGTGCAACGAATTCGCAGCTTCACTGGCATTAGGCCCTGTTTCCAGAAGTCCTCCCATCTTGTTTGTAAACAATATTTCATCCAAAGAGCTCAACATAAATATTAATGTTGATTCTTTGGGAGGGAGGGGCGCTTGCAGACAGAGCTTCCCTTAAAGCATCTGGGCCAGAGAGGCCTTCTGCTAAATGTTATTGATTTTCCACTCAGCAAAGAGCGGGGCCTGAGACTCTCTGTAATATATCCTCGAAAAACAAAAAGTCCCCCTTTGTAAAGATTCTGTGTGTTGTTCACATCAAGGCTGTATTCTGATCAATCAGAAATGAGAGGACATATTTGTTTGACTTCAGCACACACAGATTATTGTCAAAGTTTTTAATGGATATCCGCCTGAAGCCAGACTTTTACTCATCATCGTGAAACGTCTGTCCTTCGATTTAAATGAGATTAAAAAGTTCAAGTGCAAATTAGAGCACATTTGGGTTCTGAAGTTTGGTGCCATCGGCTGAAAGGAAGAACTACTTTGTTACTACATTACTTTCAATACAACTTCCTTGCATGATTTAAAAACTCCAGCAGCCCCTCTAAAATGTATGCGTATTCCTGTTGGTTTATAAACCAAACATAAACATGCCTATCACTCCGGGAACAGAGGGATCTCATCCTACTCGTCATAATTTGACGCTTTGGCAGCCTTTTGTGTTATATCTTGACACCAGGGGTTGGTGGGTAGGTTTACCCAACAAAACTACTTGTTAAGGGGTTGGAAACTATCGTGTTTGATGTAAGTCACATGAGCCGTCTCATGTGACTTACAACCTAAGAGTGCCATAAACTGCAGTTCCTTGAATGGCCACTTGAGGCTGGCTCCAAAAGCAAGTCAGTCCCCATAGACCCCCATGTTAAAATGCCCAACTTTACAGCAGAAATAAACAGAAGTAATGCATAATTTAGGGGGTTTGAGTGGCAGGCTGTCTGCCGACAGTGTCCTATGCAAACTTGAGCTTTAAAACAGGAGTCCACAAACCAATGTGTAACATCAAGATAGTTATGCCCATTGTTTTTTTCAGTCTATTCTGACAACTCGTGTGACAAGCGACTGACGAACGAGGGACTTATGACTCACCTGACTATAACTAACTAACAACGTCTGACCAACTCATGACTAACAAGTGACTAGCAAGTTGCCAACAACTGACTAAATAGTGACTGTGGCTTGACAAGTGACATGTCAAAATAACTCAACACTAATTCTTAGTTTTACACAGGACACGAACATCAGTCTCCTGAGTTAAAGTCCCGTACCTGTTGGACTGATTCACCTCCCCTCCCCTTCACTCTCAGACTGTCTTGCTCTTTATATTACATCTGTTGCTCTGAATTACCTAATAATGACCCAGCCCCCAAGAAGCGCACCTTGCCAAACAGTGGTACTGCAACTTTGGGGTCCGTCACGTGATGCCATTGGGCCCAAAAAGACTGTTACCCATAGACTTACATTGGAAAAGAGACGTCTATAAATTAGTGGACACATTTTTTTGAGCGTCTCAGCCCCCGTGCAATGACTTCTTCGACTATCAAGATTCAATCCATTCGATCTGATAACATTTGAAAAATCTAAAACAGCTGCAAGATTAAATTACTTTATCCCCATTCAAGTAAGCGGAATGCTAAACCGGAAGTCAGCTGCACAAGTTGGCTACTCTAGCGCACCTGCTGTTTGGGCCCAGTGATGCAGAAGCAAAGCTGATTATCTGGGTAATATCATACCACAAACATAGAGCGATTTAAGCTTCATGCACCACTGAGCAACTTTCATAGAGAATAAACAGAGCCCTGCTACCAGTAGTGTATCCAAGTCTCTCAATACATCCATGATAATGACGCAGACAGGTTTGCATTAGAGTTGGCTGAAAGCCTGGTGCATCTCATTCAGATGCTAAAGGGTCCACTGTGCATCCGTTCCTGATGCAGAGGGCCGCTGACCAAGTGGCTTTTTTGATGCCCTGGGAAGGACAGGCTGCTGGGAATCATATTTGATATATAAGAAGTGTCTATGAATGAATCAGTCCAATTTACTGTAATAATACTGAGCACCAGACCATCTAAGAATCCAATACAAACACGGCCATTTTACACTCCCACTAATGAATTACTGTACAAGTTTGACGAACAGATTGACTGAAAGGCTAAAAGGGAACGACGTGACGTTATTACTGGTCATTTCCACCTGTCAGTTTCAATTACCTAAAACACCATAATACACACTCCTCACAGTGGTTTGATGATGCGTTTGAAGTGGATGATAGCAATAGGAAGCAATGATCCTTTTATTTTCTCTTGCTCTGTCTGTCTTTTAGTCCTGTCTACCGTCATTTACCTTTTCCCAAAATCAGACTTCTGTTATTGGCAAATTTGAACTTTACTCTCTAAATCGAATAAACTTTGCATCTTGAAATCGACAGGTAAATCAGACATGCAGTTAACAACGTGCTATAACTCTAAATAACACTGGCATCCCCTTTGGCAAGCAAACTACAGGTATTATGACGCTCTCTGCGTCTGACGGCTCATTCTTTTTGCACTCAAACATCAACTGTGATGCTATGATGGTGTATTCTGACTGTGCCCCAAAAACAGTCCACAATAGGACTCCGGCAATAAAGCGGCGAGATGAAAGAGTGAATGCATTTTGGAGGCAATTCAGAATGTGTGTGCATGTGTAGCCTCATGTCGTCCTTATGTAACAGACCCGAGCCAAAGAGGATGCTGAGGGAAGAGACGGTGTCCTCCAGGGCCTTTCAAGGTGATATCGGCACAAAGGGGAGGATGAAGGAAGATGGAGGGAGAATATCTGGGAATCTCCCTTTATCAGCCGTCTATATGATGCTCTTTCCTGTTTGTCTCTGTGTGTGTTTTTCTCCGCCTCTTTTCTCCTTGCCTCCCTCTCCCTGCCTTTTATCATGACAGTCTGTGTGTGTGTGTGTGTGTGTGTGGCTCCAGAGAAAGTGCTCTGGGTTCCTGATGTGATGAAGTAATGAGAAGAGACGTGGTGATTCAGCAGTTTCAGCCCAAAGGCCACATCTGCTCTCTTTCTTTTGCTCTCTATATCTCTCTGCATCTCTCTCGCTGACTTTTTATGCTCTGCTTTTCTTTATCTCTCTGTTTATCTATTGAGTATGTTCTCTGCAGCTTGTGCCCGAGCACCAGTGAGCATGTTTATCACCTATATTGCATAAGTACCCATCAGAGGAGATTATCTTGGACTGTTGGCTTTTGATATGACTCATAGTGGGGGGTTTGTTGGTTTGACTGCAGGTTGACGCACAGTTCGCCGCTGACCAGGGGTTGTTGGTGAATGTCATCCAGTCGCCCTGCAGTCAAAGCTAAAGCTTTAACTGGTTGGTATTTAGGAGCGTACTGATTAGCCAACAAGTAGAAACATTTGAAACTGCTTCACAGAAGTGGTGGGGGGTATAAACGTTCCTTTAATCAGACATTCCTACTGCGTCGTTCTCCCACAAACTGTCTGACAAGCATGAAAACTAAAAAATATGAGGAAAAAAATGCACCATGTTTCTGTTTGGGTTATTTTGGCTTCCTGTGGTCACACAGCAGAAAAGTGCTGTTTTAATCAACTTGAATTATTTTTAGTATAGTTTAGTATAACCTGTATTGACTTAAAACAACAGCCTTAATGGGGACCTGTTATGCTTTTCTTTATTTTCTTTCATATAAATATAATATTGCAGAGTCAGATGTTCTCATTAAACGTGGCCAAAGTTTTAAAAAATGAGATAAATGTATGTAAAACTGAGCAAGAATCACAGGCTTCAGACTGTTCTGAATAATCTGTTTTAAAGTTGTTGTTTTTTTCTCTGACTTTTGAGACAAGCTGGCGTCAGCTCATGCCGGATTTCTTTTTATGGTCATCTGCTCCAGGCATGCCACTGCAACTGGTAGCATCACATGCTGAAGTCAAGGGAGCACAATATGGTTTGCCAGTGTTTTTCATTTCTCCCCGATTCCAGATCATATTCCTGCTGGAGCATGTCCGCTTGTGTTCAGAAGCTTTTATTGGAAAGTGCTGCTATTCTCCGTTACAGTCAATCCTCGGCTGCAGTGTCTGTGCAGAGATTTGGAAGACCTGGAAACGATGACCAATTACAGCAGACCAGGCTTTTTCGGGCAGGGGGACTTAAAGAGACTGGGGCCAAATGAGGCGTCTCAGAGAGTCTGTTTTTAGACCCTTTTAGGGCCAACATCACAATAACGTCAGTAAGTTAGCTGGAGGAAAAACACGACTCTCCACCACAGGGCTGTCAGCTACATGGGAGTCTTAAAATGTCTTCTTGTTATGTTATTGGGCGCTAAAACAGAAGTCATGGTTGAAAACTTAAATCTGAACACATATTAGCCCCCAACAAAAATAAAGACAACCAGGGTTAAATGTGATTTGACAAAAGAACTGGACGGAGGCGATCACCAAAGATGCTCTAATGTTCAGCGCGCACTTCATTCCAGGTTAGGGAAAAAGTATTTACTGTTGTTAAATAACGTTATGTGTATCAAGGGTTATCATGTCCACCTCATCAGAAATTAGTTAGGTATTAAGAGGAATATTAGATTTCTCTGTAACGCTAACTTTAGCTAACGTTAGCTTTGACAGCAAAACAAACTGGAGGAAACTGTTCAAGTGTCGCCCTCCTTTGTGAAACTGGCATAGTAATCAACCACAAAGCTTCCTGTGACATCATCCATCCACTGAGTGAGAGCATACAGGTCATCCAGTCTGGTCCTGTTGATCACTGTTTACTTATCTAAGTAACACTCGCGCCCCGGAGAGTGAGTGACCTGACATGGAGCGTTCATAAATTCAGTTCGACACTCTACACTAAAGTGAGAGCCCTGTTGGTTGAAGAAACGGAAACAGTTATAGTTCTATATGACTTCCTCCAAAGTCAAAAATAAGCCAACAGAACTCGCTAGTTAGCGCTGGCTAATATCTGTGGAGAATTGTTTTGCCTCCAGCTAAGCCCCGCCCACCAAAAAACATCATACTGTTAACTAACAGTAAAAGGGTCTGTATGTGGTATTAACATGCAATTCAGTGATCTGGACACAAGTGGACAGCTGGGACACAATGCTGTTCACATGTGTGTCTATCATGTGTTTCCTGCTGACCACTTGTACAGCTGAGATATCACCGTCAGCAAAATTCAACATGTCTCCTTATATAGGGCAAAACATTGGACAGTTACACAACACTCAGTCCAACTTGTCAGAAAAATGGAAAGTTATAGAGCGTTAGAACCCTGTCACCAAAACAGCCACCATGTCCTGCATTGATGATGTAGCTCTGTTGGGGACGCTTCAGGACAGGGTTTCCTACATATTCATCTTTGGAGATGGCCAATTCATTAGGAGTGCTGTTGGAGCATATACACCATATATAACCCCCCCTGTCAGCCACTGTCACACATAGATTCTGTTTCTGTGGGAAACATTGAAAGATAAGTTGTCAAATGTGTCCCACACCAGAAGTGTTTCAAGTGATGAGATAATAGTGCATCTTGGTGTTTTTACACTTGTATTTATTGCTGTCCACTTGTGATCGGATCACCTGAGACGCATTAATACCAGGTGTAAAGAGGCTCAGACAGAGAATGAGCAGGTGAGGAAATAAAGTTTTTTTCGATATTAAAGCACGTAAACATGTTGTGGTAAAACCTTTGAACCAGAAAATGAGCATAGTAAGTCCCCTTTAAGTTTGTGCATGTCTGTGTGTCTGCATTCATGCATGAGTTTAAAAAAAGTCTTTAATTTTCTCCATCACCTGCAGAGACAGGAGTACACAGTGAGAGCAGGTGGGGAGGTGGAGCTGTGTATACCTCCATCAACATCACACACACACACACACACACACACACATATTTACAAGCACCTGCATGCTCTGTTTCTATTTTCCGTCATCTAATTATAAACGACAGGAAAACAAAAAGTGTTTTCACACTGAATTCAGCATTTTTCAGTGATATGCAATTCCTCGTCTCTGCTGACCGAGTTTACTATAAAACTGTGGTTTGGGAATAAAGCAGTTCATTCTTAAAGGTTATTTGCTAGAAATGTGCACTCTAAAAACACTTTTTCACAGCACACCCACATGCATTGCAGCACACACACACACTATAAACAGTAAACAGGTCACGCTGTTTTAAAGAGTGCTCATGATTTCTGCTGGATGTAGTTATGATTTTATGGCCGTTATTAGGAATTAGCGGTGGCATTATGGTTCTCCGCTGCTTGTCCACACACACACACATACAGGCTGAGGACTGACCTTATTACAGCCGGTGGCGATGTCATGTTGACTTTATTGGGTCCTCATGGTTTCGACCTCCTGATGTCTTGTACATCTCAGCTGTTACAAGACCAGTGGCATTTTCAGCCCAAGGGATGATACAGAAACAACTACAACTTACACCAGTCCCTATTCACGATAAAGCACACACCTCCTCTCCTTCTCTCGCTAGAGTCCGCTGGGCTGTCAGACTAGAGCTTATAGAAAAGAGCCTCCTGGTTAAATGGCGCTGTCCAGGATTTAGCCAAGTTGCGGTGAAACAACGTTTACTACAGTTCCTGATATCCCGTTGGAAAGTGATGTCTCTTTTGTAATGCCTATACAATGGCTAACAGGATGCTAGTCCAGCTGGTTACCATCTACTCCATCTTTTCCTCACTGTTTTTATTTGAAAACCTCTCCCTGGCTAGTGTCATAAAGCAGAAGTGCCAGTTTTATGGTGTTTCATCATTTCTGTGTGTTTTATATTTTTCTGTGCTTTTGTGTGTTTTTTTTGTCTGGCATTGTCGGCAGGATTGCCTGTTAGCAGCCTATTCAGAGGACGTGCAATTCAGAGGCCAGTCTAACACAGCAAAGTTTAAAACACACAAAAAAGATAAAAGACAGTAAAACTAGCAGCTCTGCCTTGTGACACTAGCTTGCAGAAGTTGTCAAGAGGAGAGTTTAAAGACCTGTAAGACAAAAGGCACCATCAACACTTGCAAAATAGAACTAAGGGCATAAATGTAGTACAAATTCACAGAAAGGCAACTGGGAAACATCCACAAATTTTACCCTTTGAAAATCAAAAACAGAACCTTTTCCTGACCGGAACCACGTAGTTTTTCTGCTTAACCTAACCAAACTGTTTATTTTAACGTTTGCAACGTCTTTGGAGAGGCACTGAGAGGACGTCATCCTGCCTACAGTGAAGTCAGATAAAAAAAAAACCCTCATGTAAGATGTTTTACAATGAAAAATAACACATGTTGTTTTGTTTGGAGCATTTGTTCATTTTAAACATATTATTGTTAGGTGGCATCTCAGACGCAAACAGCCCTTAGGTGTCAAATTGTAAACATAATCACTGGCATCACAAAGTAACACCCATTGACTAAGTTGTAGTTCTCTTAAAAATCAAATATGTATGAAGTCTACAAATAATTCATATGTCATATTCTTGAGAGCCTTTGAACACTCATATATATTCATATTTTACTGAACGGTAGAAATATATGCTGGTTTCATTGGCCAGCTTTCATGCATTTTAATTAATATGCTTATGCATCCATACTGTCTGTGTGAGAGGTAACTAGATAAACACAAGGCTCATGCTTCCTCCCCAGGGACCAGACTATTAGTGAATGCAGATTTGTAGCACCAGTTATGTCAATAGCAACTGACTAATAACCAGCGTTAAGAAGAGCTTTTATCCCTGTGGCCTGTTAGGGCTAAAGATCACCCATTGCATTTATGTCAAGGAAAGCAGTTAGCCTCTTAGCTAATTTACATGTGACAGGAAGTTCAACATCCTCTCTGTGCACACAGCATGTAAGTATGTTTCCTTTTATATTTTCATATCTGTGCTGTTTTTTCATGCTCGTCACTGTGGCAGACATTTTGTAAAGACAATTAGATAAGCACAGCACTTACTGCCCGTGGCCTACTATCTCCATAAATTTACACCTCAACAGGCTGTTAAACTAAAAGAGCCAAACAGCTTGAGTGGTTTTATTCCAAAAAGTATAATGTAACCAAGAAGCCACAGGCAGCACCAACATTATAGTCTGAATGGATGGTTAAATGAATGATGCCAGTACAAAACTAACAAGGAGCAAAGGAGCCATTTGACATCCTTTTAAGGGAATACTAGTGCAGTGCCTGTAGGAAGTATGTTTTTCTATAGAAAAGTGGAAGCTTAAGTAGATTTTTCATGTATGGCCAAATGAGGCTGTGTTCGATGGTTGGATGTACAAAGAGGTGAACATACTGTTACATAGTGTTAATAGAGAAACTGTACATTGGGTAAGACATGAACGTACATTGAGATATGGAGAGACACGCAACATCATTAGGTTTCCTAGCTTTCCGTAGGCGAACAATCTTGAAATGATAGCTAGCAAGCACGTAACCCTGCACACCTGAAAGGAAAAACAAACGTTTCCTGACCTAGCCGTACTTTGGTATGGGAAGTTTAGGCAGTGTTTTAGTCAATCTAACCATGTTGTAGCCATGTCAGCAAACACCATGAGCAGATGAGAACAGCGTGGTGAAACTTAAGAAATACTACTTACCATGAGATTACTGAAACATGTCATGTTAATGCAAACTGCACCACTTCATCTATTCCTATATGGGGGAGGGACGAAAGGGAATGCCATAACCCCGGGTGTACACTGGATCCGTCACGTGCGTGGTCCGGCTGTGGCACGGACTCCTCCGTCCTGTGCCGGGCGTCAATGTCCACTGGAAGCGTATCTATAGTGGCGCGCATGCGAGCGGCTGGAATTGACGGATCGCGAGATCATGATGTCACGCGATAATTTGCGGAAACACTGGAGTTATAAAAACATCAACAAACAAAGAAAAGATTTCTCTACCTGCCGGGGGCCACAAACTTTGACGTCAGGTCGTTGTAGCGATGTGAAATACGCTCCGGAGTTTTCATGGGTGATTTATTTTGAAAATTGACCGCATACTCTCGTCTTTTCTGCCCCTGACTTCCTTAATGTTGTGAATATGAATCCAAAAAACTTCAAAATGAAGGATGCACACCATTGTGCCAAGCCATATCCGAAAGCTCAGGTTGATCTGACAAATAGTCAGAGAGATATGCGAGCCACAGACACACACACAGACATTTCTTGCTTTATAGATAGATATCCCAATATATAAAACTGCTGCTTGGCTCTATTTAATGAAACTGTACTCAAAAGTACACTTTATTGAGGTTGGTTTGTCGAACAGGTTTAGCAGACACAGGCTAATGAAGATTTGTTAGCTAGTTACATTAGCTAATATAAGCTAACTGTTGCTGCAGTCATGTCATGGTTAGCCCGTTGTTCCTTTCATCACCACTACATAGTGTCAGTGTAATGTGTGCTCCTTGTGATAAACAAAACATTTAAAATAACTAAAACTATGAAAAACAGCCAACAGATGGAAGCACTAACAATAGCTAACATGTTAGCTAAATGCTATTTTTGCCCACTCACCACAGTCAGAGGACGTTGGTTATATATGATGGTGTAGCAACAGGTGGGCTCGGTTGCTGACAAAAGTTGCCTCCATCTACGTCACTTGGCACCCAGAGTCAATATCATCCCCCTGCAGAGCCAGAGCCACCGTTTTAGACCTGCGCATGCGCGAGCTCGATAGGGCGGGGAATCTGTCACTCATTTTTTAATGTGGCCAATCACAATGCCCTGTCAGTCAAAAATCAGTTACATCAGCCAATCACTTCACAGTAGAGGAAGCAGTCAACATTTCAACTAGCTAGCTAAACTAGCGCTAGGCTAGCTAGCATCTGCACATCAATACCACAATCATAATGGAGGATAGTAACTTCAACCACTGCAAGTAACTGTGCTCTTTGTTTAATTTATAGCACAATAAACGAACAATGAATCATAGTTGTTTGTCTCTGGCTGCCAGCGTTAGCTAGCACAGCTTGGTAATGTGGTGAAAGTTGCTCTACTCTCTATTGTTCCATGATGAAGGAGCTGGTAAGGAGACAGTGGTAGTTAGCGAGCTAGTGCGCTAAGTAGTAGAGAAATTTTCCAGATAGATAGATAGATTATCTCAAACTGGGAAATTCTTATGTTACTGCAGCAAGTAATCAAACAGTATGTGGACAAAAATATACATGTAAATACAAGAAGTGCAAAACAGATCTAAAAAATATATATGAGAGTATAGAAATATGAAGTATATACAAAAATAAGTAGTACGAACATTTAGAATATGCAGGAGAAATATAGAGGAATAAAATAAAAAATATAAAAATTGCAGGAGTAAAAAAAAAAAAGAAGATCAATTACATACACAACACAGTGAGAAGTGAGGTAGAGGTGTAAATAGCTAACAATTTTCTGCTATAAACAAGCAATTGTGAACGCACACTTAATGTTATTTTTACAACAACGATCTAAAATATGTATTTAGCAATCTCTGTCCAGCATACAACTGAGAGTCTGGTACTCGTGCATGCGCACGTCTAAAACAGTGGCTCTGAAACTTGCACATTTGCCAACTAAAACGGTGGCTCTCAGGGTCTGCAGGGGACATTTCTCACCAGAACAGCCCAACAGCAACATTTAATTGCAATAGCCAGGTTTCACCCTGCAGAGAGCAGTCACTATGCATATTTTTAACACAATATGTAGAATTCAGATACTTTACATTTAAGTGGCAAGTTTTTAAACCAATTAAAAACAATACTAAATACCCATGTTGCCTTTTCAACTGAAAAACTGAAAAAAAGTAGTTTGGGGGTTTGGTTACCCTTTTAAAATATTCATAGTTTCAGAGTTATTTAAACTGGTGGAAACTGGCCGACACTGTCTCTCTGTGCTGCTGAAAGGACTGGAGTGGACTGAAAGAATGGACACCAGGAGCGAGACATTTGTTGTGAATTTGGGCCTAAGCAGGCATTAATATACTCATTAAACCCTATAATGCTAATCCTATTTTGTTGTACTGTTTGCTTGCACTGTTTTTTTTTATAATAGGGAATACCTTACTCAATAGAAACATGTAATATGTGGGCCTATGCTTTATATGTCTAATGCATGTCTAAACAGAGGCTTATTCAGCATTGACTGCTGAAAAACAGATTACCCATATTAGAACAGAATGCTATTTAAGATTTCATTTGAAAATACAAATATCTGGACAAGTCTAGCCATTAACCCACGGGTGCATTTAAGAAAAAAATCAAAAAGTATAATAATAACAATAATAATAATACATTTTATTTGTAAAGCGCCTTTCAAAACACTCAAGGTCACTGTACAATAGTAAACAAAGTAATAAATAACAACAAGGAGAGACAACAACACAGAAGAAACAACACAGGAAATAAAAAAAAACAACAACAACACAAGAAATAAAATGTACAGTGCAATCAAAGAGAGTATGCTAATTTGAACAGGTGAGTTTTTAGAAAGCTCTGCTCCCCATGGTGCTGAGGCAGGCGGAGGGCACAGAGAGGTGGATGGAGGAGGAGGATCAGAGGGAGCGGGAGGAGGTGACAATGTGGAGGAGATCGGACAAATATGGAGGGGAGAGGTTATGGATGGTCTTGAATGTGTAAAGGAGAATTTGAATTGAATTTAACCGCCAGTGAAGCTGCTGGAGGACAGGGGTGATGTGGTGGAATGAACGGGTGTTGGTGAGTTTTGGACCATTTGAAGCTTATGGAGGGACTTGTGAGAGAGACCAAGGAGGAGAGAATTACAGTAGCCGATGTGGGAGGTGACAAGGCCATGGACAAGAATAGAAGTGGTGTGGGGGCTGAGAGAATGGCGGAGACGATTAATGTTGCGGAGATGAAAATATGCAGACCAGGTAATGTTATTGATATGAGAGTGGAAGGATAGTGTGCTGTCAAGGACGACACCCAGACTCTAACCTGAGGGGAGGGGGAAACTGAGGAGCTGTCAATTTGGAGGGAGAAACTGTCAACTTAAGATGGTGGTGCTCACGAGCAGGATTTCTGTTTTATCGCTGTTGAGTTTTAGGAAGTTTGATGTGAGCTAGGATTTAATTTCGGAAAGACAGGTGGTACGGGAGGAGGGTGGGAGGGTGGAGTTTGGTTTGGCGGAGAGGTAGAGCTGGGTGTCATCTGCAAAGCAGTGGAAATGGATGTTGAATTTACAGAAAATATTGTCAAGTGGGAGGAGATAGATAATGAAGAGAAGCCCAGGCAATAATTAATACTTAAAATGTATCGAAATATGTCTGTAGTTTTCACAGCCAGTCATGAAGGGCAGTGCTGATAGGATTCAAACACAGACCAAGGAGCAGCAGGATGAATTCAGTGATTTATTGATGACATAGCTCACAGACAGGTACAGGGAAGCAGAGAGGCCGGGAGGTAGCCTACAGGTCCAGGTAAATATTTAGATAACAGATGCTCAAACAGAGAAGCACAAAACAAGACACTAGGACTGACTGACAAGGGGTGAATAAAACTGGGCTGGATGAATGGCAGACTGAGCTGCAATATACACAAGTGAAGCTGACACTGTGACAGTACTTACCATACTACTTTTTATGTCAGCTGTCAGGCAAAATATTCTACTCAAGGATATCACTCTACCCTCACACACTGCGAATGGAGTATTTTGCAGAGTAAATATATAAAAGTGCTGCACTTCAAAGTGCATTTGATGCACATTAATGATCGTCAGTGATGTAAAAATCAACTTACATCCAGTGATAAGAGCATCAGATGAAAGATCAGTGCCCCATGAGACATGCCAAATTTCATTTTATTTTTTATTTGATCTTGCATTTTGACCTTTAGCCTAATTATAGCATGTGCACATTGCACAAACAGACCTCTTCAGTCCTCCTCAATTAAATAGCCTCTTCAGGAGGATGAGGGAGGCACTAGTAATGAGCAGGTCTGTACAGATGATTTTTTTGAGAGCTACCACATGAAAGCCTGTCACTCTGTTATAACACAAGATATTTCTGTTGAGTCTATAGTCAGCTATAGGAGACACAAGCAAAGACGAGTTGTAGATCTCATTATTTTTATGATAGCAAACCTGCATTATCGACCAAGATAATCTAGAAATGATGAGGCAGTGTGGATCGTAGCTGTGGATGCTGCAGGGGACTAACTGAACCAACAGATTGACCTTTACTATCTGCTGTTTCCAACTAAGAACACATAGAAAAAGGTCACCTGGTAAAGGTGATTTGTACAATCATACAAGGAAACAGGAATTGCATTGATGTATTACTGCTTGTGTTTGTGTTGGGTGTTACCCCGACTCTTCTGCAGTATTCCAGTGATAAACCCCCCTCACTATGCATGAGGCACGCAGATACCTTGGAGGGCCATAAACGAGACCAATCAGCATCACAACCTCCGGTGAAATCCTCCACTGTTGCTATGGCAACAGGTAATCCTCCTCAATAATTGTAAAAACATATGGTTGAAAGGAGACATTTATGTGACCACAAAAACACTGTTTACATTTAGTTTCTCTGGATAATCCACACAAATAAATGTAATAATTAAGACATCAAAGTTTTACATTCACATACTGAAAATTAAGCTTCCTCATCTCACATCTCTTCTTGACGTCTCTCTACAGCTCACCTTAACTGCTGCAAACATTTTATGAGCATGGAAAACAAAAGAACAACAAGATCAAGTGATGACAAATTGAGTTAGGTACCCTGAAAAAATGCAAACTATTAATAAGTCATTTGTAATTGATAAGCTCATGTATTAACAGGCATGATTTGGTACATTATTTCCACAAACCTAAATGGAAAGAGAAAAATACTGACATGGCTGTGTTAGACTTTTTATTGGACCTAGTGGCTGTAATTGTGGTAATTAAAAGAGCATTTGCGAAGCTTATTCCTTCTTTGTTTAAGAATGATTACATGTTTTTAGACCAGTGACGTCATGTGACCGTGGACACATGGTGATTTTAAATTTTGCCAAAATCACCTCACAGCTAAGGGCAGGGTTATGCTTTGAAAAAAAGTAGCTTGTACAAAGCGACACGCAGCCATGTCAGAGGTGTTCATACTGAAGCTCTTCCAAACAGCCAAAAAGACACTCTTAGCCCACAGCTATCTTTAAAAATTCAAACTGGACTTCTACTAGCCCTAGGTTAGATGTCTGTTGTAACCATAGACTGCAATAAACATGGATGACGTGAGAGCTCCCCAAAAGTGAAGCCAAAACATCTCAATCACCTCCTGGTAACTAGCTGCAGTATAGGTCATAAACCCTGCCCCCTCCGTGTTAATGGATGGGACATGGGCCACATTAAGAACTCAAATAAATGTTTCCCACAGATAAAACGTCTTCTGTATGATTGGGGTTTAAAGCCCAGTTCAGACCAAAGATTCGCAACAAAACGAGTTAAAATAGGCAACTCACACCTGTTCACACCAATGCAACTGGAAGAGACAGTGTATCATCTCTATGCAACAACTTTCTGTACTTCCGTTCTGATTTCCAGCTCTGCAGGATTATTTTGTGGCTGAATATAATTTATAGCTTCTTAAAATATGAGTGAGGATAGTGATAGATACTGGCTACTTGCATTTGTAGTAGTGATGAAACGGCGACCCACCAGGCGGCGACCCACTGTCCGACGCCCGACACAGAGAGCTTGGTGGAGATGGAGCATCTGCGGCAGCAAGCAAACACGCCGTGTGCGGTCATTTTGACCTGAGCAGCGGACGTCACTACAAGCCGACTGACTGTTGAAACAGATGACATGCTTTCTGACCGGCAGTAGCTCAGTTTACAGGGACTTGGGTGGGGAACCGGAGGGTCGCCAGTTCAAGTCCCCATCTGGACCAAATATGGAGTGTAGACTGGTAGCTGGATAGGTGCCAGTTCACCTCCTGGGCACTGCCAAGAGGCCCTTGAGCAAGGTACTGAACCCCCAGCTGCTCAGGATGCCTGTCCAAGGCAGCTCCCTTACTCTGTGTGTGTGTGTGTGTGTGTGTGTGTGTGTGGGTGTGTATTTCGGGCCTGTGTGTATCTTCTTAATCTTCTTCTTCCTATGTTCTAAAACCAGCCGTCGGCAATTTGACCTGATGAGCTGCAAGTGACACAATCGGCCGGCTTGAGTCGAGCTCAGATCAGCCAGTTAATACCGCAGCAACTTTTCTCAGCAACGTTGTAAAACGGTATGGTCTTGTTGCAGATCAGTGGTCTGAACTGGGCCTGAGGAAGTTCAAACACTGCCGGTTTTTGCCTTGTTTAACACACACGTTAAGTCCACAAGAATAACAAGAAAACAACACAACATTTAGCCCAACAATAATTAAGTAGCTACTCAGAAAGTTGCATTCACAACACATACGCTCCAAACAGCTCATAGAGAGGCTTTCTTGGTTAGCTGTAAACTGATCATTAAAAAAAACAACCTGAAAATCAAAAAATAAACAAACACAAACCAGCTGTGATCAAAGGAGCGCCTACAGACGATGCTCCAACAAGAGCATGTGAAGACACAGTGAAAGATGTCTGTCAATAGTTAGTATTATATCAATAGACGTTGCTAATGGCAACACAACAACCAACTGAAACCAACTGCTCCTGGCAGAATGTGTCCGTCTCCATGACAACAGAGTAACCTCCATCTGCTCACGACCCTATGACCCAGTAATACAGCTGAAAGCCCTCAGAAAAGCCAACAAGTCCTTCACCTTGGCTTGTGATTATTTTCTCAGTTTATGTTTATTAGTGTAGCTGACACATTCCAGGTGGAAGTGCCTCACATTGGGTTGTTCCGAACGTCCACATGTGTTTTTGTCTTTGTTATGTAAAGCAGGCTTTTGAATGGAACTTGCAGCTCATTCACAAACTCATAAATTCACATTTAACCATCTGACAGGCTGTGGGTTCTCCACAATGTTGAGTTGTTGGCTGTAATGGAGATTTCCTTTGTGTTCATCACTATCGAGGACGTTACTATGAATCAGCGGCAAAAAATGCAGGTTTATGTTTGCAGTTACAAATTTCGTTTACGAATAGGGCGACCTTGAACGTGTTTTCCTGCTCCTGCTGAAAATAAAATCTTTTTTTTAATAAGAGGGAAAATGGCTGCTCAATTCCTTAATACAAAAATTGGCCGGCTCACCATCGTGTCAGGTTAAAGCTGATACAAACTGTAACTGCAGCAGTGGAACAATTAGCACAATCAATAACTTGTGGTCACGTCTCGCTTAAGCACTTTTGTTTTATTTTATTACTGTAGTCATTTACTACGCTATATGCTTACACTAACTGTGTGGACTGTGTCGTCTAATAACAATAATCCTTTAGCTTGAGTCTGACACGACTGACTCAGGCATGGATTTTCCACACTTCCCTTTCGCTTCTGAATACAGAGATTGAGTGTGTGTGTTTCTGAGAGATCAGAGAGCAGCGTTGGCACTTGCTGTGATAATATCACCAGCAGAGGAAGGAGAGTTATTATGCAAACACAATGGTTTAACTAATTTCTTGACTCCAATTATAACTGAGCAAAATAGCCCGCAATTACATGCAGTATAGTTTTTAATAATAGTCGACCAAATGCTGTACTGTAGGTGTTCTGTGTAAAATAATTGTATATCCTTGCTAAAGGTTAAGCAATTGAACTTAAAATGAAAGCTATACTGTAATTAATAACATCTCTAACAAATGAAAAATACACTTTCTAGGATATAGCTTGTGCCAAGGCTGCAGCTATCCCTCTCTTCAAACGCTCCATCTTTTTATAATTGACGTGTGTTAATTATAAATTTCAGCGTAATGGGATTTATAAGATGGATGTCTCGCTGTATAACTGCCTGCAGGCTCATAGGCATGGTTATAGTGTCTGATTAATCACACATCTCTAACTTTCTGCACAAAATTACAGCAGAGGACACATCATTGACGTCACACACAGGGCATGATGTTATTATTATCCATAAAGTCATCCCCGCCGTCTGGACAGTTGTGGTTCCAAGCGAGGGGACATTTGACCTCCTTATTATTTGTCCCGTTAATTTGACCAAATTGAGCACAGTTCATGAGGGACTGCATCCTGTGTGCAGCAGCTGGGGTACTTTATCCACACACATACACACACACAAACACATTTAAAAAAAAAAAAATCCGACTTGATAACAATGCTTTTTCACCGCTTTCATAACTTATCCCCAAAATCCTGTAGTTCTCTGCCATCTAACAGCAACACAAACACACACATGGTCTGTCTTTTCTGTTCTAGTTGCCATGGAAACTAATTAGGTTGTTTCTTTTTTTCATTTTAGAGGCTGACACACAATATGTGCTGTGTTGTTGTTGTCATTAGTGTAGAGTTGCAGCCTATTAAAAGTGCTCATGGTGCAGCACAGTTTCCCTGAGCCTCACAGAAGTCAGGTCTCGACTGATATTCCCTATAACACCGACCTGACTGTTTGCTGTATGTAGTTACCACCTCACAGCTTCTGTAGGCGTATGTAAAGACACTAAGAACATCTTTCTATTCTTCTCCTAAACCTCTCTTACTGTTTTCTGTGAGGTTTGCTTGTACGAGTTTTGAAGGTTGGGTTCTCCTCGCTGGACAAACCTGACGTAAATCACCTGTTTCAGCCTGATAACTGCCGCCTGTTTAAGAGGACTTTGTGAGATTTGATTATTAGCATAATCAGCGCCTCTAAATTTGCCATATAAGGGCACACTCACACATGTGCTAAATTAACAATGAGGAATATTAGGCACCTCTTCACATTCTGTCTATGCTAGTGAAGGGTTGACTTGTCATGAATCAGTTCAGGGAGGACCCAAACAGGCAGGTAGAAGTTTTAACAAAAAGCGAGCTTTAATGCAGCTGATAAAAAACATCCGTAACAGGCAGGTAACTAAAGGTCCAAATGAGAGCAGAACAAAAACTACACTGGAAAAAAAATGGGAAAAATACGATGAACTCAGGTAAAAATCCAAACACAAGATACCAGGTAGGATACGAAGCATGAAACGACACCAAGACCACAGAAATGAACACTGGATGAACTGACCGGGAACAAAGGGAAACACACAGGTATATATACACAGAAAACTAATCACAAGAACAAGACACAGCTGGAGCAGGAGGACACAGGCAAAGGAGGGAAATGGGAATTGGCTAACAACAAGGGTGTGGAGGGGAACACTAGGGTGGAGCAAACAAGACTAACACAGAGCAGGTGTGAAGGGAAGACTCTGGAAACAGGGAAGGACTAACGAGACAGAAGGCAGACAAGTGTGATAGAAACTGGCTGCCTGGTTTGCAGTGAGTCTGGAGACAGGCATGGGACAAAAGAAAATTTAAAATGCACAAATAACATCATGTCTTGCTGTATTTATTAGCACGCTAGCTAAAAATATCTAGCAACCTAGCTTTCCATGGATGTCACATTCAGCACTACCTGCAGGCAAAAGTCATCCGCTTTTGCTTATGTGTGACCGTGCTCCAAGGCTACCTGTTCCACACTGTGTGCAGGGGAGTTTCATTCACAAAAATGTTACCAAAGAGTCAATCTCTGAGCCCGTCAGCTATCAGTCTGATGATGATTTAGCCTCCTGCTGCAATGGCCCAGCCCCTGTACACCATGGAGTGGGGTGGGTGGGCTCAGCCACAGAGATAAAGTAAGGAGCATGGACATCTTTGCGTCAAAAGGGTGCGTCAATTGAGGTGGTTCACACGTGATCAGGATGCCTCCTGGGCACCTCCCATTAGAGGTGTTCCAGGCACATCCCACTGGTACGAGGCCCCGAGGTAGACCCAGGACACACTGGAGGGATTACATATCTCATCTGGCCTGGGAACACCTCAGGGTCCCCCAGGAAGAGCTGGAAAGCGTTGCTGACAGAGGGACGTCTAGAATACTTTGCTCAGCCTGCTGCCCCTGCAGCCCGGCCCCGGATAAGCGGATGAAAATAGATGGAATTGTTGCCAGCGGATATCCAGATAATGGTTTTCTGGGCCAAGACGTCTTCCTCTTCAGTGTGCTGTCCATTGTTTACAGACCCAACAGCAACTTGAGATGCAAGGATGTAGTTGGAGATGAGAGATGAAGAAAAAGCAAAGTTGTCACCAGACAATAGCCAGTGGGTTCCAAGATTACATTTCAGCCAATGCATTCTTTTGCCCTCCACACGGACTGATTACCTGCATGCAACCAAAGCCCACTCAAATTGGTCAATACTACATTGACTACAAACTGAGATTACGACTACAAAGCTTCTCACATCTTGTTCATATGCAGATATCTGTTTATAGAGTTTACAGATAAGTGAAAAGAAGAATTTGGCAGTTTCAGGTCCTAATGTTGGAAATTACAGCTGTAAATGAACCGTCATCAGAGCAGCGCTGCACTGTGGCCGTCACAGGCAAGGTTGGAGCAGTTTGACATGAGGCTTAATGCAAAAAAATATGTCTTTTTAAAGTCAAGTGGTCCATGGCTAATATGAGACGTGATCAAAGGGGATGTGACAGTAACAGAGATATAATGAGAGCATATTATAGCCTACAGTATGTGTTCATACACTGTCAGGTGGAGCGGAGGATAATACTGGACAGCAACCTGCAGAAAGACCATGAGGCAGCTGTCGGAGTGAGAAGAATATGCCAATTTAAATAGTAAATTCTAAAAAATCTGTTCATCCGAGTGGTTCCTACATGAGGCCCAGTGTTCCTGTATCCTGCAGCTGATGCCATTAAGTTACACTCTAATTGTACTGAAAGTACACATAATTTGATCAGCTCAGGAGAAGTGCAACGCAATAAGCTGAGTAAGCGATGGTTTTTCCCCTCGAGCCTGCCCCGTACGTACCCAGAGCACTGTACAGACAGAAGCACCTACCTAATGGCATATAAGTCTGCTGTGTGATTAAACACTGGGCTGAGGGCTTCCCAAATTAATTCTGAGGTTCTGTGAATTCCCTCAAGCAGAGTTTAGATGGAGAGTCTTGTCTGTTCGGTGTATCCCTTTTCTCTGCGAGCTGAGGGAGGAGTAGGTTCAGCCCGCCTCTGCTTGTCCTCCATTAGGCGAGGGTCGATGTGAAGCACTGTTAGTTTTGGAAGTCAGCGGGGAATCAGGGCTATCTGACAGATAGAGGAAGTGAGGAATAATTGGAGACAGAGAGAAAAGAGAAACCAGACACAGGAAGTAACACAGTAAATAACAGGTCCATGAAGTAAAGGAAGAACAGAATAAAAATAGAAACTATGCGAGCTCATTGCTATGTAGAATCTACAGACGACGGGACAAGAGTTTGGTATCAAAATTTGTTTTCCGTTTGCAGTCCGACTAGTGCTGACCAATCACCAGTTTGAATGGCAGGTAAACACTTCCTGTGAAGAGGCAGAACGCATTGACCGAAACACAATCTCAGAACCCATCGGCTATCGTCTGACAACTTTATATTAGCTTCCTCTAAATCAGCCACAATTAGTGCTGCTTGGAAAATGAAGTCTTGGCCTGCATATCCTGCACACCAAATCAGCCCGAAATATTGACTCTGGCTCCCAGAGGCTGTATCGTTGTCAGACGGTAGCCGATGGGTTTGGAGATTGATGCAAAAGCATTTAGAGACAAATGACATGGTGAAGTAAGGGGTGCTGATAAAGTGACAGTGGTGTGATCAATAGCAGCAGAGTAAACAAGTCTATGTCAACACTGTACAGGCTAGTATATGATAAGATGAAGCGATGGTGCACAGTGTTTATCTGTATTAATATAACTGAATATAGTGCAAGAGTCAATGTAACATATTCATATAATATGATATGGTACATTATGATATAGGGTTGGATATTAGACACAGTATAAGGAGCAAGAGTATACTAATATTGTATTATAATATGACATAATGTATAGTATAGCACAACAATATAACAGTTTATGGTGTAAGTACGGCAATGCAGTGTAGTATATAGTGTAATACAGTGTAAGATATATTTTCACAGTCACCTTTATTGGCCCAGTGTGTGCACACGTACAAAGAATTTGACTCTGTTTTTTGCATTGCTCTCAATAAACATACACAGAAACAGATAAAACAGCTAGACACAACGACACCAGAAATTTATGTTACAGTAAAAATATTATTTATATAAAAATATATGAAGGCACCAACAACCAAAAATGAAAGATACAAGCACAAGATACACACACTAGGATTTTGACTCAGTTTTTTTGTATCGCTCTCAATAAACTTACACAGCAATAAGGGTGGAACCATCTATTAATCTGGACTGATTCATCAGTTCAATGATCGCTTTAAACCATGAATGCAAAGTAAAAATATTGATCCATATCATCATTTTTAGGATACCCCTCTGTTTTGAAATTCTGTGTCACAGCCAAACAGCGGCAGGCAGATGGCAAGCAGCCAAGAGAAGGACGACGAGGATAATGTTATTTACTCAGGAATAAATCAGAAGTGTGAAAATGTTTTTGATTTTTGAGCCACCACACAAAGCCCATGCTGTATGTAAACACACTGTTATGATATAAAACTGTAGGTAACATTACCTGCCTGACCAGACATCACACTTTGCTATCTTCTCACAGCAACGTTAGCTGCTCTGTTTCAACAATGTTCAGCTGAAAAAACGTGAAGTATGGACAGTATGGTGAGATATATACTGTTTCGAGAGAGAAGTGTGTGTGTGTGTGTGTGTGTGTGTGTGTGTGTGTGTGTGTGTGTGTGTGTGTGTGTGTGTGTGTAATGATAGATAAAGCTGGTTAGAAAGGTGGAGGAAGACATGAAAGAGAGAGGATGGAGGGAAATGAGCTCGGCACAAGCAAAGATTCCTGTTTTCTATCCATAACCATTAGCTCCTTATGGTGTATAACAAGAAGCTGCATCAAGTAGAGCTCCAGGCTTTTTCCTCCCTTGGTAACTATCCCTCAGTGTCTGTTGCTCTCTCCCCTCCTTGCTTTCTCTTGCTGTCTCAGTTCAAACCATATAATGAGAAGCTCCAATCCATCAAAGGATCAGATAGGCTTAAAGCCCGTCTGAGCCGCTGGCTGCTCGGCTCACTGACGTCTCTTGGTGTTGCCCACATATGAGCTGCCAGGCGGCACCTTGTTTTACAGCAAAAAGTGGGATGCAGAACAATAAGTTTATTTTTTTTATGTCAAGTGTTTATTTCTGTACATAAACAAAGATTGTCTCGAAATAAATGAGCTGTTTAACCAGCTGGACATAATGGCAGCACAGCATAGTCAACACAGGGCCTTATTGAGAGGATCTACAGCACGAGGTCTAAAGTGCATTCAGGGTGTGTCCAATTCCACTTTTGCTTGTTAAAGTCTTGTTAATACAAATGTATTATTAATATCCAGCCAAGTCTGAATTGTTAAAACCATTGCCAGTTATATAAAATTAGGTTTCAAAGTTGCTGGGGTCGTGTTCGCTGAAGGAGCTTAAACTACATTCCAGTTACTACCTATGTATGCTTGTAGCAAATATATTATATATTAGTGTCTTTTCACTTATCCTCTGTATGTGAGTGGCAAGTTTGCTATGTTCTACAAGTCCTTTTCACTCTTTCAGACTAATAAATGCAGGATAAACATCTCTGTTAAATGCCACAATCAAATAAACACAAACAAGCCATCACTAATGTACCTTTACGTTGTTTTAGTTACCCAGCCTGCTGACAGTTGCTGCTTACTGCTGTGGATGTGTGCTTTGTGCTAACGTTGGGGTAGGTTTTAGGAGTTTTAAAAAGCAGCTGTTAGCAGTTAGCGGCTAACTCAAAGAAGAACAGTTGCCGTTAATGTCCGCAAGTCAGGAAAACAATGCGATTCAGGAGTCCCTTGCCCTTTAAGCAGAGGACAAGATCAACCACAATGTAACAGAGGTGTTAAATGATTGTTATTTACACAGTAATACCATTATTGTTCTTTAGAAAGCGCTGCTGATGCGCATGTCATATGTCATACTATAGGTTACATGCCATGCCTTTTGATTGCGGGGATGCAGTGTGTGATTACACACTGGAGTGGAATGGCGCCACCATCATTTGGTTCTTGTAAAAATGCAAACAAGGCATAAAGAAGAGACTTTGTAACGGCTCTATAGCTCGATATCAGTGTAGAAAGGGCTTCTCTTAAAGGGGAGCCAGACAACAGCTCCATAGCTCTGCTCTGCTCTCTGCTATGTTCATATTTTAGAGAATGGAATTAATCTCTTCCTCATTAATGATGTATTATTTCACCCATATGCAGCCCGTCCATGCATCCCTACAGTATGTGTGTAATTAGCAGAGTTCACCAGCGTTGTGAACATGCCTGTGTAGGCCAATACACTCTCACTCTGACACATGATTCGAGGTTTGGTCATGGACTTTCCACGTCGACACATGACGTGCAAGGTACCCTGGATGTGTTGGTTGTTGACGTTCCAGAATGCCGTGTCGAATTCAGCCTGTTACATGCATTGAATGTTTCCAGAATATACTTCTGTTTTAACAGGAAATGTGCAGTTCGCATACAGTTTCTTTCAAAACTACACTACATTGGTACAACATTGCAATTTTCCTTTAACAACAAACACACATGCTTATGTTTAGCCAGCAAACGCACTTGGTTTGGTTTAGGAAAAAAGAATAGGGTTTGGCTTTTCAATCTTACAGGAAGCGAACGCAGGCATCCCAGGTGAAAGATGGTGGTTGTTGGACCCACCTCCCACCACCCCCACTCGCCGTACTCGCCCCCTTAACTTACTTTTTGTCCCGCCACGTTTCCGCCTGATGCCACTGGGCACTGTTAAAACAATAACAGCGGCCAGCCACGTATCATGCCGATGTGAAAGGACAGATTTTCTCGTAGGGGTCTGCCACCGGAAGTCAGTGATCAAACACCAATATTCGTCAACTTCTTGCTGTCTGAATAATGCGCTGTTTAAATAGCAGGAAAACACTGTGCTATGGTTTTTGTTGGTCAATGGTGCAGTTCCTTTTTGTTGCCTCGGAATAGCAATACGTCAACAATGTGCCTGACCACAACTCATATTGGGCCCTACATGCCCATGGGCGCACAGATAAGTGCAGTTACACTTGCTACTTACACAACATGGACGCTGGCTGTGAAGGTGACTTCTGTGATGAGTGGCCGTTTGCACTAGGTGTAAGATCGGGCCCAGAGTCACACAAAAACACACATTATTAATTTACAGCATTCATAATAAAACAGGACCTGAGGGAGGAAGCAGAATGTAATTATTAAAAACATTTACGTTCCTCTGGAAAAATGCTTGAATGCCTGATATGAAGGCAGTGTTTGCAATTCAAGTCAAGTTTATTTTGTGAATTATGCAAAGTACAAAATGCAGTTTTGCCAAGTTCATAACAAACTCCAGGGACAGCGGAGCTTATCCATCTTGATTATCTAGTAGGATATCAGTTAGACTCAAGAGAAAGCATGTTTTATCTCTAAAATCTGACTTTAATTTTTAATAATTGATATTAGGGGCAGTGGGTATCATAGATAAACTCCCCTGCCACAGAATATTTAATTTTAGATTATTATGGGGCTATACTGTGTATGGAAATACAGCAATTTTCTACAAGACTAAATTATTGAACTAACAATATGCTTTCAGCTAATTGAGTGAATCAAATAGAAATCGTGGTGCTTCATCATTTTGATGCAAATTCACTAACTCCAATGTTGGTATAAAATCTCTGCAGGTTGACTCACAGCATACCTTCACATCACCCAAACCTCACTGACAGCAGTGGCATGAAACTGTAAGCTCTGACAGTGTTTGAAAAGTGACATTCTGCAGGGGCCGCTCGTACACTCTAATATTAATCAGATAAAGTGTTTTGTGAAAGATGAAGAGGTTTAGATAATGAGACAGCTCTGACCTTGGTTCCACAGTGTTTTGTCATCACTTTCTGCAGCAGGTCACATGCCATCAGCAGAGAGCACATAAAGCACCACATAGCAACAAGGAGACTGCAGACCCTATACATATACTGGTACACAATACAGGAGCAGCATCTGTCTTCCGATAGCTCTGCAGCGTCTGCCGAAAATCTGCTCCTCTCTCTCAAAACTGAGATGACACATTGTACAGAAGCAATTTTTCACTATGAAGAGAAAAAATGATCATTTACAGACAAGTCATCAGTCTGTAGTACAGCGGGAGAGAAGACAGGAAGTGGAAAGTGGAACTAGCTGAGTCTGACTGTGACTTTAAATTCAGCGAGGCCTGATTCACTCGCCAGGCTTTTAGGGTTTTAGCCAGCTTCAGCATAGCGTCAAATAGTAATTCTCCCAGGTCTTAAATGGTTCAGTTGACCATATGGTGTACGGTGCAGTGGTGCATTTTGGCAGGAAAGACAGCACAGTTAACACAAACACACACTCACACACATATCTGCACTATCTACACTTGCGAGGTCCTCTGACATAATGCACCCTACAGCGCCAACTTATAATCTTAAAGGGACAGTTCACCCCAAAATCAAAAACACATATTGTTCCTCTTACCTGTAGTGCTGTTTAACAGTCTAGATTGTTTTGGCGTGAGCTGCCGAGTGTTGGAGTTATCGGCCGTAGAGATGTCTGCCTTCTCTCCAATATAATGGAACTAGATGGCACTCGGCTTGTGGTGCTCATAGCAACAAAAAAATACATTTGAAAAACTTGACAGCAATGTCTCTTTCCAGAAATCATGACCTGTTTACTCAAGATAATCCACATATCAGCTGTGGTTCAGAAGGTCGAACGGGTCGTCCACTAATCAGAGGTTCGATCCCTGGCTCCTCCAGTTGGCATGTCGAAGTATCCTTGACTGTGATTCTGTTAAAAACTGAGTAGCAGGTGGCATCTTATATGGTAGCCTCAGCCACCAGTATACGAGTGTGTGTGTAAATAAGTGAATGTGACTCGTCAGAAGACTAGAAAGGCACTATACAAGTGCCGGTCCATTTACCATCCTTTAACTGTATCTTGTTGTGAGCATGTAAGGAAATATTTTCTCTCTGCCAAACTACACCTGCCAACTGTATCACCATGCAGAAGAAAGCATACATCTACTGCTGCCTCACCTAGCACCACTGAGCTAGCTAATGTCACAGCTCAGGCGAGGAGAATGCCATTAATGTTTGCATCTCCTATTTACACGAGCCTCTCGTCCATGAGCAGATGCATGCTTGGTTCTGCGAAGTGATTTTGTTGGTGGGTGTGGTTAGGTAGAAAGAAAATAGTTCCTACATGGAACTGCTCAGAACAAGGTCTGTGGATTATCTTAATTTTGGGGTGAATTGTCCCTTTAACCATTGTAACTACCTGCCTTACAGCAAGAGAGAACAGTGAATCCACTGGTCGCTGTGATTCTATCAAATCATTTGATTTAATTCCAACTGCTCCTTTAAACAGGCTAAAATGTTAACACTTTCCTGAAATGTCCTGACTCTGCAAACTGGGCCTCAACAGTACACAAACACATACACTTCTTAATGTTATACACACCACATATGGTGCATGGCTCGCTGTGACATGCAGCTCTGTGGTAGGTGTTAAGTGTCAAACTGTCAATATGGAGACACAACAAACTGAAAAGGCCAAGCGGGAGATCACTTCCTCTCTGTGTAAACAGTACACACACACATGCACACACTTATATCCACATACTCACACTGCAATAAATAGTAACACTCTAACTGTAATACAGTGATACATGATGTTGTAGCAGCAACGTGACTGTCTTTGGGGATTCACAGTTCATAGCAGCACAGAGACAGGCTTTAGATATATACATTACGGTATCTAAGACTGTATAGGAGAACACAAATATTTGTGCCAGAGAAGTACAGTTGTGCGACTACAGCAGCCACGGTGTGTGTAAATTAACTCAGTCTCCAAAATAAATGTTGGCATTGTGCGTTTCCACAAACCACGGAAATCTAACATTTGTCCATTATTACGTGGTGGATATGTTGAAGCTTTACATTTCTTTATATTTCAACAACACTTTGGTTCAGTCAGGAACACTCTTATCATAGATTTAACCATTTATTGCAACAAATGAAAATACAGTTTGACGCTCCACTCTTGAGTTGCTTCCTGGATTAGTCAAGCAGCATGCTACGCCAAAACAGGGAGCACTGTGTAGAACCCCTCCCCAGGTACACAACATTTAATACCATTTTGACCTTAGGGCCTTGTTAGGACTCTAAATTAGAGAGGTGGAGGCTGGGGTGGTGGAGGTAAAGCTTTAGCAGCAGCATGTGTGGCAGCATTGGTGTAGCAGGGATCAGTGAGTACGAGTAAGTGTTACAACCCGGCTCTTAGGCTGCAACAAGGATGGGAGACGAGACAAGTTTACAAAGAGTTAAAAGCTTATTTCTTTACAAAATAATGATAATTAACCAAATACATGTGAAAGTCAGTCATCAGTCATGTTTGCATGTATGTGTGTGTGGAAATGTCTGTAGACAAAGCAAAAGGACAGCAGCTGCACTGAGAGGGAAGAGGGACGTCTGCTGGAAGCCCGATCAGCTGATTGCTAATAGTTGCTGTATCTGACTTATCGGTGTCATTTCTGTTTGTCATTGATGCTGCTCTGTTCTGTTCCCGGGGTGCGGGTCTTTGCTGCTGCTCTCCCTGCCTTAGGCTTTCCATGTAGGCGTGTGGAGGGGCAGAGAGGTTTGCTCTCTCCGCCTTCAGCTTCAACGTAGGCTCGTGGAGGGGCAGAGAGGTCCCAGAACAGAGCCATACCGCCAAATATCAAATTGTACTGAAAATAAAGTTTTCTTTGACTGACGTGGTCCTGACTGTACAACCGGTTTTGTTGTTTGTTGGTCTTGAACAGTGGTCTGCAGCTTGGCAGCCATCTCGCCTAAGTGACACTTCATCCATTATCCCCTTCACCTTCCAGTGACAAATTCAGCTCAATACTGCGTCAGTTTCAATCAATCAATCAACCATTGTTTATTCAGGAAATATTGACTGAGCATTAAGCTCTTTTACAGCAGTGCCCTGAGTTCACATTCAGTGGGCTAGAAGGATACAAATATATAATAGTATTGCAATGAAGTGATGGAAAAAGTTCATAAAACAAATTAGTAGCAGCAATGTCTATCAAGAATTCTAAACTGCAAAGAAAGGTAAAAAGACAAAAAAAATTAAAAAATAAGACTTAAGTCTGCCATAAAGGATGGATACATAACAATAACAACAACAATAAAAACAGTAATGTGTTGTAAATAATAATAAGCAGGAACACTGTAAAACAACCATATCATCTAGCATACACTTGAAATGATCTAACGATACATACCTCTCTAATTCAAATACTTGTTGTGTCCAAGTTTTGTCCTTGTTGTGGACACAACTGGACAAAACTTGTTCCATTTATTTGGTGCAAAAAAACTAATTTACCGAGCTCAGTACAGATCTGAGGTGTTTCAAGGAATAAGGGGAAAAAAATCCTGTAAGTGTGTGTGAAGAGAAGTGAGGTAGAAAGGTAGTTTTCCAAGCAATGGAAATTTTAGAAATGTTGACATGATATGTATGAAACCAACAAATGTAACATATTTCAGTCAGGAACACTTCAGTCAAAGAAAACTTTATTTCCATTTGCAGTATTATAGTCGGTGGTGTGGCTCTGTTCTGGGGTCCCTCTGCCTTTCCTTGGGTGTACGCAGAAAGCCTCTTCCATGAGCCTGCATGGAAAGTGGAGAGAGCACACCTCTCCACCTTATGCATGCCTACATAGAAAGCTATAAGGCAGAGAGAGCAAACCTCCCTGCCCTTCCATGCGCCAACATGGAAAGCCTAAGGCAGGGAGAGCAGCAGCAAAGAGCCTCCTGGAACAGAACAGAGCAGCATCAATGACGAACAGAAATGACACTGATAAGTCAGACACAACATGAAAACAGAAGGAGGAGCTGGGGTGGAGGCGGGTTGCAAAGCATCTTGCAGAGGAAGCAGCAACAGTAGGCAGGCCAGAGCAGTTTAAACAGGGCGCCCTGAATGAGATTTGCTAACTGTTTGCATAGAAAGGAATCATGTGATCTATCAGCTGACTCCCTTCCATCAATCAGCTGCTCCATCAGTTGATTGGCTGTTTGAGATCAGCTGATGTAGCTGGGAGGTGAGCTGAGCTTGACATCATGTCCTGCCTGAAATAACGCTATGCTCAATATGTGTTTTACAGAAAGGTACAATTCATTTTCCACTGGTGACAGGGCTGATATAATACAAGCAAACTGTTACAGGTATGATTTATGACCAGGCTACAATACGTACATGACAATATGATTAAGTATATAATGTTCTAAAAGCCCTTTTTTGGGTTTGATGTCTTCTAAAAATATTTGCCATTGACCACAAAGAGCATCACATCTCCACCCTATTTGTCCTCCTGCTTCTTCTCAGTCATTTTCTAATTGACAGTCATTCATTTCAGTGTCTCCCTGCAACTCACCGTTATCTCACAGAGTCCTTATAAATCAGTGGTAGAGTAATTGAACTACTGTACGTGATAGCTGGTGGCGGATGTCACTTCTTCCAAACTATCCTCTAAAGGAATAATTACTGCTACGCTAAACAGATTAGGAGAGAAGAAGGGACGCGTCAAAGATGCCTTTTTTTCAAACCTGAAAACTAATTGTGAGGGCTGTTTTCTGTTCTCTGTAGATAAGTGTGTTTGTTTGTGTGTGTGTGTGTGTGTTTCCATATGTGCATGCACTGTAGGTGTGGGGCTTGTGTGGGTGGGATTGCAGCCACTGACTGTGTGCGCTAAGGGCTTCCTTCTGCGTATATATCCACCCAGGGGCAGTCACATGACATTAAGCAAGCACTTCTCCAAAATGGCTTAAAGAATTATGGCAGTAACACGTCAACATTTCGCTCAACGTGTGTGTGTGTGTGTGTGTGTGTGTGTTTACATATGCAGTGCGTGCTGCCTTTGAGTCGTGACCAGAAAATATCCTCCTTCCTGAGCTCGTCTCAAACACCCACATCGAGGTTTTGCTGCTGCCGACAGGGAGCTGCAGTATATACTGCACTGTGCATGTATTACATGATGTAGCGGGAGTAAAGGGCAGGGGAGCTTTGGTAAAAGTGTGGCCTACTCTCTTCTGCACAACAGGAATCCTCGAAACATCGACCTCAAACTGGCACGCTTAAAGCAGTAGAGAAGAGGTTTGATTGGCCCTCATCATCTGCCTCCAGCTTCTTCCTCACAGGTGGTGCAGCTGCTGTGGAGGATGCTGCTGTCTCTAAGAGACCCTCTGGTTTAACCCTAGAGTGCACTAACAAACCATTTATCATGGACAACACTGGTGTGAAGTGGTCCTCAGGGCACAGACCAAAGTCCTGTGTGATCCATATTTCACTTCATTGGCTTTTAGCCACAAGACAAGTCATAGATACGATGCCTTACAGATCATCTCTCTCATCTGCGTCTCTACTTAACCTCCTTGGTTTTTCCTATTTCTAATCATCAAACTCATCTTTATCCTTCTCAACCCAGTGGTGATAAAGTGTCAGCCATTGTTACAGCACGCATTTCCTCATGACAAAGAGCTGTAATAAAACAAAGAGAGAAAAGAGGTTGCCCAGAGGAGGAAATCATCTTCAAGCTCAATTATTTCTGGGGGGTGGTATATTATGTTTCACAAAATCTTGTTCTGAGGTCCCTTTAGGATCGGCAAATTAGGGACAGTTTATTGCTTTTGTTGCCATGTAATGGACTGTTTTTTTTAACATGATGGGTAGAATGGGCTGACTTTATTTTGAAAGTCATTTAACTGCCTGGCACATGTTCACCTCCACATCACCACTCCTCTATTTATCTGTATTTTTTTTTGTTTGGCTGGTTCCTAACAATGTTCCTCCTCTTGTATTATAAGCTGTAACTGTTGTAGAGCTGCATGGATTAGTCTATTAATTGACTAACTGGTAACTATTTTTTGATAACTGTTTCATAATTTAAGACATTTTAAGCAACTTTAATTATTGGCTTGGTTTTTTGTTGTGGTCTGTGATATTAAAGCTTGGGTAGACAGTTTATTTTTGGCTTCATTGGGCAAAAAAAATATATATAAGTTCGTTTGCCCCCTTAGTGCGGTTCATGTGGGCAGGTGTGAACACAGCAATCACACTCAGGTGCGCACCAAAACAATCAGACTGAGACCTTCTTGAAGACATGTTCTCGGTCCAGTTACAAACAAACTCTGGTGCGGTTTGTTTGTGGTGAGAACGTGTTCCGACCTGGAGCTGAACCAACTGCAGTCACATGACACATTCTTTGGGTTAAACATGAGCATGTTACAGTCCTGGAGGATTATTAATGTGTGCCTCCTCCTGTACTGCCTTAATATGCACATTCAGCACATCCAATGCATCAAAACATTGTTTTCTAGTTGGAGCCGCGCCTCGTTTTCAAACTGTATGCTTTGACTCAAATGAACAATGACAGCAATATAGTCCATGATGAGCAGCGCTAAAATCAACCTGCGTAGTTGTCCCTCCATTGTGACATTAGAAAGTGTCACATTTATCTTGCAAGTGTACTCTTCTTCAACGGTTTGTTTACTTCCTGGATTTTTCCCACATGGAAATTCTGACCAATCAAGAGCAGCTTTCTCACACAAGGCATTTTATCTGGTCCGCTTGTAAATGCTGCCGTGAGAACACGAACCAACTCTAGGCTATTATGCAACTTTGTAACAACATTAGTCCCTGATTCAGACCAAGGCATCAAAATGAGAATACTGTAGCTGTAAGTTTTCAGTAAAGGAAAACATAAAGACTGATTGAATGAATGAATGAAAGACAAACAGACTCCTTCTCATTTAGATACACAATGTCAGGGTATCAGACTTAAATCACTGGTGATTAACAAGGCAATTAAACTCGCTACAAGTCCCACAGATAGCAGAGGTCGGGGAAAATTAATCTTGTTTGATCCCCTGAGACACTTACATGATTTTGTTTTATTAGTGCTCATTTAGCAGAGGTTGGAGGAATCTGCTCTGCATCATATTACACTATTAGGTTTTACCTCTCAGGAGGCCAAAATGTTCACACAGACTGACTGAGTGGTTGTAATTTGGAAAATTAGCCATGATGTGCAGAATCTGTATTTATCTTTTATGAGTTTTTACAAATGCATAAAAATACAGTTTATCATAAATGTCTCACCCTGTGAGTAAAATCCACATTATTATTTATATTGAGAAGTCAAGAATTAACTGGCAGTCCTCACTAAAAAGAATTTATGGAAATATGCATTTGGACATCTATAATTGACCCATGACCTTGTGCTGAGATTGTACGGGCAGCAATTAGCATATTTTGCTAATATGGAACGGAAGGTTATGCGCTTCATTTTGATAATAAGATAAGTAGTTAATCATTAATGATTAACTGACATTTATTAGCATTAAGTTAGCATAATATGTTAGCATACCATTGTCCAGGTGACTGTGTAATTGGCATCTGTTTTGCAGACCTGAGCGTTCTGTACCCACCTGTGTGTAAACTGGGCATGAGCCTCCAAAGATTTAAAGATATACTATGCAGGATTTTTCTAAAAGAAAAAAAACAATGTACAGACTCACACAGAAGTAATCCCTCTCAGCAGTCACTAATGATCTGCTAGGAGTGTGTGGCGGTGTGTTTTTCTGCAGTGACTCTGCCCTCTGCTTTCTCTGTTTTTCTTCTTATTTTCTATGTTTTATGGGCGTGTATCCCAACAGAACTCGTGTGAGGCTTTATAAAAGTAACAACCAAATGCCAGACCGTAGGCAGCACACTCCAAGAGACACAGCGCCAAAAAAACACAAACATAGTGAGGTGAAACGCCAAACAAGAGTGAATTTTGGGATTTTAATTTCACTGCCTCAGGCAGGCATGTTTACAATCAGTAACTGACAAGCCTGCATGGTGTACCGTTTTAGTTTTTGAATTGCTGATAGGTGTAGGTGCTGACGCCAAACACCTGATGGACATGAGTTACTATAACAAGTGGCAAGAGGGTTCAAACTCACCGGCAGAGTCTGCATGTTCTCCCCGTGTCAGTGTGGGTTTTCTCTGGGTACTCTGGCTTCCTCCTACAGTCCAAAGACATGCAGGTTAATTGGTGACTCTAAATTGTCCGTAGGTGTGAATGTGGGTGTGAATGGTTGTCTGTCTCTAAGTGTCAGCCCTGTGATAGTCTAGTGACCTGTCCAGGGTGTACCCCGCCTCTCACCCAATGTCAGCTGGGATAGGCCCTGAAAAGACTGCGGTTACGAAAATGTATTAATAAAATTTCAAAACAAAATACTGTATGAGTCAATTTGAAGTTGACACAGACGTGTGCTCACTGATCGATTTAGAGGCTGTTGAATCTTATATTTACATTTTTTATACAGGCTAAAGGATATCAAAGTAGTTAAGTCAGTTTAATGTCTCAGAAGGTTATGAGGTGAAATAAATGTTGTGCTCAGCAGCTTCAGGAATTCTTGAAAAGCCCCAAGTGAGCAACACTAAAGGGACACCATGAAAACAATACAGCCGATTTCTGCTCTAATTTTCATCTTGAAGAACTGCAAACAAAAACTGTCCTTGGTCCATGAAAAAAATGCACTGTGAGAAAATAGTGTGAAAAACTCAGAGGTGTTGTTTTCCTCCTATATTAGTGTAATCCAGACACTATCACACAAAGCTGTGATTTCTGACTAAATAATGTATTTTTAGTTTATTATTTGTTTTATTTAAATTACAGTGTAACTGTTTTCATATTGGTATGAGATAGATATGATTCTGCGACATGTAATTGTGTGATAAATCCTCATAAGTGACAAAAACCCAGAGGAAATGGATCCTGCTGGAACAGGAAAGTGCAATTTATTTATTGAAGCCTGCAGCTTCTAAGCAGAAGTGAACACAGAATATTTAGCATCACCGTCTTGTGGCCAGTGAGTATGCAAGACGAATAATTACATTCCAGCCTTCAGGAGAGAGAGGAGAGGAGAGTGAGGAGAGGATGGGCAGAGAGGGGGGGTGATAATCGGTATGCAGAGGCCAGGATTTGAGAGACAAAAATAAAACCTGTGACGAGAGGAGGGTAGGAAGGGGCTTCACCTCCTGTCTGTGATGTCACTAGGTGTTAGTAAAATGAGAGCGGGGGATGATCGAAAGTGAGCAGGGGACATGAGGACTGCAGGGACGAGCTTTAGAGGGGATTGAGGTGTTTGGGAAAAAAATGTTTAAAAATTGAAACGGTGGACTGAGAGAGAAATAAATGAAGGAGGACAGGAGAGGAAAGATGCTGAGGAGGCAACAAAAAGCATGAAATGGCTCAGGAGGACATAAAGGATAAATGAAGAGGAGAGAGATTGTGTGTGTTCCTGTGTGTGTGTGTGTTCATGTATGTGTGTGTGTGTGTAAGAGACAGAGGGTTTAAGAGAGAGAGACAGGTTAGCGCTGAATGGTAACCGGAAAGATTTGCGACACGTGTCTCCATCGTCCGACTGTGCACCATGGCGCATGACTGCCCCAGGGCTGCTGCACTCAGCCATGCCATGGCTCAACGATCTCACACACACACACACACACACACACACACACACACACACACACACACACACACAGTGCAAGGGCCTGACTGGAGGATGAGAGGGTGAGTGAGAGGAACAGAGCGGACACAGGAAATGGAGATTGAGGTGTGGAGAGAAGTCAAGTGAGGGAGGCGGAGGAGGAGGAGGAGGCACCTTCAGCTTCAGATGTTCAAATGAAGCAGGGAAATCAGAGAGGAAGAGATTTCCTCTGTACTGTACGTGTGCACCAACTGCTGCAGCTGTGTTAGGCTATTCCCTGGACGCATGTATTATTTTTGCCCAGGTGAGCCTTAATATCCTGATTAATCAAAGCTCAGATATTTAATGGAGTGTGACAGCTTGTTGGTTCAGTAATGAGAGTACAGCAGGTCTCTAATGTGAAGCCACAGTGAGGCCACCGAGGCTCACAGGGACTGCCACTGCCTGTGGCTTGTTGGGCTCCAAAACACTTCACATTTATATGTTTTATACCTTCTGTACATTGTGAGTTTCAAAGCCTGCAGCGATGCACGGAGCTTTGGAGAATATTAGATTAACAAAGCAAACTGTGTGTGTACTCAGGGCTTTGTATTTTTTATGGTTATTACCTTCTTGTGTTGTTTGTTTTTGATTTCGAGCAAAAAAAAGTAGAAAGTTTGTGTTTGTTGACATGCATATTCAGCACAGTGGTCACATTTTTATTTTCTTTTTAATAAATATGAATATATTTCAAAGAACAGCTTAAAACAGTGTGTGTGTGTGTGTGTGTGTTACAGCCTATTTCTAAAGTCCTTCAGGTCATTATGTGTTTCCCTGGAGTGTTAGAAAGAAACTCAACTCGATGTTTTTATAGTTTTAGAAGAGAAGTTACTAAAACATTAAACACTCTCTGAACCTTTTTAAATATATTTAGCCTCCTACAGACTGTGAGATTTTACTTATCTTAAAAGTTTAAAGAGTTATCACCATCATCTCTTCTTCACTGCTTGACATTATCTGCCTGCCGTTGTTTGAGAGTAACACAGAATTTCAGAATAAGGGTAACCTAAAGATGATAATATGGATCCATGTTTTCACTTTGCATCAGTGATATATTGGATTGTTGATCACTGAAATGATATGTCATTACAGATCGATTGATATTACACACACACACACACACACACTTAACAGCAGTGATACTCCAGCTGCTACAGCCGCAGTGATAAGGTGCTGTGTGGCCCGGCGACTATTATCAAATTCACAGTGAAAATAACTTTATTCACACAATTTGTTAAGGTGCCAGAGTGCATTCAAAGCATTAAAATAGAGCTTGTTTCTCAAAAATAAAAACAAAAATCCAGGTGTGGATCCAAACGCAGGAGACAGCAGACGACAGGAGCGCAAAAAGAGCACTCTTTATTCCAGCACCTGAACATCACACGGCCAAATCAAGGATCCAACAAAGACTGAACTGAAAACCAGGACTTGAATACAAACTAGTCTGATGAGGGGATGAAGTGCAGGTGGAGAAAAAGGGCGGAGAAGCAGGGGAGGACTAATGAGGGGAACGCAGGGCAGGTGTGTAGCTGGGTAAATGAGGAAAAGGCACTGATTGGGGGAGTAAGAACAGGTGAATGAAAGTAATCAGGGCGAGGCCGACAAAGACAGAGGCAGGAAATAAAAGCAGACGTGACACATAAGGAGTGAATCTCCAAAATAAAACAGGAAACAGTTTAAACAAGGGAGAATATAGATAAGAACACAAGCGAAAAACTCATGATCATGACAAGGGGAACAACCCCTGACGGAGATCTGGGCTAATTACTTACACATTAATTATTAATGTTTGTGTGTTAACTGGCTCCTGGCCTCCTGTCATTTTGCAAAAGTGGCCCCCACGCAAAGCAAGTTGAGTATCCCTGCTTCAGAGAGTCACCACTGTGACAGCCAGACTTGATTTGAGTCGTGATGAGTCATGTTTTTCACACATCACCCCACTTCATTGCTCCGGCTGCCAATCTCTTCTAGAATTCATTTTCAAGTGGCGCTAATAACATAGAAGGCTTTGCATGGTCTGTTAAACGGAGTATAAAACGCATTCTGTCATTATCCTATGACGCCCCACAGAGTCGTCAGGGTCAGCCATTTTAAATTTGAACTGTTTCCAAGTCCAGGTTAAACATACACTCTGCAGGATTTTCCTAAAAACAATGTATATTCTCTCAGTCATCACTTATGAACCATTAGACGTGTGTGTCGGTGTATTTTTCAGCAGAGACTCTGCCCTCTGACTGTAGTTTCATATTTTCCATATTCAGGATGTTTATGAACAGCGCTCAGGTGAGGTCAGTGTTTATAAACAGTATCCTGCATAATGTACCTGTACAGGTGCCAAGTGCCAAGTTTTCTTGTCGACAAAATTATGACTACACGTAGTGTTACTCAGCTAAATGCATTGCATGTGCCCTTGAGCTCTAAAAAATGTGTTGAGTGCATTTCCTCCCTCATAAAATCTCATAAAACCTCATAAAAAAAAAAGCCAATTTTTAAAGTATTTAAAAACCAGCGTTGTTTACATCCTTGTTTACCAGCTTGCAGCCTCACAGTCTGACCCAATGGTTATATTAGACACCTGTTTTTTATTTTAATGTGTACATAAAAAATAAAGGCAGCAACATAATGAATAAATAAATGAATGAATGAGACCGAACCACAGAAATCAAATGCCTATTAAAATAATTTTAACTGGTGCCAAGACGATGCTGCTCGAATCCTTAAGTAATTATATCTGCTATAAAGTTTGAGAATAAACTGTACTTATTGAATTAGCTGTTCGCATTCAAGTTCCAGTTTTCTGTTTGTTTTTACCTTTACTCGTACTGTTTGTTTATCTTTTGCTGTAGTTTAGACGTATAGAGGAAAGATGCAAAAGAAAACTTTGTCTAGCTCCTGTTGGACAGGAGGACCACTGCTGTCTGTTGTCATCTGACCTCCTCTATGCCTGCACACACTAATACTGTATGTAAGTGCAATGCATTTGTACTCCATGTGATCCCATGTGACGATCCTAATGGCCCCAAACTTCCTGTAATCATGTAAACCCTGAATCAAACATTTTAGAGCTCTCTTCGTAGTCACTCTATATACGCACATTTTCAGATGGAGGGACACAAACAACTTCTCATTGACATTCTGTACATTCGCTCTCTCCTTTTAAACTCTTTCTCTCTATCTCCCACACACACACACATGGACACACACACACACACACAACAGCAATGCTGGGTGCCTTCCAAGACGCAATTAATAAGTTGCACTGAACCACAGAGAAGCAGAGGTCCTTGGTATTACCATTTATGTGACAGCCATTATGCAGAACAATGAGAGAAGGAATCCACATTAAAGGAGTGTGTGTGTGATTGGGCATGCGCTGAGCTTACACGCAGAGCTGAACAACCCCACTGAGTCTTTTGCTTTGGATCTTTGCTCTAATGCTGACATAACAGACTGTGTGTGTTACTGTCGTTTTTATTCAGCTGAGTGATCCTGCAGTGTCCCCACACAGTGGATCAGGAGGACCTTGAACTGTTTCTGATGTCTCCGTATGGCGATAGTACCTGCATGATGTGACTCCAGGATAAGTTTGTAATTAGCAGGATTCTCCCCCTTACAGAATGAACCAACAAGCCTGGTACACGACTCGAAGCTGTCGTTAATAACTTCAGCTATACAGCGAGAAAGTTTGTGACCAGGGCGCCATTTTGGAAACAGTCGAGCAGAAAACTAAGAACCGCCCACTGGCTGGAGCAAACTCTCTCATTTTACAGCTAAACAGTACACTAAAATATGTTTCTGAAAACATTTGAGGGGAGACATAAGCAACGTAGTAACACCATCTTGATTCATATTCGATCAATGCTGCCACCAACCACTTTGGAACCAAAAGTAATTCTTAATTCACTGTATTTTCTCCTTTATTAGTCTGCACCTCGTTATCGTCCACAGAACGAGACTGCACGCTGAAATTTTCAGAACAAAATAAAACAGGCTGCAGTGATAGTCTCTCTCCATGGGATATTTAAAAATAGCAGGTTTGTGCATTTAGTTCTTCTCAGGCAAGCTCAGGGGTTTAGTGTTGACGTAGCCCACAGGAACAACGCTCTGTGATGCTTTCTTTTCTCCGAGTGAGGATTGGGATATATGCTGTTCACAATAACTGGTCAAAATTATTATATATTTTTGATCACTGAAGATCCACTCATTACTAAGTCTGTGTCAACTGAGAGAGAGACAATGAAAACTACAGTGATGGACAAAGTTATCACAGCGAAATTTAAAATGTGCTGACGGATTTACATCGTCAACTTGAATTGAGTAACATTACAAGTTAACGTTCCACCCTAAAAGTTGCCAGCAGTTAGCCCAGTGAATCAAGTAATTATTTTTCAGTCTACAGCTGCTGCGAGAGGCAGCAGAACATCCTTTCTTTTTTATAGTTACAGTATATTAATATATTTAAATCTCTCCACGGTATGAACAGTGGCCTCAAAACCAGCCTCAACTCAGCCCTGAGCAGAGTGACCGTCCTCTATTGACCAATCAGAGTGCAGTGTTCACAGCTCCACCTTTTAGTACCAGATCTGTGTGCTAGGTACCCCAACAGAGGGGGGACCAAAAATAGGGACGGTATGGAACGGTTTCATTGGTACCATCCACAACTTTTCTTGGTGGAGTCGGATAAAAAAGCATACTGAACTGAATCGTACCGTACTGCTCGATGAAAACAGGCTGAAGTGTCTCCTTACCTTTCACTTGATCTGGTCTGGTTTTTTGTTACACGGGAAAATCGAGTCCAGGTAGAAAATTGCCAAAGTTATACCTTAAGGATCCTCGACAAGAAGACGGCTGAGAACCAGAGGTTTAGGCAACTGAAGTGACTTGATAAAGGCTGGGGAAAGATTATGGTCCTTTAGAACAAACCAACTTTAATTTGTTGTAGGAGACAGGATGCAAACTGCAGTGTCCTGTGTCACAGTCAAACATTCGCAACCATCCTCCTCACTGAGAGCAGCACTGGAACATCATGTTGCTTCCACATTCACTTCTGAAAGAGGACAATTTGCATGACCAAAAGACATCGGTTGTCAGGTAAACACAGTGTTTGAACAAACGTTTGTTGCTGTTTTTGTGTTTAGGACTGAGAGAGAAGATACACACTTCCACTGTCTCCTACACACTTCTTTTCACCTGCAGTTTTATCAGCACAAACCAGGAGTTAGCCTACTACTTCAGCGACAAGTCCTCCCACCCACAAAGACTGCCGGCTGCATTCGATCGAGCTAGATTAATCTACCCGTCTGTGTGGTTCAGAGTATTGTAAACAGACCGGCACATTCATCCTGACTGTTAACGTTGTGTACTCTCCTCCTGTACGGAGGGATGCAGGTTAGTTTGTTCTTGCCTCTCAGGTCGCACCTGCTAACAATAAACAACAGCAGGCATCTGAATATAATTATAACGTCCTCATATTGTCGTCTGTGTGCCTTTTTGTGTTTGTGTGTTTTATGTGTGTGATGGCATAAGATGTTAATTACCTTGCAGTGATAAATGGTAACATGCAGCTCAGGTTTAATCTCTATTAACCCCAGCGCACCCTACCTCCACCTCTCCCCGGTTCAACAGACTAAACTGATAAATCCATTAGAAAGTGTAAGACAGCTCTTTCATGGTTTCTTTTCATCTAACGCTTTCTCTTCCTCTCACTGTTAACACCTTCTCTTGTCATCTTTGTCCTCCACTCTCCCTCCCTCTCTCTGCTGGAGAGTTAGAAACTTTAAACGAACCAGTGAAGGGAGACAGAATCATCTGTTCGGTTACTTAATCAGCTATTTGGAGGCTATATAAGCTATAAAGCTTGGTTAGATGTAGATCCAACAGGATTTATACAGTGTGAAATGTTGCAGATGTCCTGTAGTGTTGGTTTAAAAATGGTATTGTTAATGACACACACATTAAAGGCAAAACCCCTGTCTCTTACATTTAACCTTCATGAAGGTTGGGCGGTGTCTATTTTTTCATACCTTCTTATTTTCATGTACAGTCATAATCATGGAGTCAACATTTCAGAATTTGAAAATTCATCTCCTACTGTATTATTTTATTTCTTCATAAGCAAATACAGCTGTACAGTATACTACGTTATAAACAATCTATGAAAACTACTACTGTCTACATAAACTACCTGTGCAGCTCAGCATAAATGATTGACACCTTACCCAGGCTTCACCTGGGCTATCTGACAAATATAACGTGATTAAGACACTAATGTTAGTTGAATACGCCTATGAGTCGTGTTCTGTTTGGGTACAGCAACACCACTCAGACAAACCACACACAGAACAGCAGTACAACAAACCGGTAATAAAACAATGGCAGTTTCACTTTCTTATGATGTGTTCACACCAGGCGTGAATGACACATCAGTGGACTGTATAGAGGTGTTGAATAAAACCATGTAGCTAATAAACTGTTTTTGAATTTGGAAAATAAAGTTATATGTGGCAATACTCCCAAACAGAGATAGCAGCAGTTTTCTTTTCTATAATCCTGTGATGTTATCCTTACCACTCGTGGTCGCCATCACCACTAGAGACTGACCTCTGGTGGTGTCTGCTGTGCATTACATCACCTCAATACAGCATCTCCGTATCAGTTTAATAGAAAGAGGAGCATCTTTGTTTTTGAAGGTACTGAAAATCAGACCTTTGAGATTTCTAAATACCCTGGTACGCCATAATATCATGATACTGCCCAAACCTTAAGGTCAGATTAATGCAGACTGTTGTATTAGACAATAGTTCAAGCTACAGAAGGTGTACCTAATAAACTGGCAACTGACTGTGAATGCCAGATGATATTATCTTCACATACTTCCAAGATCTCAGGAAGGTGAACTGATTAAAATTAGTTTGTTGCTTCAGAATGTTTTTTTTCATTATTTACAGATAAACTCTAAACTCAATTAATAATATTCCTGAGGTCTGTAATTTTTTATGATTTAGGTATGAATTTGAAACATTTAATAATGATAATAACTGGTCCAGATGAACGAGCACCTCCATTCATCCTAATCATAAAATGCATTACATGTCTGAGCTGGATCGGGAGGTGTTCTCTGCAGACAGGAACACATTTACAAATGGGTTATAGAGTCTTTTCGTATTTTTTTTTCCGATCATTTTAGACAGGATTATCTTGCCATCATGATGAGATGAATGAGGTATCTGTAGCCTCAAGGAATAATCCATCAGTACATTTTATCCTGGCACATACAGGGCAGACTGCTTAGCCATGCAAATTGCATTTGGGAGACGGTTGGCACATTAAGTAAAGCTCAGACACTACCTGAGCTCCAGCAGATTTATACTGTGGACAAAACCCTGCACACAGCAGTGATTACTGTGATGCAGTATACGATGTAAGCACAACAGCACTAACGATAATCAAGGGTGTACTTTGTGTTGGGTGGTACACATTGTACCGACCACTCCGTTGATAATATGGTTAACTTAAACAGCAGGGTTCTTGGATCACTTTCATAAGAGCTCCGCATTTGTAATTTAAACATCCACAAAGCCGAGCAGCACCAGCAGTTATTAATCCAAGTCCCAACAGCACTGCAGCCATACTCCCTGTTTCATTATTCACTCCAGTCTCTCCGTGTTCAGTTTAATCAGTGTAATATACAATATAGTAACATCATTTTTGAGGAGTCTATTGGTAGAGAGACAGCAGTCCCTTATTAATTTGTACACTTACGATACAAACATGAAATGTTTTGTTAGTGGCACCTGAGAGCAGTGAGAGCAGTGAGAGTGGTGACGAGATGATTAGCGGAGGAGGAACAAAGGAGGAAACATGGTTTTAGCGACACAAACTTCTGACTCACATTCAATTCCTGGTTGAACCAAGAAATATATTAAAGAAGGAAGAGACATTATGTTGTATTGACAGCATTTGGATTTTGCAGACTTTGGTGACACTTCTATTGAAGTAAATGGGGCGACTATAACCCATCATGTCTGTGTTGCTTCACATTTGACTGAAAAAAAATCACATTCTGTGATGTTGACTGGTGTTTTTAATCTAAATATGTGTGTTTGTTTTCTTTATTTTGGGTCTCAAAACAGATCATGCATCAGTCCAACAGCTACATATCTCAGATCTCCTTTTTAGCCCAATGCGTCATGATATATGACTGAGCAGGTCCGACCTTTTATCGCTGACCAGATTGCAATTATGACAAGATTAATTTATTAATGGCTCTGATTAAAACTGGCTGATCCTTAAGCCAAACTAGGACTTGACTGTTTGCTGAAATCCCTTGCAATCATCTAGCCTTAGATCTATAACAGTAACTAGATACTGGATCCCAAGATGGGGCCTCCTGACAATAATAGGAAACATTATCAAGAGAGCTGAGTAATGTTAGCTCTCCTGAATAGCTGTTATTAATTATCATTAACAATTTGAAGGTTGATTAGTTATTAATAATTAAATACATGTGCAATACTGCCTGCTGTTAGGAGAAAGAGAGATGGGCATTTAAGCGCTACACAGTGACGTATTGCCTCTAGGGATTGGTATCATTAAGATTTTAACGATACTACCACTCTCACCTTACAATTAACATTGCTTTATTTTCTATGTATGTTAGTACAGTATATAAATCAACATTCTGCTACAGCAGTGTTTAGAATTTAATTTCAGTTTTCAGTTTTATTTTTGAAGCCCAACATCACAAAACACAATTAGCCTCAGAGGGCTTTACAGCATAACTGGACCCCAAAAAAACCCTTTAACAGGAAAGAAAAATACTGGAAACCTCAGTAACTTTAATGAATTACTATCATAGACTAGATCATACCTGAGGTGGATGGGGTAACAGGAGATGAACTACAGGCTAGGCGGTCAGAAACAGTGCATTTCTCCTCCTGTATGTGATGCACTTTCACTAAATGTTTCCAAGGATTGCTCATGTTTCTGCCCAACATGCTCAGGAGTTGTTGAAGTTGTGGCAACAAGCAGTGTCGACATCAGCTCTTGTGATGTACGACTATACTTAAGAGCATTTTGCTCTTTCTGCCATTGTCACTGAGAGCAGGGCCTCCGTGTGTGTGTGACGCAGAGTGGCAGAGCTGGCCCCGCCCCTTGCACATGCAGCAGGCTGTGAGGCTCCGACACAGAGGACTCTCCTCTGGATTGAATAGCTAAAATGCATCAGTGATGAATCTTATTAATCTTATTGCAAATTAGAAACGGAGTTGGTGAAATAAAAACTGTACAAGATTACCAATACTACGGTCTCTAATAATTCGGCCCCTGGGCCTGTTTGATACCAGGTTTCAGTGCCCATCTCTAACTGCCCCTTCCTTCTTTTTCAGTTTCTTTGGGTTTAACTCGTCTCAATCTGTTGATGAGATGTCACAAGAACCCACTGCTTTGTTTAGAGGGGTCGCAAACCCAAGGTTGGGCACCTCCGCCTTAGCAGTACTTCATGCTTGAGCGTTTGCATTCAGTTTTTTTTTGCAACTTTAAAATCACTTCCGTGTCTGTCTAAAATCACAGAGTAGAAAAAAGATGTTAAATAGTATAAATCATAAACATTGTCTTTCTGTGCACAGACAGTTCCCAACAGCGTGCACTGTATTGTTTTTTTTTTGGAGAAGGATTTTGAGCCCTCTGGTCAAGTTTCTAATTCCTGTCCTAAACTACCAAATAAAAGGAGCTGGATATAGTTCATAATTTCACGTCACGTCAAGCTCAACTTTATTGTCATTTCCCTCCTCAGTGCGACCAGCGCCTCCTCCTGCAGGCAGCTGTGTGAGGGGGCATCATGGTGGACGGGCCTTGTCCGTGTAGCAGGTCAAGGCTGCGTCCAACAGTGCAGTCGACAGCAGTGGATTTTACTGCAGATTTCTTTGCTGTGCCTTAAGTCCATGTCCAGAGGCGTATTACGTTTGTAGGTCAGACTGGTGGGACTGACATTATCACAAACATTAATACAAAAACTAGCTCCGTTAGGGGCTGCTGCGTCCGTGCGTGCCGCCATCTTTACTCTACATGTCAAACATTAGGTATGATGACCGTGTTATGGGTGTCACTCATTAGTAGGATGTGCACTGATTCACTGAAGAGAAGTAAAAATAAAAAAGTTATTTTAATTCAGGTGGCTGCAGCTGAGTAATGCCAGAGGCCCTCCAGCTTCATCAATACTCCCCGCACTTACACAAGATAAACACTTTTTAATTAAACGTCAGAATTTACTCACTTCTGCATAAACTTTCATGCTAATGCCTTAAAAGTTCATTTCCTACACGACATCCATATTCAAATTTGTTCCTTTTGAAAATGTACCAGTTTATCTCCTCGGTGTCTGAGTAAACAGTAATTCGTGAGACCCTTCTGGTTGGTCTGGTGAGGCTTTTAATGGGCTTCAGTGTTACTCCTGGAAAACAGTAATTGGAGAATCGACTGGAAAACGAACAGGCGGGTTAAAAGTCTGGCGTACTGCCAACACCCAGAAATGACATAGGATTGATAGCATGCTGTGCAACAGAGCAGTAAATTGCCAAATCTTTCATCACTATATTTTCTTTTGGTAGTATATCAGTATCTTTATCTCTGCAGTATGATATTAAACTGGATATTGGAGTTTTTGTTTTTGCTTGTTTCAGTGATGTAGATGTAAATCTGTCTGAGAGTAAGAGAGAGAGAGAAAAACAGGACAGGAAGATAACACAGGTAATAACTTTAAATTGCAACAATCAGTGGGCAGGTGCAAAGCTGGCAGAGCAAATGAATGAGCAATAACACTTCTCATTTTGGTCGTTTTGTTTGGTTTGGTTATTTCGCTCTGTCACTCCAAACGAACTTGGTGCAGCCAAATTAACCATTGTGACTCAGCTGAATATGTGTTTATGTAGATAGGGTGGTCAAGTGCAGTTTTGGTACCATTTTGACATGAAATTGTGTTTCCACTGGATCAAAATCCCTTAAAGGGACAGTTCAGCCCCAAATCAAAAATGCTTATTTTAGTGCTATTCATCAGTCTAGATTGTTTTGGTGTAAGTTGCCGGGAGTTGGAGATTTGGGCTGCAGAGATGTCTGCCTGCTCTTGAATACAATGGAAATGGATGGTACTCGGCTTGTGGTGCTCAAAGCAGAGCAGTTTCATATAGGAACTGTTTTCTTCCTACACCTGCTACAACTGACCATAGGTGAGGGTTACCCATGGCGCTTGACTGTTGGTAAAGGTTGAGGGTTTGCCTTCCGGCTTAGCGCCCTCTTCACCGCGACGGTCTGGCACAGTACCTGCATCACTGCAGACACCGTGCCCAACTGCTGACCCATTTTAAGAATGAGATCGCGGATACAAGCGGCTGAAATGAGTTTCCTCTGTAGGGTGGCTGGGCTTAGCCTTAGAGATAGTGTGAGGAGCTTGGAGTAGAGCTGCTGCTCCTTCGTGTTGAAAGGGGTCAGTTGAGGTGGTGCGGGCATCTGATCAGGATGCCTCCTGGGCGCCTCCTATTAGCAGTGTTCTGAGCATGTCTAACAGGTAGGAGAGGGGCTTTGTTCACGCCAGCTGCCCCCGTGACCTGGCTTTAGATAAGCTATTTGAAAATGGGTAAATGATGTACACCTGTACACTTCCTTCTGCACAGGGATACAGTTGGGGACAGTAGTTCAGTAGAAAGAAAATAGTTCCTACATGAAACGGCTCACAACAAGATCTGTGGATTATATCAATGACTGATATCTCCAACACTCTGCAGCTCACACCAAAACAATCTAGACTGATAAATAGCACTACAAGTGAGAGGAAATGTATGCTTTTTGGGTGAACTGTCCCTTTAATCAATTTCTTTGTATTTGGTTGGTGGAGATATAAACACTGGCCTCTTCAAAATCAATTCCATTTGATTTAAACATTTTCCTCTAATATGTTTAAATGAGTGTAAATCTGTGTGTTATATGTGACTGAGGAGTGTGTACTGATTCAGTTTACACTACTACAGACATCTAATTTATAAATCATCATCAGTCTTTGGAGACAGTTAGGAGTGCAGCAAATTTTGTGCTTTGGGTCTCTGCACCTTCTTGACAAAAACCGTTCTCTCTGAGGCGAAGCCAACTGGACTCCCCACATGGCCTATTAGGAAAATGTCTGCTGCTGCTTCTAAAGATGGAGCCGACGTCAGCAGTTGGTGTCTGTCCCAGCTCCACTTGCTGATAATGTATTCCTTCCTGCGAACAATGTAAAGTATTCATCTTGCTCCAGACACTTCTTCAGATTGCACCATACTGTGCCAACAATACCTTCAGGTCTGATAATGTATAACCATTTCCACAAGAATAGAGCCCAGTATGTTCCTTACTCTGCTGAGCCACAGGTCACTCTGATCCACGAGGGAGGGAAAGAAGAAAGCTGCATTAATGTTTGTTGTAGGGGTTTTTGGCCAGTGGGTGGCAGAACTCTTGTAACACTGTCATAAACGGGGATATTAGATACAGAAACCAAAACCGTTTTTAGTACATGGCTGTAAACACGTTTAATTCTGCTATGAAGTGAGCAAAGGATTTTAAAATGGGGGTCTATGTGGATTGACTAGAGCCCCATTTCCACCAAACACTTTCAGTATGGTACCTTTGGAACCAAAAGAAACCTTTCAGACATGGTACCTAGACCCTAGTGTTTCCACCACAAACAGTACCCTTAAATGTGGGCAGGGTTGTTGTCACTCACTGCTCCGTCCAGCACTCACTGTATTTCCCCATAGATGGGACAACTGCACCTCGTTTATTGTCCACAGAACGAGGTTGCTAACCTTAAAAACCTTAAAAAACAGAACAGACTGCAGTGAGAGTCTCTTTTCACGGGATATTTAAAAATAGCGGGCCTGTGCATTTATTACTTCTCAGGCAGATGCCCACAGGAACAAAGCTCCATGATGCTTTTTTTTTCCAAGTGAGGATTACAATATATATGCAGGTTACATAAATTAAAACATTAAAACACCGATATATATATATTTTAAACGTTTAAAGATCCAGTCATTACTAAAAGTCTCCCAGAGAGACAAAAAAAGCAACTAAAGTAGTGGTCAAAGCTGTTATATTGAAATTTAAATTGTGCTGATGGATTCATGTCATCGAAGTAAACGTTCCACCTTAAAAGTTGCCGGTAGTTAGCCCAGTAATTTGAGTGGTTTTTTTTTAGTCTACAGCTGCTGCAAGAGGCAGCAAACCATCCTTTATTTTTATAGTTTACTAATGTAAAACTCTCCACAGTATGAACAGTGGTTACATGAGCCTCAAAACCAGCCACAACTCAGCCCTGAGCAGAGTGACCGTCCTCTACTGACCAATCAATGGACTGCAGTGTTCACAGCTCCACCTTTTAGTACCAGATCTGTGTGCTAGGTACCCCAACAGAGGGGGGACCAAAAATGGGGACGGTATGGAACGGTTACATTGGTACCATCCACAACTTTTCACAGTGGAAACAGAAAAAAAGCGTACCAAACCGTACTGTACTGCTTGGTAGAAATGGGGCTTTGCTTTTGGACCCAGTCTCAAATGGCCTCTTGAGTTTTGGCATTTCCACATTGACTGTATTTATCAGGCTCATAGGCTGCCTCTTGTCCGAAACAAGCTGAGCATCACTCACATGTTTGGCATATTTTGGCCTCATAAAGTTGATAATGCATTCGGAAGCAGTTGATTATTTACACATCTTGCAGTTACAACAGCAACACTATCACTCGTTTAAAGTCGTGTCTGTGGCACTTTAATGTCCAAGAACTCCTGAGGGAAGTGTATGTCTCTTTAGCTTTCAAAACAACTCCTACAATCACATTATAGTAAAACAGTAAAGTCACACAGCAGTATTACCTCTGATATATATGGTTGCTGTTTCATGTGCCTCTCAGTGTCTGAGTGCGTTTGTGCTTCTCAGATTGTTGCAAAAAGCACTTATGTAATGCAGCAAATGGAGTGATGGCGACCTCTGTAAAAGCATCATTTACTACATATCTCCTCTGTGTTTGCCTTTATATCCAGCTGGTTGTTGTAACCTGGAACTTTGTGTTTGTGACTCTGCCTATTAGGCAAAGTGCCAATAGGTGGATCAGCAGTTCCCCTGTCCTCTTTGTCTCTCTATCTCCCTCTAAAATTAAACACAAGCTCCAAGCGTTGTCACGACAAATAGGCGGTGTGGGCGGAGGACGAACATGTGCACACACACATGAAACCACACACACAGCGGTGCACTGTGAACGTTCTAAACAAAAGCAGAACAATAAGTGAAGTGATGATGACTTTCCAAACAGTTTTATTATGTCAATTAGATAGTGATGAGTGTGTGGGGAGCTGTCTGTAGGTGTATACTCTTATAATTTGTATGTGTTAATATGTATGTGAGATAAAAAGGGGGTTGGGACGCTTCACCTCACAAGGCAGTTGTTGTATAATCTGTCATGTCGACTCTTCATGATGCTGACATTAGAAGCAGCTCGGAACATGGAGAAATTCTTTGGATGTCCATTGGATGAATTTATCTGAGACCGTTCAGTATTTGTTTCAGGCTTTCTAAGGTCTCAGAACTCAACCTAAATTTGTATGAGTCCATGTAAATTAAGTAGGTGGTCTTATATAGTAGCTTTGGCCACCAGGGTATGAATGCGACAGTGTATGAGTGGTCGGAAGACTGTAAAGCGCTATACAAAGTCTTCTTTACCAAATAATAGTAATAATAATACATTTTATTCATAGAGCACATTTCAACGTACTCAAAGACGCTTTACATTGGTTAAAAACGATTACAAAATAGGTGATATGATTGACATGTTTTTCGAAAGAGAGCTTGTTGGATGTGTGGGGAGGAATGCAGAGTGGAATTGTCAATGGTGAGGCAGAAGTTGTGAGAGGTTTTGGTGAGGGATTTGGGACCAATGATGATCATATCAGATTTTTCACAGATCAGTCTAAGGAATATGGCTTGCATCTAGGACTTGATATCGTTGAGGCAGGTGGTCAGAGTGGACTGAGTTTCAGTAGTGATGGATGTAGTGGAGATATAGAGCTGCGTGTCATCAGCGTAGCAGTAGAAGTTGAGACCATGGCTGCGAATGATGTTGCCAAGGGGGAGCATGTAGACCAAACACTTGTTGAGCAGATACCATCTAAGAAATAAACCAGCAATAGGTGTATCTGTTTACAGTGCAGCCAAACAAACTCATGTTGTTTTGATAAAGCAGTGGGTTGTTTTTTGTCAATACACGAGCAACCAGGATCTGATTTCTGGTCACACACAGCATAAGTAGTCTGTCTCTGCAGTTTATACTGCTGCGAGTGCTTCTTGTTTTTTTATACTATGTGTTGTATTTATTATAGACTTCTAGGTTATTTAATTATTTCTTATAGGTCTATTTTAAATGTTAAATGACCTGGGTAACTAATTTTGTTCCCTCATGTGTTTAACATGTTTGAATGACAAAAAACTGAGCTTTGAACCTTGAAGTAGTTTTCCACACAACAGCAGGGCAATGTAAAGGAGTTGGAGGAGTGCTGCCTCACTGTGGCTGCTCTTTCTTGTTCCATTATTTTTTTTAAAACTGACCCACTCTCAAAAAATGATGAAAATATTTTCCATGACTGCTTAACTCCTCAGTTTGTTAGCAGTAACCTGAGACCAGGCTGACATCAAATTACAAATAGTAACGCTGGATTACATGAGGCTATTTTAAACCTACACAGGATTAGCGGACTCCGCTACTAGTAGCGAAACCTACATTAAATGGTTAAATGCAGACCATAAACTGTAGCAAAAATTTTTAGATACCTACAAGTTCGCAGTTTTGCTCGCAATGAATTGGCCCAGTTCCCTAACTTGCCTGATGATATGCCTTTAGATGATTTTCTTGCTCAGGTCCCTGAGACAACAGGTATGAGTTCATATATTTACAATCAAATTCAAACCTTTTCTTCAACCATTCTGAATTCTGTGAAGGCTCTCTGGGAGGAGGATTTGGAGGAGAAGATTTCTGTGGAGCTGTGGGGGAGTATCCTCATGTGTCTTGATTCAGTGTAAAATTGTTCATCGCACTCATTGGACTAAAGTTAGACTATTGAAAATGTATGAAAATATTGCCCCTTCTTGTGAAAAAATGTCATCACATACCTGCAACGCATGCACATATGTTTTAGTCATTTACATCGCTGCATAACTACTTTAATTGATTATCTAACACAACTTTTTCCCTTCGACTTTTTGGATTTTTTTCCCCTTTACAGGGTTTTTTTTTTTTTGGTGATGGTTTTGATGGGGCGGTGTTGTTCCTTATCCACTGTTAGTGTCCATGGACAGAAGGATGTCGTATGCTTAAAAGCCCTCTAAGGCTAATTGTGATTTGTGATATTGGACTTTATGGATCAAATTAAAATTGAAAACTAAATTGAAATTACGACACGTACAGCCCTTTGAGGCATGCTTTATGATTGGGCTACAATGAACTTTTGACTTGACTAATCTGTAAAGCACTTGGGGTTGCCTTTGGGTATGAAATGTGCTTTATGAAATAAATTTGCATTGCTTTTTGCCTTGCCCAGTGTTGTCCTGCTGTGCAGATAGTTTCACTTTGATTTGATGGGATTTTGGGATCTTTGCTAAACTTAAGCTACGACTCCCATAAATGAAACAAAAGTGTGCATAGTTTGTGCTGCTTAAAGTCTGCAAAAATTCAAAAACAGAAACAATGTCCTAATAACTCAGAATAATCCAAAACACCTCACTGACAACTGTTTTCTTTCAGAGCTATTTTCTACCAAAACATAACCTCCAAGTGTCTGCCTCTCTGTGCAGAAAAACATGCCCCGGTGCTCCTGCCTCACTGCCTGAGAGCACCCTGAGAGGGCCTGGTTAATCTTATCATCAAACTGAGGAACAACATTAAACATGGGCCTGAACAGAGACTGAAATTCTGTTTTTACTCAAGTGACAATGAGCCGACTGCAGATATGAACCCGAACCCACCAAGTGATGAACTCGAGTGCTGCTTCAAGACACCATTTTGTGGCTGACTTCTTCAAAACCTCAGTCACCCTTAAAACAGTCCTCTTGACTATTACTGTGACAAGGCTGCGTGCATTTTAAACAGGCCGTGTTCACAGGTGTGTCCAGACAAACAGCGAGACAGAAGAAGACAACAGGTAGACAGACATCTGGATGAAGTGAACATAAAGTCTCATCTGTGCCAAGCCACAGCAGGTTGTCTGCAATAATTTATCTTCTCTCCATCTTGCTGCAGACAGACACTCTGTCTTAACCCACCATCAAACCAGGAAGAGCAGTCACCTCAGTTTCACCTCACGGAGAGATGAATCAGACTTCCAAGACTGGTCATCTTATCGGAGGGATCAGGGACATAAGGGACACTTTTGTGACTGGAGATATATAACTCTAATAACTTATACATGTCCCTGCTACAGTGGGATCAAACTGTCCATGTGGTACAGTTGCAGAGGACTATAATGACATCTGGTTTGTGGAAGTACGCCTCGTGACACTATTCCCAGCGGAAAAAAGGCAGTGAGTCACTACAAAACACCTTCGTTTGGTGGCTTAAAAGCTGCTGGAAACACAGCAATGACGCCTATAACACAACCTGTTTTGTTGTTTGTTGGTCTCAAACTGCAGCTTGGCAGGTGTCTCGCCTAGGTGACACACCATCTTGTATATGAGCTGTCTTTTTCTTGGAAGGTGGGGAGAATGGCGGATGGTGTGTCATCTGGTGAGACATCTGCCAAGCTGCAGACTTCTGTAGAGCAGTTTTCAACACCAACACACAACAAAACCGGACGCAACTTAGCGACTCACTGCTGTGTTCCTGTTTGTGATGTGCAGCTGTTTTTCCAGCAGCTTTATAGCCCTGAAACACTGCTGCTTTTCCAGCAGGGATTGTGCCCCCAAAACTGGGTATTTTGGTCCTTTTCCTAACCATAACCAAGTGGGTTTTGTGCCTAAACATAACCACATGTTAACCACAGCATAAAGTTTCATCATATCCACTACATACTAACTAAAATGTAACATATATGTAGGGTTGCTACGTTTGATTTGTGATAAACCGGGACATTTGATTTGCGACGCAGGGCATTAAACCATATTTACAAACATACTGTTAACAGCTGTGAGACCTCCTATTGCTTCTCTTACCTCTACTTGTCCTGACGTGCAGCCAAGCTGAAAACACTCAGCCGTCATATACAGCTGTTACTCTCCCCTAAGCTTTATCAACCACACCGCATTTACTGAAGTAACAAGAGAAGTTATTAATGTACGTGTAATGTGAGTATGCTGGATTTATACCATGTCCATGACAAATACAGGAGCACATTATCTCCATTCAACCTTTAATGGGTTGAAGAGACTGGTTGCCATGGCAACAGATGCACAGACTGAGTATATCAGTGGCTGATAAATAATTGATCATTGATCATAAAGTCAAAAAACTTGCATCCAGGCTTTTGATGCACAAAGTGATTTGTCAAAACTGACGTTAGACATCTTCATCATCACGACAGCAACACAAGACACAAGAGTAGCCTGACTGTGACATCCAGTCAGGGGCTTTGGTTCGTGGCGTCTTTACATTGACTTTATATGTAATGTACTCGGGCGAATTGTTTTATTCGTGCCTGGTGTGAACATGACACAAGACAGTGACAGCACGTGCAGCAGTTGCTAGGTGATAAGGTAAACTTTCGTATTTCAGCTACCAATGAAAAAGAGGTGCAGGTATATGGCCAATTTTCGCTGTGGTCCATTCATTTTTACCTGTTTACAGACACAGGATTGGATGTCTAAACGTAAAGAAGAAAAACCAGAATAGCGGTTTTATTTGAAACTCTAACATTTTAAATTAGAAGTACGTTTTTACAAAAATAAAATGGGTCAGTTTGTGTCCTGGGATAGAACAGTCATTTTCTGGGCCAGTCACGATCCTGAGAAGAGAACGATCCTGAGAAAACTAGAATGTGTAGCAACCCTATGTAAATTTGTTTTGCAGAAACTTACAATGCTAACATTTCTTCTGGTGACTGCGTTGCCCTCCACCTTCTGATGACAAATTCAGCTCATATAGCACATTGCTTTAGAAACGCTGATATGATACTTATGAAAGAAACATACAATGCCAACACTATCTTCTGGTGACTGAGCTTGTTTTTCCAACACAAACTATTTGTGGAGAATCCTTGGATTTAAACAACTGTCTCCTCAGCTCCGTATCCATCTCATAAAACATTCACTAAAACATTCAGCAGGAGTGAAAAGCCCAATCTTTCAAACTGAGAACACAACTCTCTTAATCTTAAAAGCCCACAGTGACTGCAGGGCATGTATTCTGGCAGTGTATATATCTTACTTTTGTAACAGATAAAAGGCAGACTCAGAGTTGAATCTGAGTTTAGCCTGTGAACTTTTAACCAGTTGTAGTCAAGCTTTCTCCTGAGCATATCCCGCCGTGCACGAACACTTCTGTCAAATCCTTTGTGTCACTGTTCTCTGATGTTAAACGCAAACATCGAGCAGACATCCGCTGAGCCGCTGGCACAGTTTTATAGTAACTCTGGAAGTGACACATATTTTTTTAATCTGATTTGACGTATTTGAGGTATAAAAAATAACAGGTCATAACTGTGACAAATGTATATTAATTGGAAACACAGAGGACGACACAATAAAGTTATAAGATGAATTATTTCCATCGTGCTTCTCTTTTCAGGAAGACAACAATAGCAATACCTGTCCCAGACCATCACTCAGGCTGTGTTAAAAACAATACATCCTTCCATATACAACTGCAGAGCATGGCAAAAGTATATAAAACAATATATTTCTTAATCTATATGTAAAACATCACCACACTCACTAACACACATTCCTACATATGTGTAACTACATACATTTCTGAGTCATTCTCTCATTTTGGTCATGTTTCCTTACGATGGAGGCAGGTGAAAAGCTAAATTAAACAGAGATGTCAAACAACAGAGAAATACATTTGATGCAACCCACTGCAAAAATGTCAGAGCTTTGAAAGAGACGTCAACACCTGGTGTTATAAATGTTGAACTGACAACCCTCTCAACCTCACTCAAAGGTGATACATCGTTCAGATGTTATGAGACACAGTTGCATCTGTGTTTCATCTGTTGTGCGTGAGCTTTACTGAAAATGAATCTTCTGTAGAGCTGGAACAATTTGCCAATTTATCTATTAGTCGATAGACTTAAAATTAATTCTCCAATTTTTTCATAATTGATCAATAGTTTCAGTATTTTCGAGGCTCTAACGGGAAGGCTGTGACCGTCAGTCCACCATTTTGGTTCAGACTGAAATATCTCAACAACTGTTGGATGGATTGCCATAAAATTAGTTTGACACATTCATGGTTTGATTATCCTCTGACTTTTCCTGTAGTGCCACGGTGAGGCTCACATTTGTCATTTTTGGTGAAATACCTCAACACCTATTAGGCATCACATTCAAAATAAATCATGCGCCTGTCAGGATGAACTTTAATAACAGTCGTAATCATTTTTCATCTGGCAAAATCATCTTATCAGTTATAATTTGCACAGCACTTGAGTTTATGACCAAATATTTGCTAAACTAATGACACTTCCATCGGCCTCCGCTGTATTTCTTGTTTAGTGATAATTAGCAAATGTGAGCTAAGATGCTAACAAACTAAACTTAGATGGTGAACATGGTCAACATCATGGCCCAGTGTCCACTGAAACATTTTTTTTTTCTGAGACCGGCATATTTTTATTATTATTTTTTAATTATTTGCATTTGTAGCACAGTGTATTTACACTATGCTACAAATGCCCGCAGCTATTAAAGGCGCCGAGTGTTTATTTTGTGCTGAACGCTGCATGATTAGCATTTTTTTCTGAACGCCAAGAGTTGAAAAATGTTCAACTGTCCAGTCGTCCAATCACAGAGGAGGAGCACTTTGGATATGCACTTCGGTGCACACCATTTTTGTCTGTACATACATTGGACGCACTGTTTTATAAATGAGACCCCTGGTGGAAAAACTCCATTGGAATGAATTGGCGCCATCTTGGCACCAAGTTATAATTAAAATCTACTGTTATTAGCATCACTGTGAGCATGTTAGCATACTGATGTTAGCATTTAGCTCAAAGCACCGCTGCGTCTAAACAACCTCACAGAGCCAGTGTGGCTGTTTCCTCTCGTTCAGGCTAACCTGACTGCTGATAGGACACAATGAGGAATTTGAAAACGCCACTTTGAGCTCTTAGAAACTATCATGAACATATTTTGTGGCATTTTATAGACAAAAAGATTATGCAGTTAATCAGGAATGAAATTGGCAGATGATTCAATGATAAAACTAATCGCCTGTTGCAGCCTTAATCTGCTGTGTGTGCCTCATTGAAAATCCATTAGAAATCCAATGGCCAGTAATGCTGACTTAATGACAGATGAGGACAGATCCTGGCCTCTACAGAAATACAACACAATCACAATCGGACTGTTTTACCACAGTCATAGAGGCTTTTCTGACACAGCCAACAATTTGTAATGAGGAGGCTGGTTTTCTTTTTCATGCTCCATATTTGCCTGTAAATGTTCAGATTCATCTCTCCTGCTAATTAGTGAACTGAAAACCAAATAATATTGCGTTCAGTCTGAGCGAAAAATTCTGGCTAATTGGCCGTGCTGGTCACGTAATGATGGGAGTGAGGATGACAGAATGTAAACACCAAAGCAGATAACATGTGAACAGAAAATAAAGACTGGTTTATCATGCTGATAACAGTCACTTTATTAGACCTTTTAGTTCCAGTGCATCATCTTAAATCCAAAAAAATCCTTGGAGTTCAATAAGTGTACATTTTGTCTTTTCATAAATTCATCAGATATTTCATCATTATCATCGCTGCTCTCAGCGGAGTGCTCAGTTTGTCAGTTTCTGTACTCTCACATTCATTTGCATGCTGATATCAATATTAATGACTGTATGCCATGATGGGCTGACTCCGCTGATCAATTTCAAACTCCCTCCCCATCTTGCCTCCAAAATGTTGCGAACAAACTTGTAATCTAGCCACTGTGACAAACAAATCAATCACAAATTCAGCAAATGTTGCTGTTTTTTTATGCCTGAGATGCCTTCAGGGGAGGTGAAATCACAGATTGTTTCTGGACCAGCTGTCATGTTTTGCTGGTTTGAAATCCACGGACAGATTGATTCCTGGTGGCTTTCTGCTGCTGCTGTCACGCTGCCATTCAAAAGTTGAGTGTGGACCTTGATAAAAAAAAACTGCTGTTTGGAAATGTGTCGTTTACAGCAGCAGTGCCACAGTATAGGTCTTAAGGCTGGTCCACACCAATGACAGGACAATAACTATTAATATTTCATTTCATTTCACATTCATTTTAAAGGGGAACTACACCCATTGTCAGTGTTCATAGATGTTATTCCTATGGTCCAAGACAGTCCAAAACATGAACAACTCTCTTTCAAATCCAAAAACTAGAGTGCTAAAACCCAAAGTGGTGGTGTAGTAGGATATAAAGTCTGGAGCTGCTCCACAGACAATGAACTGGAGAAGATGTTATAGATGACACTGAGAGCAGCGAGGGGAATGATCTGAGTTTATAGGCACATCTTCTGTTTCAGGACTGGGAACACTACAATAGAATAAAGCTCATTTGGGTATACTAAAAGAAAACAAACATTAATCCTGTTCATTGTCTACTGAGCAGCTCCAGACTTTATACTCGATGATATCAAAAGTTTACTTCTCTGGTTTCTGCCTTTGAGAGAGAGAGGCTTGTGTCCACTTATGGCGACCGAACATTAGGCCACGGAAATAACATATTGGAGTTCTTAATTTAGGTGGTGTTCCCCTTTAAAAATTACTCTAACTCAAGGGGATGGCAGAGGCCACACTACTATAACGATGACAGTGGTGAACACATCGTTGGGTTTACCTGCAGAGCGATTTGACGAACAACAGAAACACTCATCTTAAGCTGTTGTCAGTCACAGCTGAAGCACGTAGAGTGTGCTTGGCGTCATCGTTCATCAGTGTGGATGCTCGCATTGTTATTGTTACATCATCATTCTTAACATGGACTGCCCTTCACATTCAAACCTGTACTTAAGTAAATGTAAGTTAAACATTTAAAGAAAAATGTACTTAATGTATCAAAATCAGTTTTAACAACTTCATTAATTTGTAGGTAGTTCAGCCTATAACAATACATCATAGTTCATGAACTATATATTTCACATGTGCAGCCTTACTCTGAGAAGAAGCTAGAAAATGCAGCTGTAAAATAAATGTAAGGAAGTAAAATTTTAAGTATTTCCTCCTGTGACATAAAGTGAAGGGGAAATATAAACGTAAAGTACACGAGTAAATATACTTACTAGTGATGGGGCATTTCATTTCATTCCCTTTATTTATATTTAAGGACAACACACTTTAATTAACATCTAATCAACATTTAATCTGTAAATGTGCCAGTGTTAGCCAGCTGGCTAATTTCCAACTGCAGTCCTTTGGCAAGATGTTTTGAAACCAGTAAAATGATCAAATTCACAGGGCAGACAGCATAAAGACATAAGACAGCATTAACTAAAGCAAAAATAAATTCTCAAGACAAACAGAGACCATGCAAAGCAACAAGCAACAGCAGAGCATCAGTACAACACAATAACGCAACAACAACAAACAGCGTGTTAGCACAAACGGACATGCAGGCAACATGAAGCACCAACACACAGCTTAGTATGATATTTAGACACGCAGAGCAGCAATAGAAAGTGAACATGCAGTAGATAAAAAACAATATTCATTATGTCATTCTTAACAAAATCACTGAAGCTTTCCAGCAAATTGGATCACAAAGGATGTCATTCCTTGATTCTTGAAGTTCACACAAAACCACCTGTTGGCTTAAGAGTGTATAAGAGGCAGATTTATGTTAGAGATGATCTCAGCTGTGTGATCTGTGATATACTACATTAAGTGCCAGTAGAGGCTTGAGAATAATGACTGTCAACAAAAACAGTAATGCATCAAATATGTGTAAATCAATCCTATGGTAAATTACAGTGTCATATGGCAGGACGGGACATATTAGTGCTCTAAGAACAGAGAGTGGCGGTGGTTTCAGGCCCAGGGCAGTAAATTTGCTTGTGTCACTAGGAAGATGATGCAGAGGTCAGACTGAATCATTTATATTCAGGAACATAATTTCTCAACAGCTTAATGGCTTTGTAGCCTGGCAAGACCATCGTGATGACGTGAGTTCATCAGTCTGGCCCCGCTGCCGCCCCAAACACTTTCAGTGGGCGGGAGTACTTAGCTCGACAGACAAAGTCCTTCAGCCAGTCAGCGTGACAAAACGCTGGCAGAACATCTTCATCACCAGCAGAGCGAAATGATAAATCAAGCTTTTGCCAAATTTAGTCAGGAGAACAGCGAAGACGTCTTTTCCTCAAAGAAACCTTGCAAGTGCAACTTCATGTATTTTCTGTGTTTACTAGGGAGTAGGAGCCACCATTACTGTTGTGCAAGCTGCTGCCTGCATTTTGCATCATCAACTAGGCCACAACGCAGTCCCTGATTGGCTGCTTACGTTGTCAGCTACGGTGCTGATCCCTGATTGGGCCCGATTGGATTTCAATGTCAAGTGTTTGGGGCCAGAGTGAAACAGCATTTGGATGGTCTTACCAGGCTAAAAGCTTGATGATGTCATGACAGAAGCCTCGATATTTGTTTAACAGGCAACTTCCTGGATTTCTCGACACATATTCTGAGGCCTCGGCACAGCACAGAACATCACTGCACTAATTTACTTTTCAAAACTGTGTTAAGGAAGGAATGAAGGAACCAAAACCGCCAATGAGATCTGACAGTATTTCAGCATGATAGTTTGTTTGTCATTGAACATGCAGACGGACTTCAACTAGTAAAGCTGGTAATTTCTGTCTCAGCCAAAAGCATCCTGCAAAGAGAAAATGATGCAGGAGGTGAGTGTCAAAGCTACTACAGGAGACCCTGATGGGGAAAACCGTGAGGTGTGAGTGGGCAACAAACAACAGAAGGTACTGGAGAGAGGCAAAGAAAGCTGCAGCGTGAGGTAAAAAACAAAGCTCTCAAATTACACGGACAACATAAAATAGATTATTGTTACTCCTGCCTGCTTTCCAAGGACACGCAGCACAATAACTACGCTGTCATAAACACTCACACAGACACAGAGCCATCCCACTCTCAGCACACACACACAGTTCAGTCACACGTCCCTGTGTATCTGTAGGCCAGATTCAGTGAAACCTCAAGAAAACAATCAACTCTGCTGTTAGGTTCAAGATGTTCCCTATAGACGAGCTTTTCCAGTGAGGCAGATGTGCTGTGTGGGTGCTGTAACACACACACACCAACAAACCCACACAAACCCACACATACACAAACCTCTGAGCATGCATGTGTGTGTACATGAGAACACAGCCAGCCCTGTAGGTCCTCATGTATCACAGTAATGTAATAACACAACACAAACAAACCACAGACACACACTGCTCTACCTCTAATGCTGATTTGATGAAAGTTGCAGGAACATTAATGTCTTTCATGAATATCTGTCGTAATGTTCAAGTGTAAGGCAAGGTAAATACCTTTGTCGTTAATCATCTGGAGTCAGTTTCATTTTATCAGCTAGACATTATTCATTTTCAAGACAAGCAAGTCTCTAAAAACAAAGACATCCATGATGCGAATCTCCTGCTCCACCACATCCCAAACGTGCTCTATTGGACTGAGATCTGGTGACTGTGGAGGCCATTGGAGTACAGTGAACTCATTGTCATGTTCAAGAAACCAGTTTGAGATGATCTGAGCTTTGTGACATGGTGCGTTATCCTGCTGGAAGTAGCCATCAGAAGATGGGTACACTGTGGTCATAAAGGGATGGACACAGCCAGCAACAATACTCAGGTAGGCTGTGGTGTTTAAACCATGCTCAGTTGGTACTAAGGGGCCCAAAGTGTGTCAAGAAAATATCCCCCACACCATTACACCACCACCACCAGCCTGAACCGTTGATACAAGGCAGGATGGATCCATGCTCCAAATTCTGACCCTACCATCTGAATGTGGCAGCAGAAATCCAGACTCATCAGACCAGGCAATGTTCTTCCAGTCTTCTATTGTCCAGTTTTGGTGAGCCTGTGTGAATTGTAGCCTCAGTTTCCTGTAGCCCATCTGCTTCAAGGTTGGACGTGTTGTTGGTTCAGAGATGGTCTTCTGCAGACCTTGGTTGTAACCAGTGGTTATTTGAGTTACTGTTGCCTTTCTGTCATCTTGAACCAGTCTGGCCATTCTCCTCTGACCTCTGACCTCTGGTATCAACAAGGCATTTTCACCCAGAGAACTGCCGCTCACTGGGAGAAGTACTCAGATCCTTCACTTCAGTAAAAGCAGAGATATCATACCAAACACACATCATATCAAAAACAACTCAACATTGCAAATTATAATTCCTGAATTAAAAATGATAGGCTACTGAAGTAAAAATACAGAAGAAGGATATTATCATCAAAATGAAGCCTCTTTAAAATATCAAAAGTAAAATAGCTCCTTTCAAAGTTTTATATAATAATAGAATATTATTCTGTTTTTAATTAACTAACCATTTGTAAGAACATTTCAATTGTCTTTTGTTAATGTGGAGCCAATTTGAGATATTTGTATACTACTGTATAAATTAGTAATATTATAGGCTGTTGCATATTATATCATGTTTTTCCCTAACGTAAAATTAACTATTAGCTACAAGTGTCAAATAAACGTGTAACCTAGTGGTGTAAGAACTACAATATATTTCTAAGTATAATTACAAGTACAAGTACAGGTACAGGGTTACAAATATGTCAAAACTGTAATTGAATATAAACGTACTTAGTTACATTTGAGTTATTTACTGAGCTGTTAGCTAGCTAGCTTGTACTGCTAACAGCACGCAGCCCTGTGTTCAGTCTGAAGCTGTGGTGTTCACACAACCTCCACCTCCGGTCGAAAACCAGACAGGTCAGAAACCAGTGTGTAGTTAGCCAGCTAAGAAGACACAACATGTAACTAAGACAGCTGTGAGTCGTTGAGAGGTTAATTTCTCCTCTTTTAGCTGATGCTAGCTGCCCCTGCTCCAAGCTAACGTTAGCATGTGGAAGCTTCTCCATTAAAACCCACAAAGAGGAAACTGAAGTCAGCCCTCCAGCCAGCTCCTGGTAAGACTGGAAAGACAGCAAACTAATTAACTTTTAAAAAGTAAAGTAACAGAGTGCTACTTTCATTTTTACTGAAAAAGTAATGTGTTACATGGTAAGCTAATGCCTTACTGCGTCATTTAAAATTACTAGCCTACATTGTGAACTGCAGATTACATGGGTTTTATCAACATTAGCTCTGCAGTCATTAATCTTATAGTAAGTACAATTTTGGCATATTTATTCTGTAAAATGCTTTCAAATTAGCTTATCAATAGCATTACAGGATAAACAACAGCTAAAGCAATTTTTAAAAATGGCAGCCAAAAATGTTTCTTATTATTTACTTTGAAAACTGAGTTATAAAGCAAAACAAAACCAGTAGTTGGTAAGTTTTTTCGGTATCCCCGAAAAAATGGGCATTAGTTTATTTTCACTGTTTAATTCACTACAGAAGTGACCCCAACATGAGTAAGCCCCCTAACACACAGAAAGCATTTTAAGCATGTAATTGTTTTTAATATAAATTAATCGTATTGCTCGCTGTTTTTGTGTTGCTATTTGCTATTTGGTGTTCTGTGCTGTAGCGCATAGTGTTTATGCCGCAGCACTCTGAACTCCTCGACTTGAAAAAACTTAAAATCAGAGCAGAAAAGCGCCCCACGTCATCTCAGCTTTATTCCCATCGTCCAATCTGATGATTTGAGAAGTGGGCATCCTGTGGTGGTCATGACAACAAGTTTACAGTTGGTAAACAATGGAGGAGAAACTGGTGGTAGTGGTTGCTGGATACCCAGAGCTACATGACCGGATGATAGACAGCAGGCTGTCAAACTGCCCCCGAGTCATCCTAAAATATCATTGAGGAGAAGCTCCTGGACCAACTGGTCGTACTCCCTGTGATCCACCCTCTTTTTAGGGTCTCATGTACCCACACAGATCTCTGTTTCCCCGTGCCCAACAAACTATTTGCTGACAGCCTCTCTCACCGTCAATCGGAGCTACAGCAAGTCCCCTCTGCCTGTCCACTTAAATAACTAGCCACTAATTACTGTGAAATAAATAAATCGTTATACAGAAGGTTAGGGCAAGGAGGTGATGCGACACGATTGACTATCCTGATCATAGGTTTTATTTCCGTCATGGTTATCTCCTCAACTGTAGTTCAGAACTATGACACATTGGTCTTTTTTTTTAAGATACTTTTTGGGTGTTTTCTGCCTTTATTGATAGGACAGCTGAAGAGAGACAGGAAACGCTAGGAGAGAGGAGGGGGCCGACACGCAGCAAAGGGCCACAGGTCAGAATCAAACCTGGGCTGCTGCAAAGCACCACCAGCTGAGCTAGAGGTCACCCCGAGAATACTGGTCTTAATCTTATCTAACAACCAAAATGTTTTCAGATGGAGGGCCCTGAAGTGAAATCTGACCTGATGGGGGTCTGTAACCTAATGTGTATCAATTTAAGGGTCCTGACATCAAAAACATTGTGAGCCACAGGTGTAGACGAGGTGAAAGGGGAGAATCGTGACCACGTATGTAGTTGTAGCCAACATTACATTCACACACACAGTGTTATGTGTGTGTGTGTGTGTGTGTGTGTGTGTGTGTGTGCATGTGTAAGGGAGCTGCAGTCTCTGTGACACCTGCAGGACTGGGAGAAGGAGGAGGATCATGGCAGGAGGAGGTGCTACAGCCTCCCGTGCTGCAGCTGAATAATTCAGACTATGGTTTCACCTCAGTGCAGAGTACATGAACAAAATACCACTGATTTAAAGCTTTGTATGCTGCTGGTGTTCAGTCAGTGCAGAGCTCCAGGTCCTCTGGCTGATTTTGTTTCTTCTTCACACATAATGTGCATTGTACACAAAAGGCCCACTCAAACACTCACAGACAGTGAAGGACAAATGTCAGACTGAGCACCGATCCTCTGCCTCGGAGAGAAATAGCTGAAAATTCTTTGTTTGGTCGTTTGCCTTTGTCTGAGCATCGAGTGTGTCTGTGTCTGATCAGTCTGATTTTCTCAAAACTACTACGGTGTCATCAGAGAGCTGGCTCGTCTTTACACAGTGTTAGGACAAGCTTAAATGATGTAGACTGGATCAGTAAGTCAGGTCAAGTAAAGTTTGTGATAGTAATCAGATAATCAGCGAACAATTTAATCAGTAAATAAGCGTGTCATGTATGTATACAGTATGTTTATTTATTATATCCTTGTGGGATTTTTTCCAATTGACTGTTAACCTACAGCGCATACAGATTTTTATCTAAACTCAGCATTATCTTTTGCTCCAGATTTGCTCGTATCTCTCACGTTTTCTCAGCTTTTTCATCTTTAGCCCAACATGACTGAAGAACGTCTGAGCCTGTGGTGTGCTGCTGAATCAGTGGCTTATTAATATGTACAACATTATGTATAGGTGCATTAATTATAGTGTTGCTGGGTAAAAACCAACCAGTCCTCTTCAGTATGCAGCATGCTGTTTTCCTACTCCCTCCTCTTCCTCCTGTGAGAGGCATTTAGTCTCTCTTAGTAATATATTACGACATTACTGTTGGTTGAAGTTTATTTTACTTAGGTACTGTTTCATATCCCAACAAGTGATTTCAGAGTAGGTGCTTTCCATCTGTTATCAATAGTAATATATACCTCCAGTACATTTACTCAAGAATGTACTTGAGTAGCCTACAATTTTGAGGTATTTAGATTATTTCTATTTAAGTTACTTCATATTTACATATTATATTAATCATATATAACTATATTTACTTAATATTGGAGCAGCAGTAGCTCAGTCCATAGGGACTTGGGTTGGGAACCGGTGCAGACCAAACATGGAGTGTGGACTGGTGGCTGGAGAGGTGCCAGTTTGCCTCCGGGGCACTGCCAAGGTGACCTTGAGTAACGCACTGAACCCTCACCTGTTTGGGGCACCTGTAAAAGGGCAGCCCCTCGCTCTGACATTTCACCATTTAAAGCATGTATAGGTCCTGTTTGTGCATGTGTGTGTATTTCAAGCCTGGTCTCACTCCAAAGTCACTGAAATCCAGCACTTGGGCAGTGACTCGCAGCAAGAGTCCTTTAAAGCGGCATGATTCACGGCAAGTTGACGTTATAGTTTAACGGCAACCCAGTAGCGTCAGGGGAAATGTGGCAGGACAAGGATGAAAGTTAAGGCAGCGAAAGTCCGACTGGGGTTGGTTGGGAGGGGTGGTGGATGGGTCCAACAAACACCAGCTTTCACCTGAGAGAGCGGTGTTTGCATCCCGTAAGATTATAAAGCCAAACTGTTCATTTTTCGCAAACCTAACCACGTGCTTTTGTTTTGTTGTTGAAGGGGAAGGAAACTCTAATTCGCGGTGTTGTACCGACGTAGTGCTTTTATTTTGAAAGAGACTGTATGTAAACAGTAAATTTCTTGTGAAAACAGAAGTGTATTTTGAAAGAAGACAATGCATGTAACAGGCAGAACTTGACATGATGTCCCAGAATGTCAACATCCAATGCACCCAGAATACCTTGCACGTCGTATGTGGACGTAGAAAGTCCATGACCAAGCATGTCAATGTGTGAGGAGGTCGGAGTGAGAATGTGTTGGTATTTGGGGTCTGTGTGTATGTGACAACAGAGTGAAAAAATTTAATTTCCCCTCAGGGATTAATAAAGTATATCTTCTGCTCCTTCTTCTTCCTCTTCCTCTACTCCACTACATTTATTTGATTATTTTAGTCACTAGTTACTTCATTGATCCAGATTAAGCTACACAACAATAAATGATCCCTACCTTTACCAGCTACCTGCAAACCTAGTGATTATAATACAGTGATATTATATATATTATTCTGAAATGGGACATTCTGCAAAATGAGTAATTTTACTAATGGTAATTTAAGTATTTCTGCACTGCAGTACTACTACTTTCTAAAGGCCCAGTGTGTAGGACTTAGGGACATCAAATATTCATCACTATATTTTAGTTTATTATCACCTGAAACTAAGAATTGTGTTTTTGTTACCTTAGAATGAGACACTTATATCCACATATGGAGCTGGTCCTCCTTTACAGAGTCCACCATGCTATTCTACAGTAGCCCAGAATGGACAAACCAAACACTGGCTCTAGGTAGGGCCATTCACGTTTTCACCTTGGCCACTGTAGTTCTCATACACACTTGGCACATGTGAGAAGTTTCAGCTCTGCCGCCTCACACTGAACCTTTAAGTAAATGAAACCACTGCCCGTGACATTCAGTAACAAGGAAACCTTGAAAAACTTTCAGTAAAAAGTAGCAAGCAGTCAGAAAATGTCCACGGAGACAGAAAATGAGTTCTTGGTCTACAGCCAGCACTGCCCTCTGCCTCATGTTATTCCTCCCACCTTACTCTCATTTTCATGCTCCTACATTGTCATGCCAGCTAGCCAAATAATTACTATCACCCACGACACTATAGCTGAGAGGACAGCTCTAACGCTTTCGTTGCCCTCTCACCCCAATTGTCAGAGTCTTGTTTTACACAATTTGCACTCCACTTGTGGATCAAGTGATGAGAAGGCCGGGGCGTGTACAGTCTTGTCTTGCCAGAGCTATTGTGCTGTGCCAGGAGAGGGGGGGATGGTCATTATAGTTTTGTACAGGTTTTTGATAAAGCATTCTGGGTTTTAAACAGCATAGCAACACAGTCTGATAACTGTTGTCTCACTAAACCCATTAAAATGCTTATCACATGGTTCATACATATGCATATATTCCATCAATGTGTCTTTGCATGAAATCAGTCATGATAACCACAGTGGGCAGATGGGTGGGAAATATGATGCAGTTGGAGAGAAAGCAGGGACTAACTATAGCTATGAGAAAAATAAAAAATGGGTAGAAAAATAGCAGACGTGTAGGAGAGAGTGACAAGGTATGTCACCTGTCATAAAGGGCGGCTGTGACTGATCAGAAGATCAGCAGCTTGATCAGACCTGAGGCAAGACACTGAGACCCAAATTGCCGCCAACGGCTGTGCCGTCGGTGTGTGAATGTAGGTAAATGTGATGAGCAGGTGGCACCTTGTATCGTAGCTTCAGCCACCAGTGTATGAACATATTTGTTTGTGAATGAGTGAATGGGTGAATGTGACGTGAGCGCTTTGAGTGGTCGGAAGAATAGAAAGGCGCTATGCAAATGCAAGTCCATTTACCATATCATGCTTTAATGTGCAGCAGTCATTATATCATGATTATGGTGTCTATTGTTGTCAACTGTGACTTACATGTAAGAAATAGCTCGGGGAGGATATTTCTCAGGCTAACTCTGACCTTTTGACGACCCTTTAGCAATCAAGCAATCATGTACTTTAAGAGAGTTGAACATCATCTTTTTCATGTTTAAAGTAATTATTGTATTGATTTATCTCCGTCATTTGAAACACACACCACTTCTTCTCTCTTTGTATTTTTCTCTATCTTTGTCATCTCTCTCTCGATGTCTCTTTCTGTCTGTCTGTCATTACCATGCATTGATTTTAAAGGCTTAATTTCTGCAGGAGTGTGTGGCGGTTTCAGACTCATGGACTCCACGGATCGATAATGAAAATGGGATCGCATCAAATGACCCTGAAAAGATTGAGTCAACAGAGCTCATCTGTTGAATTGAGCTCAGCACAGAACCTTTGGTAATGTTGCTGCCTTGTTATCTCCAACAACCTGCATCACGGCTGGTACTAAGCGTAGAGCTGTAATGACTGGTCGATCAATGGATTGAAAGAAACTTAATCGCCAAATATTTTGATAATCAATCAATCGTTTTGGTCATTTTTCAAGTAAAAAATGTCAAACATTTGCTGTCTTCAGCTTCTTAAAGGTGAGAATTTGCTGTTTTTCTTTGACATTTAAGAAACAGCAGCTTGTACAGGCAAAAAAATCAAGGTATACAGGATGGCACAAAGACATGGTGCCCCAGTATCTCCACACCTGCCTGTTTAAATAACTTGTTATTTTAGGTTCACTTTAACCATAACCATTGGTAATTACTGTGCCCCACATGCTTCTTATTTTGTATAATTTCCCGATATTTAATTTGCACTTAACATTCTATTATCCCTAGATATCTCCATTCAAACTCCATTCCTCAGTTATTTACTCCAGATGTGTCTGCTTGAGATGCTGAATTAAAGAGATTCGAATTCACCTTTATATCCGCCTCTCAGACGAGCGTTGCACCCTGCACTTTGTGTTATAGTACCTTCAGCTGCATTTGGATAATAGAGTGAGATCTAAATCTTAATATCACCCACACAATGCCGAAGTCAAACAGACCTGCAGCAGTTACTATAGAAACTTAAATGGTCTCCACTTTGAGCCAAAATGCAAGGGCAATTTGGGATTAGAGAAAGATTATATTGCTTCCAACCTCCAACCTAGATACATGAATTACATGCATGCATCTACAGTATCTGTGTTTATTTTCAGTCCATAACACCTTTGATTAGAATACCAGCCATTTAATTTTAGGGAAAGTTCACCCAAAAATCAAATATACATATATTTCCTCTTACCTGTAGTGCTGTTTATCAGTCTAGGTTGTTTTGGTGTGAGTTGCAGAGTGTTGGAGATATCGACTGTAGAGATGTCTGCCTTCTCTTGAATTTAACAGAACTATATGGCACTCCGCTTTTGAAAAACTCAGCAATGTCTCTTTCCAGAAATCATGACCCAGTTACTCAAGATAATCCACAGACCTTGTTGTGAGCAGTTTCATGTAGGAACTATTTTCTTTCGTCCAAACTACATCCCACCAACTGTATCACTGCGCAAAAGGAGGCATGCATCTACTCATGGACAAAATGCTCGTGCTTGTAATAGCTTGAGATGTGAACAATAATGGCGTCCTCCAGCTAGCTCAGGTGAGCTAGCAGAAGATGCATGCTTCCTTCTGTGTGGTGATACAGTTAATTTCTAATGCATTAAATCAGTGGTTCTCAAATGGTGTGTGTGCCGTGATGCCAATCTAGGTGTGCCATGGGATTTTGTGATAACCACACATTATTATCGCAATATTCAACTGGGCCTGTACAAAAAGCTATGAATTAATTTTTAACTGACTGTATCAGCATGTAGTGCGCACCAATTTCCCAATAAGGAGGCAAACTCTAGCTAAAAAATGTAATTTAATTTGATTTAATTTTAAAAACCTTCACGGGGGACCTATTTTTCTCAGAATTATTAGTGTGTGACACTTTAAAGGCCTTGATTGGCAGCCAGTGTGAGGGATGATAACATTTACAAGGAGAAAGCCGTGAACAGGACAATGGATTGATTTATTGTATGGAGCAAATTACAACAAAGCACCAGCGAAGACGACCTACCACTGAAAGAAAAGAGAAAAAAAACTGTCTGGTAGAAGCTATAGAAGCTGTTGTGCACAGATATAAATTAAGGTGTGCCTGGAGATTTTGGCTTGCCCGTTGTTTTGCCTTGGGCACAAAGTTTGAAAACCACTGCACAAGTGCTGTACCTCAGGTAACACAGGTACACTGTAACAACACATGTAGGTGTCTGTCTCTGAGTATTAATCATCTCTCTTTAGTAAAGTAGTTGTTTTTGCTTAATTTCCCTTTTTTTGCCTCAGTTAAAATTCAAAAATGAAATTATAGCCAAGTGTCAAAGACAGTGGGTCTCCTCCTTATCAGATCATGTTCACTGCCCTGAGTGAAGGCAGCTGTGCTGACTTGCTTTTCTTGAAGTTTTCAGGTCTTGTTATAAGACACTAGTGGGGGCTAGAAATTGAATACAGTGAACTGCAGGGATGACCTGTCCGAGATGATGTATTGCTTGTAACTTCCTAAAGTGAGGCATCCTATAGGCTAACGGGCTAAACTAAAATCTATGGCCCTGTTAGCTGCCCGTTGAGGCTGTAATGATGGTTATACACTGGAAAAAAAAAACTGATGAATGGATGAAGTAAAGAGAAAACTTTTCAGCTCCCACATCTTTACTACTGTGTGGGGTAAAACTTTGACCTGAGGGTGAAAGCGGTTGTAAATTTGTGTTGGCATTTGGCAGGGCTTGTTGCCAAAGAGCTACTTTATCGATTCAGGGACAAGTGTGGTAACGACAGGCTTGTGGTGTAAACTGTTTTCCAGCTTTCAACATTTTTCTTCTGGAGTCTGAAATGGATTCTAAAGATCGAACAAGATTGTGTCCTCAAATTGTTTGCTGAGCAGGATGGTGGAGGTGTCTGATAGAGGTAACAGACCAGTGGGTTTCATACAGGTGTCACAGGTGACATGTATCAGGTTACATGAAGCATGTGATGCAGCGTTAAGGCATTAAAGCATCAGGCAGACGTCTCGTAAAACAAGATTTTGTCACCCAGAAAAGTTAGATAACAATTTTTATTTTGTGTGTGTGTGTGTGTGTGTGTGTGTGTGTGTGTGTGTGTGTGTCAGTTGTCTTATGACTATCCATTACTGTACTGGCCATGTAATGTAATGTGATGTAATGCATCACACAGGTTGGGCAGAGCAGGATTTTTACCTGCTACACAGACTCTTGTCTCTGCAGCATGTGCTTGCTGCCAGCTTTACAGTGTGCATATTGAATTTTGCCAACTGTTAATGCAGTTGTTTATGCAGGGTTTAGCAGTGTAGACTATATTAACTGGTTCTGAATTAATTAACTAAATCGTTGTAACTACAGGATGTGCTGAATTGACTGATTTATTTTAATGTGAAATGTAAAATCACTCCCAAGGTTGCTGTGCTGCTTCCCATTGCCTCTGGTACAATGAAGTATTCATCTGAATCATTTTTAAACAGATCGCACTCATTTTTTAAACAGAGATTTATGTAGTTTTTACTTGTTGGAGGGCCACAGAGCCATGCTGCGTAAAAATAGAGAAGAGCTGTGTGAAGCCCGCATCGGCAGCCGCAGCTCCCGTGGTCAGCATAGCAGCTTCAGCTAACTATAATGGACACTATCTGCTGCGGGCATGCTGCTAGAAGGTATAAGTGCAGCTGCAGCAGCTGCATGACCCGCCCACCATACCTACATGTCAGTCCACGATCAACCCCTTTGCTTCTTGGCCCAGAAGTGGAAGTCCTGATTAAATTGCATGGTTAGCGATTAGCTAGCTATGAAATATTACGGTAAAAGAAAGGTGGTTATGGTTAGGCTACATCTCATAACTGTATTATGAATTTTAAAGTACATTATTGTTACATTTGGTCTAATTTATTCACTACAGTGTAGCGTTGTAGCAGAGTTTAGTTAACCGTCATCCTGGTGGTTTTGTCTTGTACTAGTGGTGGGCCAGATTTGTAGGGGCGTGTCGTAAACGCTACTAACAGAATATGTCTGCAGCCACACGTCTTGCATGCTGCAGCAGACGTGCCATTTGTGCATGTTTTATACAGTTATGCTTACATACTCTCTCCACCTCCCTACGCTCATATTTACAAAACGCACATTAAACAAAGTTAAAGATGAATTGGACTAATTGCATTATTATTTTAATTTAATTTAATTTAATTTAATTTAATTTAATTTAATTTTATTTTATTTTATTTTATTTTATTTTATTTTATTTTATTTTTATTTTTATTTATATATTTACGGCACCGTGGTATAGTGGTTACCATCGTCTCCCCACAGCAAGAGGGTTTCCAGTTCGAATCCAGGGTGCAGGAGCCCTGTTTTGCATGTTCTCCCCGTGTCAGCGTGGGTTTTCTAAGGGTACTCCAGCTTCCTCCCACAGTCCAAAGACATACAGATTAGGTTATTTGGTGACTCTAAATTGGCCGTAGGTATGAATGGTTGTCTGTCTCTATGTGTCAGCCCTGTGATAGTCTGGCGACCTGTCCAGGGTGTACCCTGCCTCTCACCCAGTGTCAGCTGAGATAGGCTCCAGCCCCCCTGTGACCCCTAACAGGATGTGCGGTTACAGAAAATAAATAAATAAATGAATAGATATTGCAGTGATATTGTTATCGTGAACTCTTTTGGCCACAATAACAGTGTAGTGAAAATCTGATATTGTGCCAGCCCTATTCTTATGTATTCTTTTTAATTCTAAAGTGTGTTGGGACCATGCTGCATGGTGATTCTGCACACTAAATAAAATTGATTGATTGATCGATGTGTGTCCCGTAAAAGACGTCTCTCGGGCATTCACTTACAGCTCTGTTTGCACGTGATGTGTTTTGCTATGTGGCAGCTACATTATGCTCCCTAAGGGAATTAAATAAGGAAGCTACATCAGCAGCCTCTCGATAATTGTCCATTACCGTGTTGGCCTGACATCCCATGTCTCTGTGTACGGTTTTGCATTGTGCATTGCAGATACTGAAAACACATGCCGAATGCGGAGCCTCTTTAGACCCATTCAGTGCCAATGGGATTAGAGATAGTTGCATTTGAATTATCTCCGTCTGAGAAACAGCAGTGTAACTTTGAAATTAAAGCTCCAGGGAGTGATTGCATATTTAATTTAGAGACGTGATGTGTTTTTCGTGTGTGCTGTTTGTTTTTAATAATAATGTTTGAGCGTCATTATACCAACGTTGCGGTGTGTTTGAGCAGCTGCCCATGCTAAAAACAATACACACTAATTGAATTGCACCTTCTAGCAGGACCTGGGAAAAAGACATATTGCTGTAATTCTAAGGTCAACAATTTTTGCTGCCATGGCTATTGATTGGTGGAAGTTAAGGCATTATACCCTCAGAGTGTTTCTCTCACAGATGGTCTGATCCTAATGAACCAGACTAACGAGCCAGATGCCTCTGTGCTGCACTACACAAGGTCCTGTGAGGTGATATGGAAGGAACCGTACATACATTCTTAATAGATGACAGATAGAAACCACAAGGGCACACGCAGTTTGATTTAACGTCATATTGTGGTACTTAGGCTCGCGTACTGTTTGGAGGGGATAAATGATTTTAATGGAGGACTCAAGTGGGGTTCAGGGACCTGTTGAAGAAGACATTACATTTTACAGACTACTCTACATTGTAGCTGGAGCATGAACACAAACAAAGGGAAAGTAGATTCTTGACGATTAGATGCTGTAGAGTCTCTGCTTTTGTTATCAACCAGGGCTTAGAAAACATATATCCTCTCTCTGGTTCGTGCTGGTTATTTCTTTATTTAGCTTCAGTGTATGGGATGGTGACGAATGCAGTGCAAACCATCTGCGATCCATTTACAGTGTTGTGTAAAATGAGACGTCCTGAGCATTTTGTGTGTTGGCTGGCAGCCTGCGCCTCTCTGCTTGACTCTCCGTTGGTCTGTCTTTGTCTGTCTGCTCTCCATCTGCCTGCCTGTGTGTGTGTAATCCATTTCTACATCACTCTTCTTGAGCAAGTGGCATCTGAGATATTAAGAAGTCAACATCAGACCGCGCTTTTATTGGATACGATCATCAGTCAAACGTCAAGACGGCATTTAATTTGGCGCAGGATTCTAATCAGAATTTAATGTTACCAGCCATTGAGATGACACTAATTGCAGCTTGGTATGGCCACACTGATCCAATGCCTCTTCTTTTAAGCAGTTCAAAAAGCTCATTAGAATTTACAGTTTTAGTACAGCTTAGAAAGTTTGGCCATTAACAGAGCACAAGCAGGCGTCCATTTTCTCTCTCTCATTTGCTCCACAGGGTGTGTGACGTCCAGTAGAGGGCAGCATAGAGTGTGCAATGGAAAACTAAAATCTCCTCTCTTCTCTTTCAGGGCCAAAGTGTTTCGGGGAAAGAAGGTCCTTGGAGACTACGACATCAAAGTGGAGCAGGTATCATATTGATTTTATAGAGTGATGATGCTGCGGAATCATTTCTTTAAGGCTGAGGGGGATCAGAGCAGAGATGAAAGCACACTGACATCATATACACGTTTGATATGGAAATACATAGGTTTCCACTGACAAGCTGAGACACTGGTGCCCTGACACATTTTCAATAACAGCATAAGACCCTTTCAGAGACTTCTACTTGTCTGTTGCTTACACAGCAGGTTATAAGTTCCTAGAAAAAAAGTGTGAGCTCAAGTGTTAAAGAAGTAGAAGGTGTCACTCCAGAAGAGTGTGAATACCATAAGACGCTGCTGTGTAGTGGTTGCGGGGACAGGAGGTCACAGGTTTAGCAAAGGTCTCTGCCTGTGTGTGCAACATCAAGCTTAACCAAAGAAAGAATCTTGGTGCACTGAAATTCTACCTTCTCTTTGTGATTGGTTGATCAGGGGAAAAAAATCTACACAGGTTATCTCTAGATAAACTAAATCGGCACAGTGCACTGAGTTCACTTGACCTGGTAGCACTGTGTGTCCACCAAAGTGTCTTTTTCCTGTCACAGGGCTCAACGTTAACACTTGCACAGGGCAAGTTAACGGGCTGTTCAGGCATGTCGAATACCCCGAGTGAAATTTAAACGAGATCTCCAATGTAATTATGGACAAAAAAATTGTGCACATTCAACACTTTTCGAGTGTTGAACAGCACTGTTGAGAAAAATCTACTGGACGCACTGGACGCTACAGAAGTTAATGTCGCATACAGCATAACGTTGCTAATGTTAAATATCTCTGTAACTCTGCATGCAAGAGAGAGACTTACTTTTTTTTAGCTTAGTAGCTAACGTTAGCCATCCTGCCGTTCCAACAAGAGCTCTAGTGTGATCGTATCCCTTCCAGAAGCTTTATAATCCAGACTTGAACTGCGGTGTCTTTTTGAAGACTTAGTAAAATAAATCCATCGTGAAAAATCTGACACCAAATGTCTTCTCTGATTTATCCATTTTTCTGATTAAAATTGAGAGTTCAAAAATGTTACCAGCCATCCAATCACAGTGGAGAAGGGGCGGGACAAACAGCAAATACCAAACATCACAGAGGACAAATACAAGTGCTGAACAACAGCTGGCATTTTTCAGCTGGGAAAAGAAACACTTAGGTGGACACACAGGCTTATTAACGTAACACCAGCAGTTGTCCAACCAATGATAATTTGGTCAGACAAGAGCATAACGACCAAACCCCCAACCAGAACTTTACAGCTCTAGTGCAACAAGTTCTCCAGGGTCAATGTTGGCCCTGTTGGTGGGTCCGTCACTTTGGTCCAGACTGAAATATCTTAACTATTGGATGGATTCTCATTAAATTCATGGGCCTTAGAGGATGAATCCTACAGACTGCACTTACTCAGTGAAATATCTCTGCATCCACAAGATTAATTGGCACAGAATGAAACCTTATGACTTTAGTGAACCCTTGGTGTTTCCTCTAGCCACCATGACATTTACATGTTTGATTTTGAGTGAAATATCCCGACAAGTACTGGATGAGTTGTAAAATAATAATAAAATTTGCCACAGATATTCTAGGTACAACTTTAAAGAAGCTGTATATGACATTCAGAGCAAATCTATAGTTCAGGCTGACTGCTTACAGCTCTCAACATGGAGGTGGCTGAGCTAGCAGCTAACATTGTAAACAGTGTCAATAGTGCAAACAATGGCGACAGGACTTACAGAGCTAGCGGTGTTAACCAGGAGGGACCAGGAGGGTGGGTGTGAGGCTTCCATGAGGATACCGTCTTGATATCAGCGATAACTGTCGTATGAGCCCAGTGCATGGTAGTGATTAGTTAGCCAGTGGGATACACTCACAGGGATTCATATTCATTAACATGCATGTGTGGCCGGTCCACAACAGAAAAGCACACACACACACAGATGGCATGGTGCCATTACTCCATTATACACAGCAAAAGTTGTTTGCTGCTATATTAATGCCCTGAATGTCGTGTACAGAAGCTTTAAATACAACTTTAATTCGACTCATATTTTCCCCTAGCGCCATCAGCAAGTAAACAGTTGCTTAACACTTTGGTTTGTGACCAAAATACCAGCAAAACCACTGACACTCCCATCAGCCTCAGGGGCATTTTGTGTTTAGCTCAAAAAAGAATTTGTACCTCTTGTCCAGTTTTATTTGAAAACTCTCAACTCTCCTTGAAATTTATCAAAGAAAAACAGCAACAATCTGCAGTGGTGACTTTTGGCAGTGAAAGGAGTGACTGAGAGAAAACAAGCTGTTCAGGGTTCACCAGTAGTAGCAGTGACTAAAGACTGCAGCGGCGTGACCAGAAGTAGCATTTCCTTTCTACTCTGTCGCCTTATTGTAAAATAGGCCCATTACAAATGTCAGCATGCCAACTGGCTAAACTAAGATGGTGAACCTGGTAAATATCGCCTGCTAATCATCAACATGTTAGCATTGTTACTGTGAGCACTGTCATGCTAATGCTAGCATCTATCTCAAAGCACAGAGAACCACAGACATGGCTGTAGACTCCAACTGTGGTCTTATATTGAACACAAAGATGGTGGGTTGCAGCACCCTATGGAAACTGCTGTATCATTTACTTAACATTATGCACTTATCATCCTGAGCACAAATGACTTTAGTGCCATATATCTTAAATATATAGTATAACTACACAACTTTAAAACCTCCAGTACTTCAAATGTAAAATTACACCGGAACCATTTTGTAGTTACTGCACATACTTAAGTTATTACACAGTATAAGTTAACAGTATCTGACATTTTGGTTTCATATTGGTTGAACCACCCTAACCAGCAAACCAGTTTGATTTTGCAGTACTCGGTTATTGCATCTGAAATGACTCTTCTCTGGGGTTTCACACCTAATAGATGGTGACAGTGAAATTACAACCTCAAGCCTCACCACAGAAACAAAAACACACACCAGAGGAGACACGAGTCGGCAGCTATGAGTCACGGAGAGATCCTCACCATGTTTGTAACCACACCAAAGACAAGCTCACATGCATCATCTTACTAGAATAACTATAACTGGTTTATATATACAGTGATATATACTTGTTTATGTTCCAATAAATTTGAATTATACTGAGAGTATGCAAATACATAACAGCAGCAAAGTGTTTCTCGTCATCTCCTTTTACTGCTTCTACAAAGGAAGTTTGTTAAAAGAGAAAGTAATCCAGTATTTATTCAAATGATAAAATGATGTGCCCTGTGTGATAATAACTGTAATTATGAAACAGAGTTGAAATTTTTCACCTTTTCTGACCGTAACTATTGAGAATATAATCATCCTTCTTTTTGTTCATGTGATTCTACAGCTGTTTATTTTAAGCTGTTGGAGCCCTTTACAAAATTAAGGCGTACGATTATGCAACATTCAGCATTTAAAAGGATTCATGTGTACTTCATCTCCTCTGTATGAAGACTTAATGTGTACGGCCGATTAAACCGTGTCGTGTTCTCTTTCCGCCCTCGCAGGCTGAGTTCTCAGAGGTCAACCTCGTCGCACATTCAAATGGAACCTGTAACGTCGACATGCAGGTCTTGAGGAGCGGGACCAAAGTGGTCAGGTCAGCACCACCCACACACACACACACACACACATGCACACACACATTGGTTCTTCTATGATTCAGAGAAGATTGAATTTATTCTCTTCATAATGGAGTCTAATCCTTCTTCCCAAACTCCACATCCTTCCTAAACCCAAACCATTACCCGGACTTTGACAGTAAAGTGAAACCCAAAATACAACCACAAAATATAAACCTAATCTCAGCCCTTAACCAGCCACATAGACCTCATCCCCCCTGACACTAAACCTAAAACCCTCTGTAGAAATAACCCTCTGTCCTCACAAAGGTGTCCCCTGCTTTGATTGTGAATTTTTGACTTTTTGCAAAAACTTTTGATTTCCACAAACTGTTATGAGAGCAGCTTGTTCTTGACGCTGCAGACCTCAATTGTGTTATTCTTGGAGCTAAATTACAATCCCACAATACCACAAAAATATGCAAAACCAACTTCAACTATTGATCTTTTCACTGGACCTAATGCCCTCATGGTATAAAGGACGTAAGGGAGAACGTCTGTCGCACCAGTCGATGCAGTGTGTCCCACACTGTTGCCCCTTGTCAGTCCCCGTCGGCTTAATTTAGCCAATTCTGTATGTTGAATCGGTGAATGAAATCACTCTGATTAGCAGTTTAGCTCAGTGAATGAGAAGTGAGGAACGTAAACAAAGAGCTAAAGTCAAGAGGAAGTGAGACCAAAACAAACTTGTTATATGAGGTAAGATTGTTTTTCTTTAGCCATTGAGCTCTTAGGCAGAAACGTCTCTTGATGGTTTGTGTGGTACTGTTCACTGGTGCACGGTAAATATGCTCTGTTCTTTCAACCCTAAATTGTGTTGTTAATGTGCTAACTCGCTAACTAGCATCAAGACAATCTTCCAGTTTCCCTGTTTGAATGATGATTACAGACAAACTGAAAATTATTTCCTCTCATAAAGGTGCAGAACGTATGTGCTGGTTTGGTCATCGGCTGTACTCTTTGCAGTGTTTTCGTGTGCCTTCGGCTCTGTTAGTTCTCTAAAGTTGGTTTGGTGTGTCTGGGCCTTAACCGAAAATCTTCCTCTGCATCCCCACAGAAAAAGTTAATTTACCAGTTCAGACTGATAACTCTACCTTCACTTTTTGTGCTTTTGACATAATGTACTTTGTCAGATATTCTTCAGACATTATTTGTATTATTGATTATTTTCTGTGTATTTTTTGTGTAAATTATCTTTCGTGTGTGTGTTTTTCTTTGCCTGAATGTAAATCATTTAAACTGAACTGAACATTTTTGACAATTTATTCTGCACAAGTGCAAGAACCCATGGACTAAATTTAAAAAAGCCAGTGTAGTGCTTCTGATTGGGCATTATATGAACAGTTTAACTCTCGGGACTAAATTACTGTAATGTAGTTTACAATCCTTGGGTGCAACCAGGAAATACAAACCTGGACATGATCTCCTGACTTTAAACCTACCTGTTATTTTTTGTTTTGAAGGTTGTTTTGGTGCTCCAAAAGAAGTATGACGCATACATCAATTTGACGATTTGAAGGCCTTTGATTGTGTATTAATTAATCTACTCTGAAAGCTTAATTAAAATGACCCACAATCGTCTAATAATAATAATAATAAAATTTGTAAATAAAATGCAACACAAAGTGCTTCACATAAAAGCAAATAATATAACCTTTATGATAAATCAATAAAAACAAGGAAAATCAAATCAAATTTAATGAAAACAGCAAAATAAGACAATGGAAAAAAAAACAACCATCAGGTAAAAACATTTCAGGAGAGAGCAGTGGTAGAAAGATGTGTCATAAGATTTTATTTGAAAGTGCCGACCGATTTACAGCCGTGAAGACCTTCAGGCAGACTGTTCCAGAGTTTAAGGTGTAATTAACAAAGACTGCCTCTCCGTGCCTTTTAGTTCTGACCTTGGGCACAATACAACTAAGAAATACTGACCTCAGCCGACTCTAAATCCAAAACCTACCTCTTAAATAACATCAAAAAATGTCCCCACTTTGGAGGGCATGTGGTCCTCACAAACAAGAATGAGAACAAACAGACTTGCATTAATTTCCAAAACCCAGCACAGTGCTGCTGCATCATGTTTCGGCATCAATTAAAGACAATCCAGAGACATTTCTGTGAGATCAGACAGAAAAACCTCAGACTGTACTTGGAAATAATAGATACACTTGTTTACCGTAAAGCCCTGATCAGTGGAAAAAGGGCAGAGGCGTATTGCCGCAGTCATTACCCGCAGACTGGCACTGTACAAACACGTGAACGTACCGTAACCCAGACAATCACACAGACCCACTCACACACCACAAACCACACTGACACAGACACCAGTGTCCCGGCTCAAGACTGCCGGTGATTAAGCAAGACTGTAAACTCCCACTGTTCACCAACAAAACCAACAGGAAATGAAGATGGCAGCCTGAATCTGATTATCAACATCTCCGCCCTGTAATTATGCTTTATGAGGGGTTGGTCCACACATGCTCACACACACACAAACACTGACCATTGCCTGAAATAGAGTGGCTTCAGGGAAACTTGGAGCAGCAGACGGTGATTCACCTTCACCTGTCCTGACAGTTTCACGTCTAAAGAAGCATTATTCTAAGATGTGAGCTCCTCAAAGACCTCCAGAGTCGTATTATGGCCTCAGGCTGACCCAAACATGGATAAAATTAATGTGTTTACAACATAAGTGTCAGTCTGTCTTGTTGTCTGCCTGTCTGAGTTCATTGCAGGCTTTTTAAACTTGGACGTTTTTAACTATCTACATTTGTCTCTGTAATTACACTGTGTCCATCGATTTCAAGTCAAAGCAGTGATTTTGCTAACTGCTCTGAGTCTGTGTGTTGCTTAGTAACCCTCGCCCAGAAGAAGATGTAATTTTCCAGACTCTGAGCGCGTGTCACTACGCAATCTCCAGCTCCACTTATCTCTATTCTTCTTCTTCTTATGGCTTTCTTTTTTTAACTGACTACAATTAAAACTACAAATACTGCATACACACATAAAAAGATGAAACATTCTACTATGATTTATGAGAATAATTAACAATGTCAAAAGTTAGTGTAAAAGTCGCAGTTGGAACCTGAACAGTCAGCACATTTGGTGTTAAAGGAGAGGATGAGGCTGTGAATCATCACAGGGATTAGAGTGTATTAACTGTCATACTTCAGCACACAGCAACACACAATTCATTTACAGGATAAGTCTGGTGTTGTTCTATTTTTTCCTTTTGTTAACAAATCCCAAGAAAAGATCCAAACCAACAATATTTTAGTCCGTCTCTCATCACTTCCCGATCCTGTCTGTGGCTCTCAGCTCATTTGTTCCCGCTGAAAACATAAATCTTTAAAAGCCGATACCGCACAGTGAAATTATTTTAGAGGCTAAATAATCTTTTTAGACAGCCGGGGCTGCAAACATGAAGCAAGAGTAAATGTTGCCTTCAATGGCAACTATTCTCAGCTGCGGACTGATACACAGAAAGTGCCTTAGTGAGTATTTAGGTGGCAGGAAGGTGTTTGTGCCTAGGATCACTGTAATGGAGGAACACGTCACCCACTGTTCATTTTGTCTACAAAATTTTGATGCTAAGTACTCGTTGACATCCTTTTCTTTAATGACTACAAAGTACATGACAAAAAATATTGACGACAAAAATTACGGCGAAACCTCTGATCAGTATGCCCTGATGAGGAAAGACGAGATGAAACAGTTGGCTGTGTTTGGGTGGAGATCGCAGTAGCCATCTTAAAGCATTGGTTGTTTTCCTTTTTTAACCAATCACACAAGCAACTGGCCTGCATTGCTCCACTGACATATTGTCAAATTTTATGGAGCCGAGTTAGAGGTAAACATCTACTCCATCTGAAAGATGATTTATAATTTGTTACGAATCATAAACACGCACTAATACATGTGGCAACCATTTCATATAATTCAGTATAAACTCTAGCTCCATGTATAGTGAATAAATGATGTTGTTTCCCAGGCAACATTAATGCTTGTCTGCCTTAACAGTTTTTCTAACCGCTAATTTATTAATTGGAATTCTGCTGAGTGATAATGACAGAATTCAGCACAAGATCTCAGTAACATCAGCAATATAAAGTAGTATGTCAGTAACACATTCTCAGCCTAGATGACTAAACACATAACTCAAGGTTTGCTTACTTCTCAGTGGAAATCTTTACAGCCAGGAGAAATATCCTCTAGCAAAATCCATAACCGTATCGAGAAACTATCAGGGAAACATTTTGACTAAAACATTGACTTAAGTTAAGCTCGGTTTTCCTATCAGGTGTGTTTGATTCAGACCATGCCTGAGTATGATTGCCCCCCTTTCCACTCCTCTGCCACTCAGCTGTCACATTAGTTTTGTTGTTACGTATCTGAGTACACTTGCGTCATCATGTATGTGACATTTATGTTGTGCTACAGTGTAAAAAAAGGTGCCGCAGACAGACCATCATCAGCAGTGACCGTCAGGGCAGCGAGGCAAAGCTCTGCTCCTGGCTAGAGGGCAGGAGCTGCTGTAGGGCATGAAGCTCTCCGCCTCCCGCCACTACTCTGTCTGCAGGTCTAAAGCAGCAGCAAAGCCAGATTTGGATCTGTTTGCAGTGGGCTGCGTTGCCGTCTCATACAGAGGCATCAGTATTAAATTGAGACTGTTTCATCATAGGTTCAAAACTCTTTGTAGTTGCGTTAAATAACCGTCCACTTCAATGTGTTGGTGCAGTTGGTGTTCTCATCTGATGCGCACCTTACCAGGGTACACACGAACCATATTTGAACCACATTTTCAAGAAGGCCCAAGAACAGATCGTTGTACTGTGCCCAGGTGCAGTAAACAGTGTTCACACTAATCAAACAAACTGGACTTTGGGAAAGTGAAGTGTACTCGGATCCGGGCCCTGATGCTTAAGCCCCCTAAAATGTGACTTTGAAGCAACGAAAATAATCAGTAAGCAACTAAGGCTACAGCTAAACTTGAATTTTTTGTCAAAACTAACATTGACGTCACCCTTTGATGGCACAGAGGAGCTGTCTGTGTAGGTTTTGACAGTACTTGTCTTTTCGTGTAGCGCCATCCTTTGGTCAAATTTTCAATTTCTCTAATTCTTTGTTTTGGTTTACATACAAAAAACTTAAAATCTGATGACATCAGCCTCAGCTGTAACTTCTATTAAGTGCTAATTAGCAAATGTGAGCATGCTAACATGCTAAACTAAGATGCTGAACATGGTAAACATTGTAGTTATTCATCAGCATTCGAGTATGCTGATGAGATTCTGGTGTAACACTGCCTCTAACAGTTATTTTGTTTGTGTTATTGTGTGACTTTGACATTTAAAAGGGTCATTTCAGATTCATCAAAGTCACATAACACAAACTAACTACCTGTAGTGGTAGACCAGCAGCTCCTGGCGTTCAGTGGGCTTAAATGACTGTGTGTCAGTGGAGTCTGGTGGTTTTGACGAGAGCATAGGTGAGAAACGTTAACAGCCTCCCCATTGGAACAGGCTGTCTGACAGAAAGGTAAGGTGGTGAGAATGCACTCCATATAGCTTTCTTTAGGTGGCTAAAAAACATTTTGTTGCTGACCCGCAGCAGTAGATTGATTTAGCGTGTTTATCTTGTTTCATACTTGGTTCAGGGTATCAGGTTAAAAGGTGCGCAGTGAAAACTCCAAGGTAAAAGCTACTTCAGATGATCGTGGCCCTGCTGGCAACACTGATTCAAGGCTTTAAATTGAGAGTCATGACCATGTTGATCTTCACAGCCCGCTGTCAGCAATGAAGAGATTACAGTCACATTAATTGCTGTGTCCTCTCTGCCAGAGTCTTTTTTAGTTTCTTGGAGAGTCTGATTAGTATTCTCTCTGCATGACGAGCTGGTGGTGGTCACACTGTGCCAGAGTTTTCTCTCTCTGTCTCTTTTCTCTCGCTCCTCTCTACATCTCTTTTACTCTGTATTTTTTCCTCTCTGTGTCTTTTCTCTCACACCTCTCCCTTCTCTCTGTCTCTGTCTTTCCTCACATTCCCTCTCTCTCTCACACACATTCAGAGACAAAAGGAAAAATAACAGGAGTCGTGCCCTATCACCGTCAACCTTTCACTGAGCTGAACTGCACTGAATATGGTATTTGCCCTTAACCTGCTGGTCACTAATTGCGTCTGTGAGCTCCAGAGCTGTGGTTTTTAGTGTTTTGCTGTGGAGGCTGATACATTTTAAAGTAAAGCATTAAAAATTAATACCAATCCTACACAATGGTAATAATGGCCATAAAACCCAAAACTTGGAGCCCATTACCGTCTGCCATTTAGCATTTGTTTTCTATTCACTTGTGTAGAATCATCCCCCATTTTCTCTCAACTTTTAAATGCCAGATTCCCTCCGCACTGCAGTCCCTGTCTCTGTTAACACTGCTGGCCCGGGGAGGGCTGCGGACACACACCTCTGTGACACACACATGTCGCCAGCAGCTTCGTTTCACCTGCCAATGATGAGCTGCACCAGGAGGGCAAAATGTGTGGGAGGTTCACACCACTTCCTCTCCAGCCAGCTCCTCAAACACCTAAAAATTAATGAAAAACAATACAGATTATTTTTATAATTAACTAAAAGTGGCTAATATACAACAAGTCCTTCAAATTACACAACAGAATACCTCCTGTCCAATTAAAGGACTTGGTCAGAACTGACTGTTGTATAATGCTCAATAAGAAATGTTTAATTCTCTGAAGTGGCAAGGTTGTCGCTGGCCCATAAAGAAGATTGATCATAGTAGAAATTAACAAGATTTAGTATTGATACTTTAGACATTGATCTGCTCAGTCCTACCCTGATCAATCAGAAGGAGTCATTAGGGAAGTGCCAATGCCTCATGCTGCCAGTTGTGTTTGTTAGAAAAGTCACACAGCTACTGAGAATCGAACTGCAAGTCTCTGTGGTGGTGGATAGAACTTTACCAGTCATGCCCCAATATAACATTTTTGTGTTTATCTGACATCCATGCAATTATATAGGACTTTGGCAACAGCAAACAAATGGAAACCAATTCTCCAAAATCATTTCAAGACTCATTTTGAAGTCCCTCCTTTCATATACAACAACATGAGCAGGGTCTGTTCACTAGAGCTTTTGTGTTGTGTTCATTATAACTACAGCTGCTCCCAGTTATCTGCTCACTGTCTCACTAAGTAATGCATTAAAACATGACGGGTCATCAGTCATTGTGCTCAAGATTCACTGCCTAATGTTGTTAAAGTGTCCCAGATCCTCAGGTTTCTGTCCACTGTCACTGTTTGAAATTTAAAGGTAAATTAAATTTGGAAATATCTGACATCATCCGAGGTGAGGATCCAACTGAAGCAAAACATTTTAGAAATAAAACTCCATGTGGAAATGGTGACGTAGTAGCAGAAAGCAGGTCAGAGAAATTTAGCTACAAACACGCAGGTTACACTTGTTTATTATGAGGGATGTTATTCATGTCATAGATAGATTTGCCACTAATGTGATGCTTGATAATTATACTTTACAAAGTCCTATGATTTGAATGCTTGTGTCATTTTAATTATAGATGATGAGAAAATAAATGTAACACCAATTACCCACTTCAGGCTTCATTTTTAATCAAATTTCAAGTGTTTAATAAGTCGGGAAAATAAGATCCTCTTTTCTCTTTGCAATCCAAAACACAGAGCTGAGTAAGAATCCTTCACAGACGATGAGCTATTCTAAGACGAAGAGATACGACCACTCCATTGTCTTTCTTTCTCAGTCCAATTTTAGTCCTTTATGTGGCCAGACAGACTCACTCTCTCAGCATCCCCAGCGTAAAAGACAAATGTACTACCTTTCACTTGTGGCTTTGTGGGTTTTGCTCCGCACCATGACCTTTATTTAATGCCACTTCCTCTCTTTGTTCCACGGAAAAATGCAGGCCAGTGACATCTGCCGTCCACTAGTGTCTGTCCAGTGTTTTCTAACAACAAAGGTAGTTGTAATTGAGGTATGATTAAATATAAATGTACTCATATTTCAGCTGTCTTTATTTCTTTGCTGTCACCAGGTCTTTCAGGCCTGACTTTGTCCTGGTGCGCCAGCACGCCTTCAGCATGGCCCAGAACGAGGATTTTAGGAACCTGATCATCGGTCTGCAGTATGCTGGCATCCCCTCAGTCAACTCTCTGGACTCCATCTATAACCTCTGCGACAAACCTTGGGCTGTAAGCAATTTCAGCAAAACCAATTTACACCTGCAGCAACCTGCAAAATATTTTTCCCCACTGTAGTGTTCATTACAAGGATGTGGAGAGATGTGTTTAATGGAGCCTGCAGCTGTGAGTTCATTTCTAATCAAGATAATTTGGAGGATTTATTTTTGTGACTTTTTGTGGCTCTGAACACAGTTTAAAAACACTATGGCATTTATTATTACCATATGAATAATGTGACTGCTGTGTATAAGACAGACACAGTAAACTGCCTGTGTTCACTTTATTAACTCTCTTTTCTCTTTTTCTCTCTTTTCCAATGATCTCATCTCCACCAGTTCTCCCAGCTGATCAATAATCAGAAGCGGCTGGGTTCAGACAAGATTCCTCTCATTGATCAGACTTTCTACCCCAACTATAAAGACATGGTAAGATTTACACACTGCTTATTGTCAATAAACCCCTCAGCAATTATACAACTACTACACCCCCTCAACAAATGACAAAACGTTTCCATTAATTATTTAGATATTTATATTACTGTGCTTTAGTAGCTGAACTGTTTGTGTCAGGGCTGTGAAACATTCTCTAAAAGCAGGAGACAGTGTTTCTGCCAATTACTGTAGATTTTAGGACTGGTAAAATAAAAAATTCATATTTTACTTTCAAGTATTTTCCCAAATGAAATTTACCATATCATGAGCATAAATACTTTCTCCTCTGGTATATACATGTATTTATCACAAATCTGAGAATATTCTTATGGGAGTTAAAGCACATGTCATGTTACCTTACTGAGATTTTTTTACACATAATATTTAATAGCTGTGAAGCTGCAATTTCCCCAAATTCAATTAATTGCAATGACTATGTGGTATTTTTATGTATTAATGTCTCAAATTCCCTGAGGTAAGTTTTATTTTTTACACAAACATTTGTGGGGGTCACTGAAAGATTAGTATTGAATTTTTAATTCTATGACTTATTGATATTTCCAAAATATAAATTAAACTTTTTAGCAGCCTACTAGAATAATAATATCAATTGCTTTTCCAGTCCACTAGATACATTTTGCTGCAATAACAATGATTAAAGTGAGATAAACAGACTGGAAACTTGATCGTAGATAAAAACAGATGTTGGTGAAGTTTTCCTTTGGGGACATAATTTGCAGTTGAAAAAAGGTTATAAATCTCAACATGTTATTACAATACTCAGTATATCACAAAATGTTTAAAAGTGTTGTGATAATATCAAATCATGAGGCCTCTGGTGATTCCCACCCCTATAAAGCATAGTATGTTACTGTATGTTGCACTCATGAGAAAGGTGAACTTTACTTTGTATATTCACTAAAGCATTTATGAGGTGTATTATAGAGATGGAGTACTTGAAAATCCTGTCACCTCCGAGCTCTCACTAAAGTGCTGCAAACAGTGTTATTTTCTAACATTTTGGTTGCTGGCGAGAAGAAAAAAAGAGTCGGTGTCACACTATTCCATTGAGACATTTTTATATACAATCTTTTTTGGTACATGGAAATAGAAAACTCTATATAGACAGAAACAGAGACATAAATACAAACCCAAACACTTCTTTCAGTATAAAACAAACATGAAATTGTTTGATAATGCTTCACTAAAGCCATACAGTTATTATGCATTGTTATCGTATCAGTCATGTAAGTCTACATTAATTATTAACATATTCATATTCATCAAAATAGTATGTTTTAGATGAGTGAGACAGATTATGCCTTGTGCAGCTTAAGGAAGTATTTCACTGCTGGAAACTAAGGTCTTCTCATAAAACTGGGCTGTCCGTGTATAAGAGAGACGCAAACACTTTTGAATTGGTGCTATATGAGCAGAGGAAACAGGGAAAAGGGCTGTGGCGTTCGCTTTTGCTCAAGAGGTAGAAAACCTACAACTACCAGAATTCACTGCGTCACACCAAACCAAGTAATGCTAGTTTCCTGTCCGAAAACAATATGGCGGCTGTTAACAAAAATTGAACAGTGAATCAATTCGCGATAGAAATAGGCGACGCAGAGACAATATCTGTTTTACTGTTCATTACTGTTTGATCTCAGTTTCAGCATCCGTTTACACAATACAGGAAACAGTATGGCGCCCACTTCCTGTTCACAAATTCTCATATTCAGCCAAACAGTGCACTAAAATGTCTTTCTGAAGACATTTTAGTCCAGAAACAGGCAACACAGTAACAGAATCCTGGTTTATATCCAATCAGCACTGCCTGGTTTAATCGGATCAAATCAGATCAATCGTTTGATCAGAGTTTTCTCTACAGTTTCGCTCTGCTTGTATACTCTTTGAGCCCTAATGCGGAAGTACAATCTGTGGCTCCAGCAACAGCCATAGAGCCAGAGAAAATCTGGCAGAGGACACCAAACACATCATCTGGTGGATTTTAGCTGAGAGATGAGCAGGGAGCTCTGGGCTCTGGCAAAATGGAGGGAAGTTTATCACAGTTCATTTACACACTCTACTCACATTGTTATGATTATGATAGTTACTGTTAGCACAAAAAGCTGGCTGAAAATTTAATTTAAATATTTTATTGTTTAATTTGACCCTTATATATTCTTTGAGTAGTGACTCACACATGAAGATAGCAATAATGCATTTTAACCTGTATGACTTCAGTGAAGTGGTCCAGTAACAAGACAGGGGTCAATTCAGATTTGGGTCTTTTAATAAACTTTAAGTCATTATATATTAAATAATGCCTATAAAAAACAACAATTAAATCACTACTTATAGCTTATTTGTGAATATCAGTTATTTCTCTCTTTGCTGGTTAACATCTTGTGCCAAAGTCTTTACTATTTTTTCTTGAGCTTGGAACATTGAGGAGAATTCACTTCCTGTTTTTACAGCGTTAAAAAAAAAAAAACTGTGAATTGAACCGTGTCCTGTTACATCATTTCCTCTAAGGAGAGGTGGCTTGGCTTCTACAGGTGGCAGTGCTGTTGTTAAAGCGCTGGATTAGATTTTTGGCACAGGAAATAGAACAGAACCGAGAAAACTACACACACAAATCCACAAGATCACAACTTCTATGCTATGAGACAAGATCCGGGTTAGCCTTTAAAATGTTAATTACCACTCAAGTACAATATTTACATTCTCAGCAATTTGAGAGTATAAACTGTGATGATTTAGATGTACAAGAATTATGGTCATGTATAATTAATGTGTAAATTTTTGTCTAAATATAATTACTTAGGGAATGTCTGGTGTTGATTTGCTCTCGATATATACAGTGCATTTTCATTTGCTTGGGACCAGGGTACAAAATTAGCACCATCCACCAGCCAAATGCTGGTAAAATATGCAAGTGGCTGCTAGATTTGCTTCCCCCACAAGCCCAAAAAAACACAGGTAATCTAATGAGTAGCTGGTCAAATCTGAACATTAACTAGCCGTTTAGCTGGTAGACAACAAAGTTAATTTTGCACCCTGCATGGGAGAGTTATTCGAGGATATATAAAGGTAAAAATTCAACACCAGAATGTGTGGGGGAAATGTGTCAGTGCTGCAGTCTACCTGCAAAACTTTTGTGCACATATGAGTTGTTTACACTATGAAAAGTAAACTTTGCAAACCGGATTGTGGCAGAAGCTGGCACTATTTCCCTCCTGTTGTTTGACAGCAAATGTTCAACTTCCTACTACTGTCAGTAAATGCATAACCTAAATTACTTTTCCGAGTTATGTGTGAACGAGTACAAGGTTTTGAGTATTTGTCAAGGTTGTGCATTTACCACCAGGCCATCAGAAATGAAGAAAAAGTTCACTCTGCAGTGGAAGGTCTGCTGCAATTCTTATTCTGTGGAAAACAGCAAGTGAAGTGGAAATGTGTGAGAGCGAGAGATGGAGTCAGAGGAATGCTGAAAGCCCCTGCAGTTTACAAAGATTTTCCTAGCATTGCTGTAGCAACCACCTGAGCTCTGCTAAAAGAAGCTCGGCGTTGAATTAAACCCCCTCAAGCGTAAAGAATCTGCCAATTTTTCAGTGAAATCAGTTGCTACTTTGCGCGCCAAATTTGAGCTACATGAACAAAAGCAGGAGACGTTTCTCGGGACTTTGCAGGAGAGAAATGGAGTAAAATGAGTGTCAGATTTACAGGTCAAGGGTCAGACATATCCAGGAAGTCTTTCTCCGGTGGGGGTCCACCTCGGTACCAGCTACAGGTTGTGTCAGAGCGGCGGATGCAGGCGTACTGCCGAGCCTGCTCCCCATTTAGGCTGTTATCCAGCAGCCAGTCAGTCCACAAGCACTCGTTTTCTCCTGTAGACGCACACGGGACTGTGTAACAGGTGTTGATCTGTGGATACAAGAGTTTTTCAGTCATCCGCTTGCTCACTCACTCACTTATGATTTGTTCCTGAATTGCCTCCAATAGTGTTATAAATAAGAGTTTTGTTGGGGTGGAAGCATCAAGCATCATGTGTCCTCAGACACATGATGCGTGACCAACCTGTTCTGTTTTTTCATTTCAGTTCAAAAGACTTTTAAATGTGTTGTTCAGCCTCTTCTCTTACCCCAGGTTGTCAAATACTGACACTTTGTCACACATTTTGGCATCTCATAGTGATGCACAGGGCACCCTTTAGCGTCTGTATGTGACGCACAGCTGAAACACATTGTAGTTTGTGGTTTATATCGTGAAACTGTCACAGTTCGGTAAAAGTAACAAACCGCTTGGTTAGATCTAGAAAAAAAGATTTAAGTTTGATACATAACGATAACACGACATGAGTGTGTGAAGTTATTGCACAGCGACTGTACATGAGTTATGTAAATGAAGCCGCACTTGTCTAACGCCTTTCTAGTCTTCTGACCACTTAAAGAGCTTTTACACTACCAGTCACACACACATTCATGCAGAGGTGGCCGAGGCTACCATACAAGGTGCCACCTGCTACTCTGTTTTTAACACACTGACACACTAATAGAACAGCCATTGAGAGCAATTTGGGGTTCACTATCTTGCTCAAGGATACTTTGACGTGCAGACTAGAGAAGCCAGGGATTGAACCACTGATTAGTTGACAACCCACTCTACCTTCTGAGCCACAGCCACCCAACGAGCGTTACATTAAACCACATTGACTTTTCGTTTCACATGGGACACAAACTACCGGCTGAAATTCTTGTTTTGTTTGCTCCATCCACCCCTCCATCTACGCAGACTTTCTCACTCTTTATACTACATCAGATGTTCTCAGCATCAAGTATTTCTGAAAATGGGTTTACACTCAAGTTAGTTGAGAGCCTGGTGTGTCTCATAAAGATGTAAAAGGTTCCCTTTGGCGTCGTATTCAAACGCTGAAGGGTGTGACAAAGCGTCTGTATTTGATGACCTGGGGATGAGAATATACTTGAAAGAAAAAACATTTGAAAGTCTTTTACACTGAAAATAAACAGTGAGGAATTTCATTTCATTTTATCATCAGAATATTTTCTGAAATTTGTCTTGCGTCCCAGGACCTATACTGTTTCAGATAAATGCAAAAATACAAAACACAACATTTAACCCTTTAAAACCTGTGCAACTTGGCCTGATTCCTTTCAAGAACACACAATAAAGGCACTGAGCAACTTTACAAGAAATGGCCCAAAAATTAGCAAGAAATACGTAAAAATTACATGAAAATTAAAAAAAAAAAAGTAAAAAAAAAAGGTTAAATTAAAAAAAAACAACAACAACAACAACATGAAAATTACCTGAAAAAACGTGATTTATGTTTTCAAAAGAAACCAAACCAATTCACTCAGATTTCAAAGGTTTAAATGTTGTGACAGAGGTCTGAATGCAGCAAAAAAAAAACTGATGTCTCTTCAGGTTTCAAAGGGTTAACCAAACAACAGACCCATACTACAAACGTTACATATCACACAGACATTATAAGAGCTGGATGCAGTGTAAACTAATTGAATCGCTCGCATTTAAATTCAGTGTTTGACCCATGTATGCTGAGGCCTACTGAGAACCCAAACTCTGATTTAGTAGTCTGACAGACTAAAGGAACAAAAGAGTTCTTTAATCTGCTCAGTCTTGCCTGTGGGGCTCTAAATGTTCTGTGTGATGGCAATGCTGATATTCTTCAAATAAAGTGTGAGAGGGGCCAGAGACAACATTCTTTTAGTATACGCAGTTTGAAAACTTGATTCACTGACAGGATGGGAAAAGTGACCCATTGTTTTCCTGCTGCTTTGTTTCCTGAGGCATCTCTAAGACAGATAGATGAGTGGGACACAGATAAATATGCATGAATAGAGAACGAACAGTCCTTACTCACTCTGCATTCACAGCCCATCTGGTATCTGTAGTTGAGATTCTTCTTCTGCGACAGTGATAAGTTGTCCCAGGACTCCACCAGGTCGCATTGGCCAATAGAAATTCTCCCATCACTCCACATACTTCCTGTTGAGTGACATCACAACAACAACATTGAAAATGCTCATCTTACATGAAGCAAAAAAATCTCATATTGCTGTATTTAACAGCCTCAGGGGATAATCATTTAATAACAAACATTAGTTCACAGCTGTTCACAGCTAATAGAACTCGGCTTGAGCAATATAACTGTGACTGCCATAAATGTGGACAATAATTTACTATGTTTACAAAACATCTGCTTGTTAGAAGAGAGAAGTACATCATTGCTTTCTCTCCAGTGCCCCTTTTCCACCAAAATTAGCCTGTATGTGCTGTTTTTAAGCTAGTTTTTAGAACCTGTTAAAATAGCAGATAGACTCCTTTTCTACTGCCAATAGATGAGTAAGCCTTACTTTTTTACCTGGTGTGTCACGTATGACATCATGAATGTGCCATAAAACAGGTTAGTTAACAGTAGAAAGCAGCATGGAGGTCAGTTACTTCTTTTTACTTTATCCTCTCTTTCAAACACTTTCTGGACAAAGATTTGTCCAGATTTGCCAGAATTTGTGGCTGAAGTTACTGGCCGTCGCACCTGAGAAGTGGCTGAAAAATACAGGTCCATCCAGGTGTCATGTTTCTGTCACTGCTGATTGAAGCTGGAGCCGATAAATACCTGTGACTACTGTCCCGACAGCGATTGCCGATTTAAAACCCTTCCAATAAAGACATTAGCCAGATATTACTAGACTTTTTGTCCAGTGGGAAAGGAGCATATGAGTTATATGAGAAGATAGATACCACTATCAAGTCTGTATGTTCTTAGATGAGGGGAAACCCACTAAATAGTGGAGAGACTCCTTTCCCACTGCCAGTCTTTTTTTTTTTCTGGTGTGTCACTTTGATGTCATGAATGTGCCAAAAAACAGGTCAGTTAACAGTAGAAAGCAGCATGGAGGTCAGTGAAAATATCTGTGGTTACTTCTTTTTTTATATCTGTTACTTATTCAGTTTCTTATTATAACATGGTACCAACGATGTTCGAGCGCTGCTTGGATGAAGATAAACAGAATATGTGGCTGAATGACAATAAGTTACAGAAGTTACTGGCTGTCGCACCTGATAGGTGGCAAAAATTAGCTTGTCCATCCAGGTGTCATGTTTCCATCACTGCTGAACAGAGCTGGAGCCAATATATTCCTGTGACTACGGTCATTTTTCCCAACAGCAAATGCTGATTGAAACCTTTCCAATAAAGACAATAGCCAGATATGGCTAGACTTTTTCGTCTTGTGGGAAAAGGGCTGAAGACTCACATGAAAAGATGGATACCGCTCTGAAGTCTGTACGTTTAGCTAGCCTGGTTCTTGATTTTTGTATGGATTAAACAAAAGAGATATAACATTTAAATTAAGGAGCTCTAGAGACCCTGGTTTGCCAATTTTGTTAGATTTGGACAGAGCCAAGGTTGTTGTTTCTCTCTGTTGCCATTCTGCATGCAAAGCTACGCTAATCAGCTGCTGACTGTAGCCTCATATTTAACGTACAGATGTGAAAGTGTCATTGATATTCTCATCTAACTCTGAGCAAGAAAGCAATTGAGCACATATTTCCGAAAATATCTTATAACTATTACATTTGGGACAAAACAATCATCTGACCACTATCACTGCATATTCCTTCTGAAACCGATGTGCCATTTTATCACTTTACATAGCTCACCCTTTGTCGAACTTTCTGTACAATATTAAAGCAGACCTCTGTGTACTGTACCTGAGAGCAGATACCCTGCTTTGTTGTTGGAGTCCAGTTTGACTCCACACAGTGAGGAGAAGACTGGGGTGTACACATACTGGATGTCCTTGGCCTTATCAAATCCTTTGAACATCTGAACAGAGACACACAGGGAGAAAAGAGTGGAGAGGAAAAGGAAAGGTATAAGGCTGGCCTAATATAAATTAAATACACTATATACAAAAACTTTCATATTTTCCCAATATAAAGCAAATATCTAAAGGTTCAGAGTGCAGTTCTGGAGAAAGATAAATGACTACTGAGTCTCATTCCGAGATCATCAAATGCCAATGACCCTGGGTTGGTAGTTGGATTGAACCACTAAGCCAAAGCGTTGGTATTTGCACTGGTATGAGACTGTATTAGTATTTGACAAGCTGGGAATTAGACTCAACAGTCAACTCTCTTTCTTCAGAATTGCCTACTGAACATTTAATGCCTCAAACAGATTTGAAGTCAACTCCAAATTGTAGAAATAAAACTGGCCATAAATCAAATTTCTATTATTTCACAGACAGTACTGCTGAGTATTCATTATTAACACCATATGGTGAAGCAGAGATGGTCATTTGGACCATTTAAACAAAACTGTTTCTGTGTGCTTGAGTGTTCCCAACTGCGGACCAATCAGAGTGTGTTTACTTTTCCCTGCAGACAATATGTAGCCAATACCCACATAAATAATACATTTATCCACACAGCAGCATAAACAGTAGAAATGATGTTATGTCTGCACCGCCAACAGCAGCTGGCACTGCTGTCCAGAGATCTCACCTTGATCATTTTGATTTCGTATTGGATCATCTTCATGTAAGGTGAGGAGCTGTTGCTAGGCGACACAATCTTCTCTCCGGAGATCTTTGCCCTTATCACTGTCAGGAAAAGAAAAATGAAAAAAACAGAAATAATGGAGGATTAAGATTAATTGAAATGCCAAATAAATGCGAGAGGCGAGATAAGAAGGTGATTTACATGCCTGAGACAATGGAAAACACTCTGAATTATGCATGTTTATAATCAAGTTAGAAGCTCTTTCCTTTTCTCTAGTTGATAGATAGATAGATAGATAGATAGATAGATAGATAGATAGATAGATAGATAGATAGATAGACTACTTTCTTCCTGTCCCCCCCTCCTTTTCTCTCACTTTGCCTGTCACTCGTCTTCCTCCCTGCACAGACAGTGTAGCTGTCCCTCTCAGTAGTGATACAGGATGTGTCCCTCCTCTTCTCTGGGAGGGAAATCACAACCCACATGGAATAACAAGTAGCTCTCTGCTTGCACACTCCTATTAACTGACTCCACACACACACTCACACACACACATTTATGCATACAATAGATTACATACCACACACACAAGTACTCAAGCCAAACCATGTCTGGCACAGAAGTGACTTCACATTACTTTATGGTAAATCAGGCAGAAGGGTACAGTATCAGGATAATTGCTCTGTGGTTCTCGACAGGAAGGTAACCCTGAAGTCGTATAATTTTACAACCTGTCATTTACAGACAAAACACTCGTTGCCCTTAAAATATTATTAATGTTGTGCGTTTTACTCACACAGACCACAACATGCAGTTCACACTGTGCCAGATCAAACAGCGTCATTCCAGACTCCATTTTTCCCCTTCCATCAAACCCATAAAATCTGCAGTTTTATTAGACATCTGCATGACTCATTATGTTAACTGCCAAATTAATCCCTCTGTCAAACATTTCCCTTAAACTAATAACACTGCCGTAGCTCAATCAATCAAACATAATTAAATGTATTATTATAGCTTTCTCTCAGTTTATCAAAAAGTCCTAGAGTGACTTTGAACATGGCAGACAGCTGCATTAACTATTAGCTAACATTAACAAAGAAGCAGTGACAGTGCATATTTATCAAAAAGCATCATGTACTCAAAATTGTAGTAAGATTATGGTATAACAAAAAAAAATACAACAAGTTTAAGGAATTGATTAAATGTTGTGTTTGTCTGCTTTAACACAAGCATGTGTTTACTAACTACCCACAGTTGTGATAGTTGTGAGCATTATGTTCAGGGCCAGGGAAATCACATACTTATTTACTTACTTCAGGCATCTAAAACAAAAACAATTTAAAAAATCCATTGACTTCAAGACAGACGAAGGAATGGAATGCTAAAATGCAAACTCATTCCTGCACTACTCTGCTGTGGATGTCCTTGTGCTTTTTTAAACATAACCTGTAAGAGACTTTCGTGCTTTGTTCTACAACAAAAAATATGTCTGTAAATACCCCACTTGTGAATTTTGAAGCCTTTATGTGTCCTTAAAAAGGCGGTTGCTAACAAGTGGCTAAACTAGACAACAGAACATCATCACACTAAACATGGCTCTCTGGTAACTGCATTCATGCATCAGAAATCATAAAGGTGATTTTCATTTGTGAAGATTATCTTGATTCATGAAATGTCTAAGTATCACAAACTTTTGTTTACCTCTGATCTTATTTCTGCAGTAATTCATGGAAAAATCCCAAAGGCCTTTTGACAAGGAACCCGAACTGATGTTACTTCCATGTTGGCCTACAGATACACATCACCCCTGCACCTCTCTATGGGGGCCGGCCCTGTTTATTGGATTCGGGGAGGTTACCCAGTTGGCACCAGATGTCAATATGACTTCAGAAAGGCATTTTTACATTGCACAGACATTAAATTTTGGTCAGAATGAAAATCAAGTTGATAATATTTTAAATGTCTAACAATGTTGGAATCTCATGTTGTGTGGTGACGTTTTTCAGACATTGGACTTTGTTCTCTTTACTGTATCACTAAATCTTATTATCCTATTTCAAAATGACGTTGGCATTAGACATTTGAAAAACATTGGATTTTGGTTACTTAACAACATAACTTAAAACCAACATAATATCAGTGTCATCTGTTGACAGTTGCAATAGTCAGTGTCCTGACACTGAATTTTGGTCACCCAAAGTCACAACCAGAAGTCATCCAAATATCAACAACACTGGTGGCCAGCTGGGTACACTCTAGCAACTCCAGGCGAACTTGTCATCTAAGATAGCATTATGTTCCCCAAACAGATTGGTTAAGATAAGTCCTCAACCTGAACCGCATTTCTTGTAAATGGTTAAAATTTGAACTGTTTAAATGTGGACATAAGATCTTAAATCCGATCTCTGTCTTGCTCATTCAAGTATGTAAGCTGAGCAGAACAGTACAGCCCTACACTGAAATATAAAAACAACCCAATACCATGTATGCAGCCTTCAACTGTATATTAAAGACAACTTTACAGTGTTCTACTTTTAAAATAAGTAAATTGGAAACATTATAAACTCAGCCAGAGACCGCGTTTTAAACAAATCATGCAGATAACATTTACTTAATTAGCTAGCTAGCTGCTAATGCTAATGATATCGGCCAGTTACAGTTGTCGTTCCAGCCAACAAAGTCAAATGCTGCCAGCTAGAAATGATAAGCATACATTTGTCTACCAGTATCAGTTTTCTTGTCAATTTCCACATATTACCTGCTACAGTGTTTTTCAAAATAATCTTCCGTTTTTATAGGAAACAAAGGTACCAAAATTGCTCAAGGCATAGGCAACAAAATTACTTGGTAAGGTTTAAAAAACAATCATGGTTTGGCTTAAAATAACTACGTTTGTTACATTAACTTAAGTATGTTGTGTGACGACTATGTATACACTTGACATACTCCAGTAACTACGATACGTGGTTGTAAAAAAGTCAAGTTGACATTACTGTAACGCAGGACATGAACAGCAGTCTCTCGGGTGAAAGTCCAGTGTTTGAGCCATCCACTGTTCCTTACCCCCAGCCTGCTGGGACTTTCTTGCTTTCTACAACAGTATTACCACTGGGATACTGGGATTAAATTTCAGTCAGCTGGAAGTCTGATGAGTCTCATACTGATGCTGTAATGTGCCTTGTATGTCGGTACCAGAGGCCAAGAGCCACTGACCAGGCTGCTGTGTGTGACGCCCTGGGAATAAGAACAGGTAGATAATCAACAACATAAATGTAATGTACTTACAGTAAATGTGTTATTGCTTGACCTGGTGAGCAATAACAGTCTTGCAGTAAGTTGCTGTAATGCTCATTAGCTCTGCTACATAACTGCCTTTCCTTGTCTTCCACACTGATATCTCTAAAAGAAAGAAAACAGTCTCCTGTAGCAACACCAGAGTGAGAAGGAAAAAGAGAAGGAAAGAAACAGATGGGCAGAAGCAGAGCGAGTGACCTTGGTAGAACTGTGAAGGAAAGAGAAAAGCTACAGTATAAAAGAAGGAGAGAAAGTGTGACCCAGCACCCCTCCTAACCCTCACCCTCTCACACAGCTACGCAAACCACCCCATTGTTTTTGCTTTTCGCCTCATCACATAACTACACCACGGAGCTCAGTGTGTTCTGTGAAATTGGTTCAAGAGAAGAAGAGACTTTCTTCTCAGTCGAGCACGCAAGTAGATAAAAAGGCAGGCGGGCAAACAAATGCACAGAAAGAAAGTTAATGAGAACTTGTGTGAGGTGTTATACTTTAATCAGAGTGCATCACATCGCCCACAGCAAGACAGCTGGTCCAAGGACGTTAACTTCATAGAAAATGTCAGGGAGCACAAGATGCTATCTCAGTGTAACATCCTTATTTTTCAAACTTACACTGGGTGGCCTGATTTAAAGTATGTGGCTCAAAAAGAGCATGGCAGTACATCTCAAAACATTAGACCTGCATTTGTCAGTAGATTAATACTGTATTGTTTCAGATAACAAGAAGACATCATCTTGAAGTTATTAAAACATTTAACAAAGGAGGGTTGGAAACAGTACACACTGGAGGGAAACTTCTCCTGACCTGTGGCATATTAAAAACAAGCAAATATGAAATGTAGCAAGCACATAGATGCAGTATAATACTTTACGACACATTTTACAGTGTTTGACCTCACAAGGACACACCTGCCTGTAAACTCACCTACACACATGCAGCTGTGACCTAAAAACTGCATGCTAAGAATTACAGCTCAGTTTGATTAATCGCTGAGAACATTACAGTGTCATGGATTCAATTTCATTAATCTTCATCAAGTTCAATTAAGTAGGTATTAATATAGCTGGAGCCACAAAGTACAGCACTTAGGTACAATTTAGAGGTGCTTGCACATTACTGAAGTGTTTCTATTTTGTTCAACTTTGTACTTCTACTGTACAACTGTATATCTGAGTGATATGTCGTACTACATTTAGTGACTTTACATGGTAAGCATATGCTCAACATATCGCCATGTAAAAGATTAAAGTACTGATATAATAGTTTGCAGCACTATAGCAGTTTGATGTAACACCAAACTACTACACTATACATTTAAATGCAGCATAAAGGTCAAAGTATCTTCTTTTGTTTATGACTTAAGTACTTTTATTTCGATACTTGCTGCCCACACCTTCATACTTAAACTCAAGGAAAAGTTTGCATGCAGGACTGTAACTTCTTATCACAGCCTGACCAAAACTGGACGTTTTAGGCTGATATTGATATTCCAGAGTTAAAAAATTCCAATAGTGACGTATCAGCTGATATTTACTCCATGAAAAAGATGATTGCAGATCATTGCAGAAAATAAGCTGTATGGCAAACAAACGCTTATGATACTTACACATTTTGTTCAGCAAGATAATCTTCAAAAATGATCACTTTTATAATCTTTGCAGCCTAAAAGCAATCACCAGACGTGAAACGCTAATGTTAGGTTATAAACGAACTACACCGTGGTAGCATGACTTCAGCACTACCACAACACCACGATGACACAATCACGTTCTGTAGTCTCATTTAGCCACAACCATCTTTTTTAAGACAGCCGGCTTCAAATGAATGAGTGGGGTATTCACTGATGTATTTTATGTTGTAGAACAAATCATGAAAACTTTTAAGCTTGTGTTAACTGCAGACCTTATTTCAGGCACCAAACCAAAAACCAATTTAAAAAAAACATTGACTTAAAGACGAGGGAGCTGGAAGTAAAAAAACAGCTAACTAATTTCTGCATTGTATTCCTGCACAACTCTATTGTGAGGGACAGATTTTGTAATGGAGGCAAAGTTATGACATTACTTCAAACATATCTTGGGCATTTGTACTGGACTTTGTTATTACTTATTAGCCAACATAAACCAGTATCATTTATCTGTGGCCTAAATTTCCAAACTAGTTCTGTTTGAGCCCCAATACTTGCCTATATTCTCCTGAGACCCTGTGTCCACACATGAGGACATCACATTTTGGGTTCACTTGACTTTATACTTCATTCTACTTAACTGAAACCTGTTGTCCACGTTCATGGACACTTTTTGTCCCATCTAGTGATAGTAAGAGCACGTTACACTAATCCATGTAAAATTAAGATGGCAGCCATCTCTGCCAAGTCAGTCTGCAGCTGATCCTGACACAAAAGTGGACAAGGTCCAAAACCTGATCACATTTTATGTTTTTTTATTAATGGTTAATAATGTTTGTAGTTTGATTTGACAACCGATGTGACTAATTTTAGTAACAATAACAAACTAAGATGCTGCTTATTAGGAAGTACTCCTCTGAGGACATTAGGACCTTATTATTGTCTCGTTTGAGGACATTAGGACTGTATTATCATTGACAATGTTTAGTTTTTTATACTTATCGGGTCCTACTGATCCCAAATAGCTCGGAGAAATTAAAAATGCATACCAGACGAAAGTCCAGGTCTCAGGAGGAGATATAAACCCAGCCAATGTGACAGTCTAGCTATACTAAAGTAATAATGATATTTTTATTTAAGTAAAGGAGTATCTGAATACTCCCACCACTGGTTAATGGCTTTGTATTATTTTTATAGGCCAATGTCACATCTGCAATTGAACAGTGAAGCATCAGCACACCCACGTCCTCAGCTACTATTACACAGCTGAATAAGGCTGTCATGGTCACTACACAGAAGTTGACTGTACCATCAATGACCATCATAATATTGCCCTCTTTGTTCAGCTCAGCTCTTTGATCTGCACTTCCTTTGGCAACAAGAAACATATCTAAGAGCAGATGAAGTGCTCTGGCAAGTTAGGCACGCCATTTAAATCCTCCCTTTTAGCAGCATAATGGGTCTATGTGGCCTGTTAATGGTAAGCAATCAAATAGGGATCAAATAGTTGGCAGTCTGAGCATTGGCCATGTATCAGTGCAGCATGGAAGAGGACAGAAGTTGCTGTAGCCAATTAACCAAGAATAGTACAATCATTTTTCATTACACTACGATCAGTGGTTTTCAGTTGGATCACCTTCCAGACATATTTGTATTTGGGCATTGACTGTACATTTTAATGACATTTATTGTAGAAAATACATGAAATAACCGGACAGCAAAACTCCTTTTATTCCAAGTTTGTTGCCTCTTCCTAAAATGATTCTCGCGGCCCAGATTCTCTGAAATATTTACCCCCCACCTGGACGTCTTTGAACTGCGCAGTCTAGGTTACCCACTCAATTCAGTTGCTGCAGCTGTGTTATGAACAGGAATAAGGACAGTCACGCCTGCAGTGTGAAAGTGGCTGTGCATCTGCCTCACAGCTACATAACCAAAGAGAAATATTGCAAACTTGTACCATGAGAACTGATGTAGTAAGTAACTTCCCCCCTCCCTGATGAATCGGCACCCTTGTCATGCTCACAAAGCTGGACTGTCAGCGGGCTTTCACACTGATATTGTTAGTATGCAGACCATTAGACCAAGCCTATAGACATGGAAATGAAGTGGGGAGAGAGAGGGAAAGAAAGAGAGAGAGATGGAGTAGGCTGTGTTGGCATGGCTTGGCCTCCGTCCAACACACACACACTCACACTCACACACACAATCCCAAATACACAAACACAGGCCAGGGAATCGTCCAAGGTTTGTCCAGATGGGATATTGCTCAGATGTACAGCTTTATTCAAAGGGCTCATCGACTCTGACAACGCTGTCAGGTCAACTAAAGGCCACCACCGGCCTATGCCTAGAAAACAACCGGGACAATGTAATAACAGATGCCACTGAATGAAAAGTTTTCTTAGACACACTTAGTGTAAGTGGGGGATTTTCTTCATTTGTTATTCATGGGTCTAAGAAGTTGCAGCATTCCTAAAAGGGACCGCTGAGTCTTGTATCCATTCAGAGGTGGACTCATACATTTAATACTAAATGCAGACTCAAGCACCGAGTATACCCTGAGGAAACAGGATCCAATTACAATAGAACCTGTGGTTAATTGACCATTTGTGAAGTCCTGCCACCTTGTTACTGTAGCTATGCCTGTCAAGCTTTCCGCTCCTGCACAGTATGCGAATTTGCGAATCCAAGGATAGCAAAGGCACGACCTGCCTTACTCTGCCTCTGGATTAGTTTACCCTAACCCTAACCAATCCAACCAATAAAGGCAACAAGTACTAGCCAATCAGATGCGAACACTACATATGAATTATAATGATAATGGGGGCAGACTTACCACTAGAACTTTTTTTGAAACAGCAGAAACACAACCTTGATTTGACACAGACAGAAACAGCCTCTAAATTCTAGCTAGTAACCGCTCAAATGACAACTGTCACTTTCATATTCGATTGTTGCTAGCTAGCTAACTAATAATGAGTTGCTCCATGATTGCTTGAAAACTCCATGTCCGGCTGACTAAATCCTGTAAACATGTCATAAAATGTGCACCTGCATGATATGCGAAAAAGTGAACTGAAGCTAAAGTGAAGCAGCATTGGGAGTAAGTACTTAGTTCTAGTTTTACATGCAGTGCTGTGTGTTAGAGGAAAATTCAGCTTCAAACTGTCTTACAGTAAAATCTTACAAATTAGCGCCCCTGCCGGTGAAGTTAGGTTCAGGAAAAAAAAAATCATGATGACGTGATGTAACGTGACTTCAAATAACACGAGACACAAACCCTGTTCTCCAGGGTCAAAGTCCTGTGTTTGTTTGACCCCTCCACCACCCCAGCGTTCCTCTGTACGCAGACTTTGTTGCTCTTCATAATACGTAACCTGACTTCCTTCCTCTGCTCCTGTCATGATACAGAGGGCAGCCTGCAGCTCATAAGTCATGTGATCACAGCCTCTTGACTTGTGATTGCATGGGTTATATATGAGTTACGGTGTGTTCATTTTTGTAGGTATAAGTACGAAACAGTGAATGAAAACAACCTGGCTTGGACAAGACAGAAGTTACAATGATTATGAGATCTTCGTTCTGTTGTTCCTATTTTCAAAGTACATGTTTCACTTTCAACAATACAAGAGAAAAGGTCTTTGAGGATGTCAGCCCATTTAATGCAACTCAATGTCATGTAACGAATGTACTGAGGTTCCTGAAGTGTTTGCTTCCCCAGATCAGGACAGAGTTGCTAGCTTTACACTAGACTCTGATAACAGCATCCGAAAACAACTTCTTGACTAAATACTAGACAGCAGATGTTTCAGTCCTGAGGGAAGCTTTTTCTAATGTAACCTGTAATTCCTCCAAATTATGTAGTTAGTTGATGATATGCTGCTCGGCTTTGGAAGTAATGTAAGTAAATTAGTTAGCCAAATGTGCTAATGTTTGAAGCTCACTTTAGAGCACAAACACACATTTCATCCATTTTTAATATTTTTGCCATTTTTGGTTTAGGACAGAATGAAATAAAAAGCTCGACAGACCTACAGTAACGAGTTACACTTGCTAAACTATGATTGGACAAATGGGGGAGGGGTTAAGAAAACAGTCGATTGGAATCCATTTTGTTTGGGTCCTGTGGCTCAAATGGACACAAGCTGAGAAAAGTGTCTCAACATGTCACATTTGCATGACGTCATATCATGCTTGTTTCAGTAGTTGCAGTCACTGAATGTTGAATAACATGCCACAGACATTGCCTCTGTGTCTTGTTAAACAGTTTTTGGGTTCTAATGTGACCAGTGAGAACAAAACACCAAAAGATGGTTATAAAACTGGACCCAGTGCTAAACCAGCATAGACTGGAAAGTCAAGACACAGACCTGATTCAGGTCTGTTTCAGTCTTACTCATCGGGACTTTGAAGTGCCGGGCCTGTACTAAAACCTTGAATTGTTCATTTGAAGAACAACGAATGATCGTACAGTCATCTCGCTCTTTGATGACACACTTCATATGTAAAACTCTGTCCTAAAACCACTGCCCCAAATACTCTCATTGTGCTCTCATAACCCAGATCTAATTTGGCGTTATGGCGGTTTTAAAAACAGGTCTCAGCCTCCATCTTATCCTGACTATTTTTTTCTTTTGAGACACATTTTCAGACTCTCTCTTAACCTGAAGGGAGAAACGGACCAATTAGAAAATCTAAGACTAAAATCCTTTTAAAAGCAGTTTACTCGTCTACTTTCTCTTTCTCTGTGTGTCTCTCCTCTGCTGGAGTGTAACCTTTGACAGAAGCACATACTCCAGCTTTCCACAGTCTGGAGCCAAGTACTCAAAGTCAGAGCAGAGTGTTGGTTTTGGCCTGTGCTTAAACAAGAAAGAACTGGATGATGGGAGGAGGGGGGTGTCAGACAGAGAGACAGGCCGACAATCTGACAGACAGACAGATAGAAAGTAGGCCGGGGCCACTTTGGTGCTGGCTGTTTTTTAGGGTTTGTTTTTAAGTGATTAAGAGCAAGAAGACTCAATTATGTAACCAGGGAAAAACAGATATGAGGCTGCCCTGTTTTCAGATGATAACACAAGAGCTGGTGGTGTATTCGTCTTTTGGTATAAGAAACACAAAGGCCAGTTGGAAACAAATACATGCATGTGTGCATTTAATGCTTATGAATATTGCTCCTTATAACTAATATGTACCAATAATCAATGCTCTAACAGTCTGCCACACTTATATTTTATGTAGCCTCGCTATACATAGCGCTATAACAACTAAAACTGTTGAATTTGGAAGCATAAAACTGATCATTTTTATGAGTATAATTGAAAAAAGCACAATAATAAATTTCATTCCCTTAACTCCAAGAAAAGCTCAGCCTCGAAGCTCTATTGATTACTTGTCACAGTAGGTTTTCACTGTGATTTTTTCCCTCTTGGAAAATCCAATTAAGTTGATCAATAAGCCAAATCATCAATCAGTCATTTAAGAGGGGAGGGCCATTCCTCCATTTTTAAAATCATACACTCCCTTTGTGTTATTGCTCCATCTTAAGAACTTAAAATCACATTTCAGCTTTCAAAGAGAAACTAAACAGGTCTCCAGTTATTAACTCACCGATCTCAGCGCCGCAGAAAAGCTGCTGTGGGTGTGCTGGGTTGCAGCTGCATCCCTCCACAACTTCCTCCATGCCTGCACCAAGCAAAAGGAGCACCCAGAGCCCCAGACACGCACTCCGCTCCTGGGACATGGCCATGATGACTCTGGCTGCCTCTGACCGCTCCACCACTCGATGAACGCTGGGCAACCTCTTCTGATCCTGTTAAGTTCCGCGGGAAAGGCAAATCAGGCGGCAGCGTGGGAAGGATGAGACAGTAGAGTCGACGTGGTGGGATGAGCTCCGCTGAGCTGAAAGGCAGCTGTGGATAGAAATGTTTTCATAAGTTTAAAGTACACGTCTGAATTCAAGCTGGAGCAAAATAACTTGAGTTGAAGAGAAGTGCTGCTGCTGCCACTGCTCTCCCTCTTTCTCTGTCTCTCTCCCTCTCCCCTCTCTGTAGACAACACACTGAGAAACTTACAATAGTTGGATCCCCTCACACTCTGGTCTTGAATGCTGAGAGGGTCGCACACAGGGAGCCTCTTATGTACTCAACAATTTAGGGACAGCCTCCTCAAATGCAGGAGAAAAAAAAAAACTACCATCCTTTGCCTCTTCTTGTCCCCTCTTTTGATGTCCTCCCTCTTCTCCTATTGGCTGCCGTAGGTGTATTCATGCAGTTAGTCATGAAAATTATGACTGTTTAAACTTGGACAGGCTGATGAAGCAGAAATTAAATATGACCTTTAAAAACAATGCTCTTAAAATCATTTGAGCAGAGTTTTGTCATGATTAGTGTTCTTTTTTCCATCAGTGCAGCTTCTGAGTCATAAATGCAAACAATGATCATAAAAAAATTACCGTTACTTAGTTGTAGAGTACAAGTATTGCTGTACTGGTGTCAACACGGCACTGCATGACTAATTTTGAATAAAAAGACATCCGAGCACATGTCAACACATCTGAAAAGAAAAAACAGTAAAGACTGAAAGATTCCTTTTTTAAAGAATAACAAATAAAAATGATGTGAATTAAATTACACATATTTAATATTATTGTTATTAACATTATCACAATGATCTTCACTACGTTCATTTTTTAATCATAGTAGATGACCTGACATAAACTCTTACGGTGTACATGACCTGATGTGACTTCCTGTACCAATGTTAGTGGTTGGTAATTCAGACATCCTGTATCTGCATCCGTTTCTGTGTTGAAACATTGTATTTGTTTTACTGGGTCAATACGACATCAGTCAGCAAGGGATCATTTCAATATATGAAAGGTGTGACTTGTTTAATCCACAGAGTACACATAAACGTGGCAAGGCATCTCCATTTACTTCCACTGTAAAAATAAAGCCAGGTGATGTCATCAAGAGCCAGAGGCCACTTTTACACTGCCTGTCAAGGCAGCAGTGTCACACCATTATTCCGCCTCGCTTTCTTTATAAAAGTAACAATTGCAAATGGGGGGACAGAGTCGTCTCACTTTGAAGCTAGCAGTGGAGGTAGTAACAGCGTCAACTCAGTGTTTGTGTAAAAGGGACTGATGGCAGGACAGGGACCATGGACAGGGCACGTTTGACTTTATGACAACATATTATGTGTGCATCCCACCTCTGGTAGTTTCAAAAAGCAGCTAGAAGCAGTTAGCAGCTAACTCATAGAAGAAAAACAGCAGTTGAAAATGTCCACAAATTGGGGAAAACAATGAGGTCCTTATCCTCAGAGCAGAGGAGTAAGCTCGTCAGCTGCCACGTAACAAGGATCACAACAACATGTGATCTTTGTCAAGCCTGCAACACCTTTTTTTGCTTCCGAGAAGCTGGCATGCCATCTAAAATTACCCACTGGGGAAAAAGGATGCCGCTGTTGTTTTATTCTGTGTAAAAAAGCAAAGCTGGCATAATGAAGGGTCTTCGTAAGCAGCCCTATAGCGTGATCTCTGTGTGAAAAGGGCTAAAGTTTGAGATACCGACCATACACCCCACCGATCAATTATCAATCAATTATGGAGTCAAACCCCCTTTTTATAGCGTCAAATAGCTAGTTTAAACCAAACATCACACTTAAACGTACATCAGTGTAATAAGACTTTCCTAAAACGACAGACACCATCTCTGAGAAAAAAAACTCTTTTAGTTTGGCTCATGTCTCCTCCACATATGACTGCAGTCAACCACCAGGGGGCGATCAAGATGATTTGGCTTCACTTTTTGGGAGCTGTCATGTCGTCCATCTTTATTATACAGTCTTTGGTGGAGATGAACCTCCAGTTATTACTCAACTCTGCAGGTTACCTCAGCTCTACGGATCGCTTTAGCAGCATTCAGCTCATTGTTTTGGTTGTATGGCCCTCAGATTTACTGCTGTGGTTCACTCTCGCTGCTCTCATAACGTAGCTTTGAGCAACAGCAGGCAGCTATTTCCAGCAAAAAATAATCTCACTGTGCACAACCTTACCAGCACCAAATGGAAGACAGAACAAGTCAGCAAATAGCTGGTGAATTTAGTGGAGCATTCATAGCTGAAGAGTCACATATCAAAAAACACTTGATGTATAAATATGTGCGACAGATTTTTATAATTGGAAAATGCAAGACTCATTATAGGCCTGCGACAATGATAAATAAAATTAGAATGAATTAATTTTTTGTCAAAGCCACACAGAGCCACTGGGGAAGGGCTAAAGAGCTGTATGCAGCTCCAGTGCTGCAGGTTTCCTACCCCTAGTTTAATGAAATGTCCCAATATATGACACATTAACTTCGGTGCCATCACTTCCTGGCAGATCTACGCTGCTCAGAAACATTAAGGGAACAGGGATTGGTTGAGAATGTCTGTTTTCGCAGTGCTATAACCATAAAGGCCTGCTTACCAGAAGAGATCAGTGTCTGGTGACAGTTGTTATGAAGACTCATTGTTCACAGCAGAGTCTTTCCAGTATGTTGATATGTTGATATGTCATCACTCTGTATTGTTCCTCATCACTCACCCTTTAATTATTCTGTTGTTTTTCAGATTACAACACCGAGTTTCCCAGTGGTGGTGAAGATCGGGCACGCCCACTCTGGAATGGGAAAGGTAATGTTGAATCATTTATCTGGCCACGTTAAAATGCTTAAGTTAGTGATTATCTAAGCACATGAAAGATTTCACCTCCTGCTAATTAGCTAATATTTAAACCCCTCGCCAGTGTCACTTCCTCTTTTTTGGTTAACATTCTTTCCCAAGTTCCCTGCCCACCCACTGGGAAAAGTTTACTGGGTTTCGTATCATTTGCGGACCTCTGCTGACAAACGAGCCGGAAGCTCCTGGCACTGGCAGCACGGAGGGAAGCCATACATGCTTCATCTGCACAAGCTGCGGTGATACGGAGCTGGTTAACAGCAAAGTTTCCCTTCACACAGCCTGCTGCAGTCTGTGGATGTTAACTTACCCTCATACACAAACTGTGGAGAAGTTGAAGTTTCTCAGTAATGTGCTTGGTCCAAAAACTAAAGAAACAACACACACAATCCCAAAATTAATAAAAAAATGAATCACATTGTTTTGCCCGTGACTCAAACAGCCCTACACCATATGTGCCTTGCAGGTGTAGCCAGTAAAAAGATACTTCATGGCACATCTGCTTCACGAACTGTCCGCATCTGTTACTTCGGAGATGGTCCAGAAAGGAGATGGCTCATATTAGGGTCATTTCCTGTATCTGTGTCATGTGATTTTCCCCACTGCCCCTCCTCTGTAGGAGAGTAGTAGCAGTCCTGAGTCTAAAGTGAGCGTGAGCAGAGGTTATGAAAGATTCTTTCACCCCACTGTCACCAAAGCAAATACTGGGCCCTTTTTCTTTACAAGTCTTTACCCTCCCATACATTCTGACTTTAAAATGGCATTTTTCAAACAAGTTAACTTTGTTCAACCCCTGTCTCTGTCTCATCAACACACGGTCGCAAGATCTGGCAACAACTGATATGATCTTGCATTGGGTTGATATCAAATATTACCGTAAAACTTCAATTACTAGCGCAGGCTGTCATTTGCTTAAATTTGGGAGCGGCCTTTAATTCCTTTAACACAAAACTGTTGCTCAACAAAGACGAGGAAATACAATCAAATTGTTTAATTAAACCAGTATGAATATTACTTGTTTAAAAACTGTATTATTTTTTTACGAAAAACGGTTTTGACTCTTTTGATTAGAGGACCTTTACAGACGAAAGGAACATGGATCTTTTACAGAGTAATCGAGGAATGGACAAATAATTTGAGGTAGCCAACAGCCCGGTTTCTATTAAAAAGAAAAATGAACTGCTTGGCAACCAGAGCAGGCATGTATTTGTCAAAATGTGTAGCCACACTGGGCTAGTAGAAGGGGATTAGGCGTTTAGTTGAAGTTTTATGGTAAGCTGACAGATAAAAACGAGCAGCAAAATAAGGAGCAAACAAGAAGTTTGCACTGTATATAGTGTTGTATTGTTTTGAATCTGCTCTCATCCACATGATGTTCACAACACTTCAAAACAAGGTGTGGGGACGACCACGACCACTTAGGAAGTAAAGGAAGTGGACGATAAAGGAAGTGTACACCATTTCATACTATTGGCACAGCTTGTTGTGCACCGTCTTTTGTAATTGGTCATCTTTGGTTACGTCCTGAATGTAGCCAGAATACAAGATAAGTTAAATAGCTTGCTCACAACGATGTTTATGAGTTTTGTGGCCCAGATGCAAAGAGGCTTGACAGTGGAGGATGACGTATGACCTGCAGCTTTCACTATAGTCATATGTCATCTTCCTGTTTTGGCAGCAACATTATTTTTTTTAACTGAGCACAAAATTAAATTATTCATCAAAAAATATTTGGCCAACAGTGTGGGTTATCAACATTTTCAGGAAATGACTCAAGCTCTTCAAGCAACAGTTGTGATCAATGACACAGGCATCAAACTGTTTTGTCTTGTTTGGAAGACACGTTCATGTATTGGTAAAGTAGAGAAAACAGCTGCATGATGGACTGAAGCCCACCTATTAGACTGTGCCTCATTTGACAGCGTGCCATTGTGAAGTGCTTTAAAATCTCCCTGTGCGCCTGGAGTCAGTCAGTTTACACTGAGCACCATCACGTCTGGAACCACATCATTTGTGCTGCATAAAGCTCCCTCTGTCATACACCACCACTCCTCTCATCTGTCTTTCTTCATCCTGTCGTCCTTTCAAACTGCAGCACATCCTTTTTTATTCTCTCCCCCTCCGTAGTTTCTCCTCTCATTGTGCTGGTATTGATTGACAACTGTGTTAATATTTTCTGGGTGAAATCAGAGTGAAGTGTTTATCCTCTCTCCAGCACTCCTCATCGATCCTTCGCACATCATTCCCCTGGACTGCTCAATCTGATATTGTGTGATTGTCCACTCGCTCTGTCTAAAATAACCTCTTATCGGCCAGTGCCTTTACTTTATCTCACCATCTCATCGCTTACACACCTGGATTGTGCTACACAATAGCTTCCGTAGGAATACAACAATTTGTCTGATTCACTGCTGAGGTTTAAGAAAGATCGAGGAGTTTATGATAAGTGCTGTGCATGATAGTTCCCACTTTGCTTTTTGATTAAAGTGGACCATGTCACCTTTTTGACCCAGGTCTTTAATGAAGTCTGTGTTATTGATGATGACAGTTTTAAAGGAGCTGTGTGCCACAGTCAGAGCATGAAATAGCAGCAAACAACTATTTGCTGTGTAACATATAGTGGAGTAATCCTGACCAGAGAATGAAGGCACGCTCCCTCTGTGTGTGTAATCTGAGCTTCTCTATCTTTTGTTGTGGTTGCCAGTCTGGCAGCGGGTACATGTTACTTCATGTGAGTCCCTGTGAGTGTATTCCACTGGCTAGCTAATCACCAAAGCTCTGATTGCGCTCATATGGCAGCTCTGTAAGCACTGTTCTTGTTGTTAGAGCAGTTTATGAAGTTATGCTGTGCTTTAGTCACTGTCTGAGGTCGGAGTTTCTCAACTGAAATTTCCGACTTCCGATCTCCAAGCGCTACAGGGGCTCGACCATGGATGCATAGAGAGAACTGGATGCAGGGTCCAAAGCAGGGCCCCTTTCATTCCTATGAAAGTCGCTCAGTGGCACATGAAGCCAAAAACGTTTGATTTCTGCATTACAAAATTACCCAGATCTCCTGCATCGTAGGGGAGGACTTCCTGTATAGCACACCACCAACTTAAATGGGAAAAAAAAAATTATTTAAATCTTTTAGACTTTCAAAATGTTATCAGACCAAATGAATGAAATCCTGATAGTGAAACATGTCATGGGGGTGTAAAGCTCAAATAAATGCATCCACATATTTATCCACCCATGACATCACGTCATGGGCCCAAACGTTGTAATTCCATATTTGGACACTGTGAAATTCGTTTCAAAGCCCAGCGCTGTTCCTGGGGGTGTGTGTATGACGTCAAACGTAAACAAAAAACACAAACTGACGTTTCTTTGGCAAGTATTCACACAGTTCTCTCAGCAGCAGCTTCCTATTACCTATAAACAATATAAATATACAACAATAGAATACTGTTGGTGATCTTATTGCAACCATGATAACATTAACATAAAATAAACAATATCTTTATACTTTAAAATAAAGTGTATAGCCCAGCCCTTACTTTAAATTAATTGTGTATATGTGTGTGTTATTCTTCTGTAGGTCAAAGTGGACAATGTGAGTGACTTCCAGGACATTGCAAGTGTGGTGGCCATCACTCAGACCTACTGCACCACAGAGCCATTTATAGACGCCAAGTACGACATCAGGGTGCAGAAGATCGGCGCTGACTACAAAGCATACATGTGCGTTCTTTTCTTCTTATTTATTCGTTGGGTTTGGTGAAGAGTTTTCTTTTATATATTGTGTGTGTTGATGTGTATGCTGTACAGTAACACACTGTATTCTGAGCTCTAGACAAGTGCATCAGTAGACAGGGGAACAGTGACAAACATAAAATAGAGTGTAAGCATTGCAAAGTGAAATGAAAAGTCCTCATTTAACCCTTTAATGTGACTGTGTTTTAAAACATTGCTACATATCTCAGGTCTTTAGTCACCCCACACGTATATGAGGCAGGTTAAGCCATAAACTTAAATCATATTGCTTGTTAACCTTTTGAAATATTAACAACACAAAAAATAGCCATTTATGAAATTTGCATGACTGGACAGATGTAGCATCTCCAGTGTTCTTGCAGGAGTTCATCAGCTGAAGTAATTCTGTTTTTGGAACTTATTAAGACTTTTAAAGCATCCATCATGTCAAACTAACCCTTTAAAACAACCCAACAGACTGAGGGTGCTCTCACACCTGCCCTGTTTGGTTCGGTTCAATCAAACTAAAGTTCATTTGCCCCCTAAGTGCGGTTCGTTTAAGCAGGTGTGAACACAGCAATCACAGGTGCGCACCAAATAACCGGACGAAGACCTTCTTGAAGAGGTGGTCTTGGTATTTTTGGTGAGAACGTGTTATGACTTCTATCTGCACCAACTGCAGTCACATGACACATTGTTTAGGGTTAAACATGAGCATGTTACAGTCCCGGAGGATTATTAATGTGCGCCTCCTCCTGTACTGCCTTAATATGCACATTCAGCACATCCAATGCATCAAAACATTGTTTTCTGGTTGGAGCCGCGCCTCGTTTTCAAACTGTATGCTTTGACTCAAATGAACAATGACAGCAATATAGTCCACGATGAGCAGCGCTAAAATCAACCTGCGTAGTTGTCCCTCCACTGTGACATTAGAAAGTGTCACATTTATCTTGCAAGTGTACTCTTCTTCAATGTTTTGTTTACTTCCTGGATTTTTCCTGCATGGAAATTCTGACCAATCAAGAGCAGCTTTCTCACACAAGGCGTTTGATCTGGTCCGCTTGTAAATGCTGCCGTGAGAACACGAACCAACTCTAGGCAATTATGCAACTTTGCAACAAAATATGTCTCTGATTCAGACCAAAGCAAGTGAACTCTAGGTCTGAAAGCACCCTTAGTCTGCAGTAGAGCAGCAGCTCCCAGATTCAGCAAGGCAGAATTGCTGTTTTTGTCAATAAAGTCTGGTAGGCTAAGAGAGAGCATAGGTAATGGCTTCAGTTACCCATCAGAAATGGCTGTCTGACAGTGAGGTAAAATGGTGTACATATTCTAAATATCACATACACTTAAACTGATACTGATTTCTTTAGGTGGGGTTTTTTTTTAGGTGGCTAAAATTTGTTTTGCTGCCACCCTAATACAGTGACTATGGATAAGACCCTCATACAACCAAAACTATCCCTTCAACTGACTGAAATGAATGAATTGGACAGGGTGTTTTGTGGTCACAGATCTTTAGTTAATTGTTGTGTGTAAACCTGTGCATCCACCATGAAACAAAGCCTGTGCTAATTCACCAGTTTATCAGGATACTAATCAGCCTGATAACGTTCAGCTGCACACGCTGGCTTTTTACCTACAGCTAGTGCTGAAAATATCCCTCCTGCTACAAGGCTGTCTGACTCTCTCTCGCCTGTATTTACAGTTTCTACAAGTGAAGGTTGGTATCTGTTATGATTTAACGCACAATTTCCTCTTCTTTTCCAGGCGAACATCCATCTCTGGTAATTGGAAGAGCAACACCGGATCTGCCATGTTGGAACAAGTAGCCATGACTGACAAGTGAGCACCGCTTCCACATTAGTGCTGCTGCGGCTGCTCTTGTGCCGCACATGTCACAGTTAGTCACAATGCTCTCACACAGCAGATTCATTGAGCTGAAACCGGTTCACATGGTCAAACACACAGATGTTTGGGAAATCAGTTGATGTTTGGAAAGAACCGATGCTGCACTGGACATGTATTTCTCCTTTGGCTGATGTTCCAGTTTTCACATCGAGCTGCTCTGCTTGTGGCTGTAATCTGGAATATAGACCTTTTCCAAAGTGTGTGTTTTGACCTTTTACAGCAGGAAAAGCACAGGTATAATTAATAACATTAATAATGCATGGCATGCTGGCTCACTGACACGGCTTACAGAGATATCAAAATGGAACAGAGCCACCATTAATGTTAAGCTACAACCTTGCTTCCTCTTCTGTATCGAGTCAGAAGGACAGCTGTGAAAAAGGTCTACTGTCAGATATAGGAGAAATACGTCCATATGGAGCACCTCAAAAAAATAGTGAATTAATAAATATTAACCTTAAGTATATAAAACAGTGGTTATTGGTCTGATTCTTGAAACAATTTTTAGTTATACTTGCTAATATTTGAGCTCTCCAAACACTGCCACTGTCACAACCCCCAACAGAATATGGCATTCATTCCCTTCACTCATCAAAGTCAATCTTGTCAATCATTTAATTACCTTGCCACCATGCACTGAACACTCCCACGCACTGATTTGCACATGGCTTGAACTGATGCTGCGATCTCCTCTGTGTTCATTAAATCATCATGCACCTATATATTATAAATCTACCCATATACATCTACTGTATACTGTGCAGTGGCGGCTGCTGGTCTTTCAAACAGATGAAGCTCACTTTAAGTTTACATCACAGTAACTGATAAAAGGAACATTTAATTGAAGCTGTTTTTCAACCACACTCATGCCATAGAACCACAGCAAAACACACCTCAAAGGTTTTCAGATGGGTTTAAACATCTGATCGGCACTCTGTCAGATGACTCAACTCGCAAATATCCGCATGGGACTGAGCTTGAAATGCGACGATACTGGTGTGTATTTCAAAAGCGATGTCAATCACAAAGGGGTTCAGCCTTTTAGACAGTTCCTCCAATCATCATGCAGACACCGAGCGTCCTCTCCCGCCTACAGCTCCATTAGGAAGTGACGATTTTGTCGCATTTATCCAATGACCGTCTCGCTTTGCTGCGTGAAAAAAACCTGCTCAGTGCTGTCTCATAGGAATGCTTGGAGGCTCCGTGTCCACCGTGCTGATATGAGAATGTATGACAGGGAGGTCGTGTTTAAAAACTGGTGATAGTCGTGATGTTAAAAGCATCCTAGCGCACGTTTAATGCAATGTAAATTCTTATTTTAATGCAAATTCAATAGTGCATATTTGACCATTTCTATGAAATTTTAGGGGAAGTTCAGCCTCCCTTGTTGTCTCAGAGCAATCGCCCCTGATACTGTGTATACTGCATTATGCTCAATCATAATGTGTCCCAGGCTTTGGCGGTATGCCAGAGTATTCAGAAATCCAATCAAAAATACAGATGCTGCTCTGTCTATGAAACTCATACGGAGATGCTGTATTGAGGATGTGTTGTCTGTAATGCACATCTTGTGCCACAAGAGGTCAGTGTACTAATGGAATAGGCAGCTGAGTTAAAAAACATGGTGACTTCATGTAGTGGGGATAACGTTACAGGACTGTCAGCAGCCATCAGATAGATATTTTTACATGACTTGGTGAATTAAGGGTTGATTTTGAACAAACCAGAGGTGGTGATTGTTGGAACAGCGGACGAACTAACTAGATGACTAATAGCACTAGCTAAGATAGTTTCGGTGAGGTTTATTTTGTTTCTGTGAAGTTTTGATGAAGTGTGTTTTACGATGAGTTAACAAGGCAATTAGGCTAACATTACGCCTCATCTCCACTTACCTATGTGTACGGAGACGAGGCAACTTAAGGTCTATTCATTCCTGTGGGAAGCTCCATGATATTCAATGTGCCTGTGAAACTCCTCCTATTCGTCATATGTCAGTCTGGAATTTTGTACATTAAAAGAATTTAACTTTTCTCAAGCTATTTCATGCAATTCAGTTGTTATTTGTCACGTGAGTTTGTTTGATTAAAAATAACTTGTTTATCTAGTTGTAACACATGGTGAATCTGAGTAATGTTATTCTGTTAAAATATTGTCATACATTATATACAGTCATGTCATTATGACTCATTCCAAACTACTGGACGGCGAAAAATGGACAAAATTAGCCTTTCCCGCATTGCTACAGGTGGCTTCTATCAGGCTACTATCTGTCCTTAAAGAAATGCACTTCCTTACGTTGGACACTAGAGGCATCATCTGTATGTTTACAGATCTATGGACACCAGTCACATACGCAAGTGGAAACGAGGTGTTAGTTTGTGTTTGGTGGTAAAGAGAAACTTGAATTCAGAAGGTGTACTGGTTGTATTTCTCTGTGTGATAAGGAAAAAGGTGTAGGAATATATTTCTTTCTCTGACATTTTGTGAGTTTATATTGTTTATTTATGAGATGAATAAGGCCAAGAGAGCTTACGTACCATCATATAACTTACAGTCCGGTGTGTCAGGAAGGTATGAAGGTATAAATAATAGATACCACCTAAGCCTGCTGTGTACAGCTTATTTTCTGCTCCAGCAATCTCATATTATCATTTATCATTGTGTACAGCTTTTTTTTTTTTGCGCTGTTAGGTAAGGTAAGGTGAGGTTTATGTCCCGAGGGGCACTTTGAGATACAAACAGTCATCATGAGAGCAACAAAACAGACAATACAATACATAACACACAGTATCCAGTATCACACACTGTCAGGGCTAAATAACAGACATTAGTGTTCACTGCTGGTTAAGATAAGTGATAGCAGACAAGACAAAGGATGATCTGTAGTGCTTCGTGTTGCAAGTCTCAGCACTGTTATGCTCATATCATCATCACAATAATGTGTATACAGCGTACTTTGCACTAATATTATCATCTTCATTTTCATTATCAGTGCAGCTTACTTTTGCAGTTATGTATTGTAGTTGTATCGTAATGTGTGCAGCTGTCCTTGCATTATACGTATTTTTACATTTCCTATATTGTGTTACCTTCTCGACATGCCTCTGCAAATTGACCCTAGGAGACAATTAAGTGTTTTAAATCAAATAATATGACACAGAAGAACTTTTAAACCAGTGAAATCCTCTCCTCTGCTGCGACAGTAACAGAGTTCAGTACAGAGAGTTTAAACTTTACTAATGTGAGCTGAGAAATATTATGTGAATCTGACGCTGCAGAAAAATTACCTGCCCTTTTACGGTTATAATGTCCTTTTCAACAGTATTGATGTGTCTGTATTTGCCGTAGCTTGATTTTGTTCAGTTTTCCAGACAGAGAGTCAATGGAGCTCTTCACAGCCAACAGCACCTTTATGGGCTGCAGCCAACATGGCCCCGAGCTAGAGAGCTTCTGCAACAGGTTTACTGCTGGGATAAATGCCCTGAAGAGCAACATTTGCACTGACTTACTGTGCTGACGTGATACATAATTCAGTGTTATTGATAAAGTTGTGTGCAAGAGCGAAACTTTATTTTTTTTACTATGATAGGGCTAGACGCAGCAAGGCAGGACAGGTTCTGTTTTCACTCACAGCTCTGCTCTCTACAAAATAGTCAGATACCTGCAACATTTAATGAAGTGACTCTGCAACAACACGAAAGTATTATTGTACATACAGTAGTGGTACCTTATGTGAATTTTTCATTTTCCTGTGAACAGATTATGACTCTTTGCAGACCTAAACCCTGCTTCTCTTTGTGACAGGTACAAGCTGTGGGTTGATACCTGCTCAGAGATCTTCGGAGGTTTGGATATCTGTGCCGTCAAAGCCATCTGTGGCAAGGATGGTAATGACTACATCACTGAGGTGAGAAATACACACATACAGAGCAACAGGGGCAGAGTGGAGGGGGCTTCTGGGGCTCCAGCCCTGAATGTTAGTTATTTTAACGGCCTAATATTCACTTCAGAGTATTAAAGAAACACATTCACATGGACAGTTAGATCAGCCCAGATTATTATGTCATTGATTTCAATGCAGCAGATTTGTCAGCTGAACATAAATTCTGTGAACTCTGCTCCAACATAGCACAACAAAAACAAGTTTCAAGATTAGCAATGCTGTTTACACCAAATTCCAACTATGCTGTGTAACTTAAATGGTAACATCAGACATTTTTGGCCTCTTTTTATGTGGCAGTAGTGAAATTAGTCATCCTCGGCATTTGTTGTGTTATGGCTTCAGAATGATGAAGACAGTCAGAGAACAATTAGATACAAAATACGCTGTAGGCTGTGCTAGATTTTTTTCCTTAGCAATTATCATGCTTTTTCAAAAAGATGTTCTTTCTATTATCTTAAATGGCTTGAATAGTGCATATAACTGCAGTAAACAGAAAAAAAATCCCCCCCAGCTGAGCAGCCCCCCCAAGCCCATTTTTATTATTTTTTATTTGCACACACATACAACTACATAAAATCCAAACAGTATAAAAGAAAAAAACAAATGTGTCAGGAGAGGTCAAGAAGCCATAGGCTTATACGAACAGACCTCCCCTCAACTTAGGGATAAAAACAGACAATAACAATAGCAGGGAGAAAAGTGGACAGCTAAAGAGCTAAGCTAACATTATACAGAAAAATACAACCAAAGATAAATGACAACAGGAAACACATCGAGCAGTCGGTGAAAAATAAAAACAGAGAAATACATAAAACACAGTGCAGTAAAAAAGGAATAAACTGTATTGTATTTATATACAAGTCAGGAAATAATTAGACATCATGAATTAATTGTAATGATAAGGATAAGGACAAAGAGCTCTTGACAACATGAACTTTGGTGTTCCAAATCTGTACACTACGATATCTGAGGGAATACTGACCTGTTTTGTTCTGTTAAAAGGAAAGTGGAGCTGACTAACCTGTCGAGCATTATATGAATGAATTTGGAAATTAAATGCAAAGCGATGGCTGACAAAGCACTAAAGCAGGGGTGTCAAACTCATTTTAGTTTATGGGCCACATACAGCCCAGTTTGATCTCAGATGGGCCGGACCAATAAAACCATCGCGTAATAACTTATAAGTACCATCAGCTCCAATATTTTCTCTTTTTTTGTGTAAAGAATTACAGGCACATTCTGTAGACGTTCAACCTTTTAGAAAACAGATGAACAGCCTGAGATGTCTTGAGAAAAATAAGTGCAGTTTCAACAGTATGTCTCAGTTTTTCCACGGTCACTCAGTCTGCGTCTCACTGTCATTACATGTGCATTTATTCACACATTTCCTGATACAGATTATTTTGATTATTTTGCACAGTGTTCACTATCTTTAAACATATATCAGAGGAGTGTATCCTGGTCAGGGTGGAAAAGCTTCTGAAGCAGAATTTTACATGAAGTAGGCAACACATGGTTTACCTTGCTCCTGAAACCTGCCACCTCTTACGCCGGGTGTCCACTGGATCCGTCGCGTGCGCGGTTCGGCCGTGGCACGGACTCCTCCGTCCTGTGCCGGGCGTCAATGTCCACTGGAAGCGTATATAGCGGCGCGCACACGGGCGGCTGGAATTGATCGCAAGATCATATGTCATGCGATAATTTGCGGAAACACTGGAGGTATAAGGACATCAACAAACAAAGAAAGGATTTCTCTACCTGCCGGACATTGACCACTGTAGACCATTTCGGGATTTTTCTCTTGATTTTGTGCCAGTTTTTATACCATGGGTGTTTTTATTTTGAAAATTGACCGGATACTCTCGTCTTTTCTGGGCCTAACTTCCTGTTTGACTCATTTGGTCTGTGGAAATTGACGCTTCGTCGTGCGGCGTCCGTCAAAAAATAGACCCGGCGCGTATTTTTAGCGGAGCGGAGCACTGAGCCACTTCTAGAACGCGGCTAGGATGTGCCTCGCCGCTTCTGATAGAGCAGCTTACATTGACTTGAATGGCTGCGATTAGCTCCAGCACCCGCGCCGTGGCTGAATCGCGCACACGACGGATCCAGTGGACATCCGGGGTTAGTCTAGTCATCTAGAGAGCCGGATTGGACCCTTTGGCGGGCCGGTTCTGGCCCACAGTCCGTATGTTTGACACCCCTGCACTAAAGCAAATAAGTCACACACTCAAACTCTTATTTTTCAGCTGCTGTACTGTCACTGCTTCACATATCTACTGACTCCTACCTTTTGTTTGAAAACTTCCGGCATGTTGACATCAGCCTGTGGGAGTTGTGTTTCATAAGAAAATAATAAGGTCTTTGAGTCTTAAATTTAGCATGTCTGGCCTAATTTACACTGCTGGGGCCTCAGATTGTCTGGCTGGGAATAAACTGATTGAACCTAACCTGAATACACATTATGAGTTTGATAACCAACATCTGGTGATATTTCATGAGGAAGTATGGCTATTCTCTGAAGCCCACCTGTCTCAGTATTTATTCTGTTCAGCTACATTTCCCTCCTCTTGTCTTTCACTGTGTTTCTTAGAATACTGGTTTCATGCATCACAGTCTTTTAATCTTGAAGTCACGGCCACAACAGTGGAGAATAACACATTAATGGAGGAATGTTTGCTGTAATGACACGTTTCCTAAAAGTCAAGTGGTTACGTCTCAGTATGGAAAATTACTAAATGCTCTGCTTCCATCATCTACACTGAAAATAAAGCTTTATAAGGTAGCGAGTACAAAGACCAAAATCATCACAGTTATCAGTATTATCACGGTTCTGTTTAAATGTGCCATAGTGCTGATATACACGCTAAATTAATTTCACCAACTTTTATGTTGAAAACCACAAATAAAATTAGCAGCAAATATTGTTTGCATAAAATGTAAAATCATAGCATAGTCAATAATTTATATGAAAACCATATCAAGCCTGTCATCAAAATGTTGGCTCTGGTGTTTCATCATTGGGTTTGCCTGCTGCACGCCCACTCTGTAAACAAGGGACTGGCAGAATAAACCCACATTGTAGCTGCACCTGTGACTCTGAGACTGCCGCTAACTTTGGCTGATGTTGTACAGAATTTACTGTGAGTTTTTCAAAGCATAGTAATCAAACATGGCTTTAATGATAGTTTGAATTTAAAACAGTAACACTAACCATCTGGAATTTTATTGTCGTTTATCGTGAAACCAGTAAGCGTCTCATCCCCACTGTTTATGATGATGTAAAGACTAAGAATGTGTCACTGCTCAGTGGGGCCGCTTCTTCACACCTATTACAGTTCTGGCTTTAGGTAACAAAAAGCAGGACGCAAATGCACAGTGACACAGCTGGTAAAGTTAAATCTGTAGAGGAAGGTGATGAGGTGGACGACTAGGCTTATTACCTAAGGTTGTAACATGGAGCTGGTGTGCAGTGACAGTAGTGGTTCAGGCTCAAAGTGAGACACAGGCTCAAGCTCAGACAGAGAGACAGGCTGGACTTCAGGCTCAGTCAGGTTCAAATAGACAGACAGGTTCAAGGAGAGATGCCCCTATTACACCTTGATCCCAGCTGGGACCAAAAATAGCATGTTTTTATTGAATTGAATAGTAAATAGTAAAAGTAATAAACTTTCTTTTTATAGCACCTTTCGTACAAGAAATGCAGCACAAAGTGCTTTACAATAAGGGTATGAAAATAGACATAATGGACATAAAGCAGCCAAGACAATTCAATATCAAAGAACAATAAAACAGTTTAAAACATGGGTTAACTGATTCAGAAAATCATAGAGTTGTAAAACTATACATCATAAAATCAAGTAAGATTTTAAAAGAGCTGCAGCAGGAAACATAAATAGAAAGTAAAAGCTTAAAAAGAAACTTTCAGACCTGTATCAGGAAAGTCAGAGCTAGTTAAAGGCTAAAGTGAACAGATACGTTTTAGCTTACTTTTAAAAATATTTAGTGAGCTGGCTTGATATGCTGAAGTGTGAACCGTGACAACATCAGTAGGCGTGTCATAATCTACAGGTTGGACAGGGAGGATGGAGTCTTCCGAGTAATACTCTTCTACCTCTTCTTATCAATAACAGTTGGTCAAATGTTGTTTTTTTGGATAAAATAAATATCTGTAATGAATTAATTAAAGCTTGCAGTTAATCAGTAAGATCTGCCGTCTTGCTGCCGCTGTTTACTTTCATTTTGCATTCTGCAACGCCCTCAGTTGATGATACATCCTTGATTACAGTGGTTCTGTTCATAACTGTGGAAACGCAGGCTGGTTCGTTAAATAGCATCAAGGTTCCAATAATTCTGTATGGAACCGTAAGAACCAGAGCTGATTTAGTGGAAAGGGGGTGATAGAAAGACAGGTACAGACTCAGGTTAAGACAGAGACAGGTTCAATTTAAGGCTCAGATAGAGAGACTCAGGCTCAGAAGAAGAAAAAAGAAAAAACAGTCTGACGGAGGAACAGGGCCTCTGAACTTATAGTTGATTCCTGCTCGACTGGATGACTGCTGGGGTGGATGACAGTGGAGTCTCTGGAGTGCCGGGCCATTGAGGCATTAAAGCGATGGGCAGTGGAGTGACCGGAGAATGACCCCTGGGAGCCAGTGGAAATACTTGCACTACTGATTACTACTGATACTTGATTTCAATCCCAAAATGTGAAAGGCCTGCAAATGATCCTTGCTGGGACTCAGGGTGGTTCTCCACGGAGGCAGCGGCGAACAAGACTGCAGAGGCTGAGAGGGCAGCGGCTATCAACAGAAGGCAGCGAAGCAGGTAGAAGGTTAGCAGCGAGCTGGTCAGAAGGGAAGCTCTGGAAGTAACCGAGCAGGAACAGAAAGACACTTGGGAAGAATTTGGAGACTCGGCATCTGCAGCAGGGACTAATTTGGCCACAGGATTGGGCTGTTAAGTGTCCAAGAGTTCTGCCAGCTCAGGGAGCAACTTTACAAGCCAGGGTTTGTAGGACACAAGATGGAGTGCTATAGAGAGAGCTGCTTCTATCTGGATGCATTTTGGCAGTAAGTATAGAGCCACTTAATGGCTCGGGTCAACTCAGCCCCCCTCAGTGGAAGAAGCCGCGTCAATTTCTGCCAAAATTCTGGCAGCTGGCAGTGAGTGTCTGGACCAAAATGTAGACAGTGATGCTGCACATATTGTTAAAGACAGTTTGCTATGTTTGAAAGTCAATAAACACAGTTAGTCACTGGCTTACATTCAAAACAGACAGACATATCCAATGGTGCTGGAGACATGTTTATATAAAGTAAACAGGTGAGACAGGTGGCTGAGGAGAACAGACAACTGGCAGGAGCAGGAAACTCTATGAAGACAGAGTGGAGAAGTGAGGCATGACAAAGTTTGGACAGTTATGATTACAAATCCCAGTGAGACAGTCTGACGCTGAGGAGGGAGATGATACAGGAGCCACAATGACACCCACACCCGGTCACTGCGGTATCCAAGTAATGTTTCTAAACATCCCACTTACACTTTGAAGTAGGCGGACTGTCAGAATGAAATATTCAGTAGTTTAGTGGAAGGTAGATTAGATACTAAAGTGGGAAAGATGTGAAAAACATGTCTCCCTGTGAGTCATCTCTGCTGGAAAAGTGCTTTGGTTTTTATAATGATGCAGTGAAATTGCTGAGTGGAGATCCATTTACATGGATGTTGACATAGTATCTGCTGTCTTATTTAGCAGCAGACTGACCGCCACAACGATAAAACATCTGGCTTACTGAAAATAATGATGATGACTATTTCAGAAGCCATAATAAATTACCATATGTTTCACATATTAAAGGGACAGTTCAGATTTTTTGAAATGGGCTCTATTAGGCACATATCCGTAGCCAGTGTATTACCTACAGTAGATGGCAGTCGGCACACCCCCAACTTGGAGAAGCAGACAGGAGTACCACCATGGAAGCTAAGCAATGTACTGCTGTGGACAGGGGGCAGCACCAAAACATATTTCAGTCAGGAACACTTAAGTCAAAGAAAACTTTATTTCCATTTGCAGTATTATATTTGTCAAATCCCCCCCTTGCCAAAGGATATCAGTTAGAGTGGACGCAATGTCAGAGTAAGGATAAAAAATGAAGTATAACAAGTTGATAATTCTGTCTGATATCAGGAAAGCTTACGCTGAAAATGATATTGACTTTTTAGTTGTCTAAAATATGTTTTGCTGTTGCCCCGTCCACAGCAGTATGTTGCTGTGGCTCCGTGGCGATACTCTCACCTGTTTCTCCAAACTGGAGGCATGCCATCTTCTGTAGGTAATACACTGACTCTGGAGCACCTCATATAGCCCCACTTTAAAAAATCCAATCTATTATTTTAACATATATTTTAGAACAAAACCTTTATGACAGTATCTATGAAAACCTACCAATATAAACTGAAACCACACTGACCATGAAAAACATAAAATCATCAATCAAAACATAAGTTTTCTATATAGGAGACGTAACAGTCTTATAAAAACGCCAGGAGCTGTTACCACACCTAAAATGTTGACCACTGTGCTGACCTCCTTTGTTGGTCTGTCCTGGCTTTATTATCCCGTCTGGGTCAGAAACATTTCAGTCATGTAACCTTTTCAATATGAAGGCACACATTTTTCTGAGACACAGTCTGTGCCTCCTTTGTCCAGGTTGTGGGTTCATCTATGCAGCTGATTGGTGATCACCAGGCCGAGGACCGCCAGCTCATCTCAGAGGTGGTAATGGCGAAGATGAATCAGGCGCTGGCTACCAGGTCATCAAGCGCTTCACGTTCACCTGCTCGCTCCCCTCAAGGACAGAAGCCAACTACAGTGCAGCCCCAACAGGTAGAGTCTGTGTGATATACAACCTCTGTATTTTTTTTAATAATTATCAAATTATGTATTATTAAAATTATTATTATTATTATTATTGTTAGATTTAGTTCTTTTTTGGTATTTGAATTCGTACAAAATGCAATAAATCACTGATACAATTGGAAGATACACATACACACGTGTCTGCTGCAGTAGAGCCCCATCCCCACTTTACCATTGAGCAATCAACCAGACTTAATCACACAAATAATTACAAGTACATATATACAAATCAAAGGGACAAAAAAAAAGAAAACAATTTTTTTTAAAAAGAGACAAAATTTTAAAAAGGGACAAATTGTAGCTGAGACACAAAATAAGATGATGATGATAAAATAATACTTAAAAAATACATAAAGAAAAATAAAGAAAATAGTTTAAAAAAGTAGTAAGAAAAAGTTACCAAAAATAAATAAAATAAATAATAATAAATGAGTAAACTATATATAACATGGGGTTAGTATGAACAAAACTGCAATATCAGTGGTGTCCATTTTTTTCTATATAGGCTATATATAGCAGAACATTTCTGAGCACACCCTCTTGTAGAATAGTAAAGTGTCTTCAGTCAGATGGTGCATAAGGTCTTAAATCCATTGCTCAAACGCTGGAAAAAATGTTTCCTTCCATTTAAGCAGTATAACTCATCTTGCTAAAAGAGATGCAACAGCTCTCATATTTTTCACCTGACGACTAAGCTATCCATCTTGTGGAGCTCCAAATACTGCAGTAGTAGCAGAGGGTTCTTTGGGTACTTCCAAAGCATCTGAAAAGTTTTTAAAAATGTTTGCCAGAAGCTATTTAGTTTTGGATAAAGTCAAAACATATGTGAAAGGGTGGCTGGTGCCTGCCTCGACACTAGACATCAACTTTGCTGTGGGCCAGTGAAGACAATGCAAACTAAACCCATATATTTGTAATGTATGACCCAGAATAAACAGCCACAGTGACACATGCTCATACAACATTTATTTCTGTTCTCCTCTTGACTACAAGGAAAGAAATCCAAGAGATTAATGTCTGCAGGAAAATCACTTTGTTGTAGCCCTTCAGAGTTCACTGCACATTCTTTACCAAAACCCGCTTAACCGTGTTTGCCTTTCTTTCCCACTCTCTCTCTCTTTGTTTTTCTTTCTTTCTGTCTTTCTCCCGCCCCCTCACTCTCTCCCAGAGTGCTGCTCTTAAGGAAGGACTGGCAGATCCAAACAGGACCTCGGGCCAGCGCCCTCAGCCTCAAGGTTGTCTGAACACTGCTCTCCATTGTAATACAAGTGCTGCCACTGTAGGGCCAAAGCATGTCTAGGAAACAGTCGTGGGACAGTTCACTCCGAAATCAACTATCCAGTAAAAGTTTCTCTGTCGCAATAAGCACTGCCACCAGAGAAACAAAAGTCACAGAGAAAAGTTCTCTAATGCTGGTTAACTCGTAGAATTTGTTTAAAATAAAAAGGAGAGTGAAACCAAGATATAACCTTTTAATTAGAGGTGCTGGGAGGCGTATTTTGCTAGCTTGGACAGAGCCAGGCTAGCAGTTTCCCCTGTACTTTGTGCTAAGCTAAGCTAAGCTAATCAGCTTCTATGCTGTGGCTTCAGACGTAAGAGTGGTATTAATCTCTTTATCTGATTCTTAGCAAGAAAATGAATGTGTATTTCCCAAAATGTCCGACTATTCCTTAAAAAGACAGAGCAGTTTGTATTTTATGTGTATCCTTATCCCTGTTTATTAACCTAACATTGTCCAAGAATGGAAAAAGACTTCTGCTGTCTGTTTGATCTACGGCCTTGTCTCTGTTTAACTTGTGACTTGAATCACGAAGCAATTATACAGTGCATTTAGCCAGCCTGTTGACTTTAATCGCAGCCATATTGTGTGTGTTAGTGGTGTGATGTTTGTGCTCAGGGCTGATGTGTTACAACTAAATGTGCCTCCTAAAAGCAGCGGTAAAACAGCGTATTATGTGGTAATTTAACAAAGCCATTATTATTTGATAAGTTCTGTTAATGTGTGTGTGTGTGTGTGTGCACGTTTGTTCATTATCTTAAAGTCCTATTTCTCATTTTGCATGGACGTGGCCGGGGCTCCATGTCGTGTTTAATATGTTTGTGCTGGTTGTTTTAGTGATGCCAGCTTCTTATGTTTCGCAGGAATAGTCTGAGATGAACGTGTGCCGACAGTGTTGAGATGTTAAGATGTGCAAATCGGATTGCAGCTTAATTTATTTGAATTTCACATTAACGACGATGCCGTTCCAAGACAGTAATCTAACACTGTGACACATGATTGCACAGTGGCAGATGAGCTTATTTATAGATGGATGTTCTGTTTGTTTTAGTGCATTCTTATAGGGAAAGTCAGATCACTTCTTAAATGTGCTGCTAATGATCACTGTGCGAGTTCTGGTCAGCTCAGTTGTGTTCTCATCTCAGTGATTAATGCTGCGCTTTTGAATCTTTTGTAATTATCTTTGAATTCTGTACATTGTGATGGTGCAAATCAGTGTGTGGTCTACTGATAGATTTTTCCTTTTGTCAAGAAACAAAGCCCCCTCTGCAAGACCTGAATGTTTTGTGAATAACTGCTCGGTGTTGTCTTTGGTTGTAAATTAACTTCCATTGTTCTGTGTTATAATACCTGAGACAAGACAAAGTGGCTCTATACGGTACACAATACGTATTTTCCTTGGCAATTAAAAAAAAAACCTGCTTACGTGATCAATGAAAAGTTTCAAAGAAAATAAGCATCTTTTTCTTTCTCTGCATGTTCATTTCCAGATTTGCTTGGATCCAGATGACTGAATTATTGATATCTGATCATCATACACGACCTGGCTACAAATATTGGTCTAGTGATACTTAATTTACAGCCCGTGGGCCAAATCTGGCCCGTGACAGGGTGCCATGAGGCCCACTGACCATTTTCTAATTCACAATGAAAAATACATTGATTCACACTGGGATGTTTTTTGCACATTGAATATAAATAAGGTGCTGCAGTACATTAAAAATCATCAAAATAGAGCTTGTTTATTTTAAAGAAAGTGCCAGAGGAGGATCCCCTGATCCCCTGACAGAGTTCTGGGCTAATTATTTATATATTAATTATTGATGCTTGTTCATTAACCGGCCCCTGGCCTCCTGCCATTTTGCAAAAGTGGCCTGTGGGCAGAGGAAATTGAGTGTCTCTGTTTAAGGCTGACATTTAGTTTAAAGCTAAAGTTGGTAACTTTGAGTCATAGTTGCTTAAAATGTCATTATATTCTGAACCGAAAACAACCAATCAGAGTCAAGGAGGAGCTGTCAGTCATGTCAACCGCTTTGTGAACTGCAGCCAAACTGTAAAACTAGGCAGCGCTGATCAAATGTAAATCAAGATCCTGTTCCTGCATTGTATTTTTCTCACCTCAGATGTTTTTGGAAACATATTTTAGTGTACTGTTTAGCTGTAATGAGAAAGCTTGTGACCGGGCCGCCATGTTGGACACAGTTGACCCAAGCACCAAAAACCGCCACCGAAACACATTTTAGTGTACTGTTTAGCTGTCAAGTGATAAAGGTGGTCCTGCTGGTAGTGGTTTTTGGGGCTTTGGTCGACTGCATCCAACATGGCGGCCAGGACACAAGCTTTCTCATTTTACAGCTAAACAGTGCACTAAAACATGTTTCTAAAACCATCCGAGGTGAGAAATGGGCAGTGTAGTAACAGGATCCTGATTCATATTTGACCAGCGCTGCCTAGTTTTACAGTTTGACCGCAGTTCACAAGCCGTGACTGACGACTGACAGCTGTGTTAGAGACTCTTCTGCTCTGATTGGTTGTGTTTGTTTATGTGCAGTAAGGCCATTAGAGGTGCTATAAAGCATTAGAGTACACAGAGGAATGTGATTTTTTCACAGATTACCTGTCTCATTTTGTGCAGTGTGAATATAACAGTTTCAGCATATGAAAAAAAGATATGATTTAATAAAAGTTACCAGCTGTAGCTTTAACACACATTAAAGACTTAACCAGTTATTTGCATGGCTGAACTGCTTCTTCAGATAACGCAGTTTAAAGTGATTAAATCTGATCAGCACAAAATCTAATAAAAAAAAAGTAATTCAAGGTTTGTATCCAAGCAAATTGTTATTGTGTCACCCTTTATAAATTATGTTTGTACAAATGGTATTTTCTTTGGTTTTTATGCGTCGTGAGTCCCAAGCAACCATTGGGATGCTTTATGACAAACTCGTAAAACGTAAGATTTACTGCAGCTGCCTCACAGTAATGACTCTCTGAGAATGCCTGGGATGAATTTTCATGAAGGTTTGTTAGCGGTCATATCATGTCATCATGTATGATCTCATATATTATGTCATAAAATGTATACAGTGACACCAATTCACATACACTTTCCAAACTGTCTTCAAAGAAACCTTTTCATAGAGGTTTGAGCATATAATTTACATACCCAGCTACAATCCTGCATCCTGGAAAGTAAATTATCAGCCGTTGGAAACTCATCCCTGCCCAGTCACTTCCTACTCAGCATGTGTAATCATTTGTTTCTTTTGAGATGCATGATGGGTTGCTTTGCTGCCTGTGTTTGAGTCACTGAATTGTTTGATCCTCTCTTGGTTGTATCAGCTCTGCTTTTGTTGTTTACTTTCTTTTATTCTCATCTTCTCTCTTTTATTTCCTCTCATTGCCTCTGTGTGTTTTTTCACCACACTACCTCCTAACGGTCACATGAGCTGTTGTGCATAAAAGCAACCAAAACTTGGCATGTCAGACTAGTTACCACACCTTCTCTTAACTGTTGATCTGCTGCCCCCTGCTGGTCATTGCAGTCCAAACATTCAGAGCCTGCTTCGCCCCAGTCTGTTCTTGACAGATGAGTTGGTTAGGATTTTTATGAATGTGAGAGGTCCTTATGTGAATGGGCATGTCTAGACTCAAAATCATTACCTGTATCGTGTTCTGCCTCGGTCTTTGGTGAGTGTTACAGGCGACTGGTTTTCTAACTGCTGCACTCTAACAACAGGTGCTCGATCTAAGAAATAGTCCTGCTTATTTATTCAACCCAATGGCCAGGGTAAATGCTGGCGTTGTAAGTTTCTACAAACCACAGATATGTTATATTTATACGTTTATATGTAGCAGATATGTTGAAACGTTATGTTTTAATTTTCAAATTTATGTTGTGACAGTGCTGCGATGAATGTGTGGTTAGGTTTAGACACAAAAACCAACGATTAGACGTAGAAGAGCATCATGTTTGGGCTTAAAACACCCAGCTGGGTCACTACAAACACCACTGGATACGTCCCAAACTGTCATTAAAAAAAATACCTGCTTTTGTCGCTACAAACAGCACTGGACATGTCCCAAACTGTTGTTAACAACACCTGATTTTATTGTGACAAACACTGCTGGACATGTCCCAAACTGTTGTTAACAACGCCTGCTTTTATTGTGACAAAACACTGCTATACATGTCCCAAACTGTTGTTAAAAAATACCCGCTTTAATCAATACCAACAGTGATGGACATGTCCCAAACAGTTGTTTAAAACATCCACTTATATCACTACAAACACCACTGGACATCTCGCAAACTGTCATTAAAAAACACCCACTTTTACTGTGACAAACACTGCAGGACGTGTCCCAAACTTTGGATGAAAAATACTCACTTCTGTTGATCTGTAACAGTGGTTGGCTGCTGCCTGATGCTTGGTAGCCATTTTACCTAGGTGTCACACTATCTATCGTGCCCTCCAGCTCCTGATGACAATGTGAACTACCTCATAGGTATAAACCATACAAATGTAACATATCCATGGTTTTCAGAAACGTACAATGCCAACATTTTATTCTGGTGACTGGGCTGATTTATTTATTTCCTTCTTCCTTTGCTTTTTTGTTTGTCCTGGGTGTATGTGTTGTGAAGCCATGGATCTATAATCTAATTTAACTATCTTTGATTTTTTAGGTGCACCAGTGAAATCACAGAGTGTGGATACATCATCAGAAACAGCTAAGAGGGCATCTGAACCGGTACCAAAGCCCAGCCAGGCCCAGAAACCCAGTCCTGGCCCAGCTCAGAAACCAGCTCAGTCTCAGAAGGGCCCAGTCCAGAGGGCCACCTCAGTCACAAAGCCTCCAGTGCCGAGGCCTCCCCCAATGACGAGAGCCCCGTCCGTTGCAAAGTCAGCCCCAGATTCCACCCCAGCCAAAGCTTCACCATCATCCCCAGCTAAAGCAGCAGCAGCAGCCGCAGCAGCTCCAGGCTCTCCCCCGACCAAAGCAGCAGCAGCTCCAGGCTCTCCCCAGACCAAAGCAGCAGCAGCAGCAGCCACAGCTCCAGCCTCAGCTCCAGCCCCAGCCTCTCCCGCAGCCTCAGCTCCCACCACAGAGCAGCCCAAGCCCCAGCCTCAGGGCTCCCCATCCCCAGCTCCTGGCAAACCAAAAGAGCTGCCCCCAAAACCCACACCACCTGCAAAGCCCATCCCTCCTGTACGCAGGAATTCAAAGCCGCAGCTCCAGCCAAAGCCGCAAACCCCGCCGCCTCCCAAAGCTTCACCTAAACCCCAGCCCGCTGCCCAAGCCCCAGCACCCACTCAGGCCGCAGATACTGCCTCAGCCCCTGCCCCAGCACAGGTCCAGTCCCCAGCCAAAGCCAGCCAGTCCCCGCCTAATGTCCAGTCTCCAGCTAAGGCTCAGCCCCAGGCCAAGCCGCCCTCTCCCTCCCAAAACCCTGAGCCTGTCCCAGATGAAGCAGCCGCGGCCCCCGCTGAGGGAGAGGCCCCTGTGGAAGAACAGCCAGGACCCCAGCAAAAGACCCATCCTCTGCTGAAGTAAGCATTATCAACACACTGTTGAGAATGCAAAGACATGCATTTCAATGGGCCATACTTTGTGTTAGGATCCAAAATTAAACATCAATATCCAGTCTTCTGTAGAAAGATAATATGTGTAATTCTAGTCATATGCAACACTAAAATGACCAAAAGATGTTTTTGTTTTGAAAGTGTTTCATAGTGTGCCAGTCCAAGACATAAAGTGCTGAAATGATTAAAGTTATAGTCCATTTGGTCCAGTTTTAACTGTCCCTATTTAGCATTTATGAGCAGTATATAAATGTTTCATATGACGTTAACTGTAAAGTCGTAGTTAGCAGATATAAGGTCTTTTTAAAGGTTACATATATGAGATTTTGAACATGAACATAGCAGCACACCACTGTTTACTATGTGAGGATGTAGTCGACTAAGGGCAAGCAGAGAATGAAGTCACACTACCTGTCTGTGCGTTGTGATCCGAGCTTCTCTGTTCTTTGTTTTGGTAGCCGGGCCGGCCGCAGCCTGTGTATTAGTGTATCCTTCATGTCCCACTGGTTAGCTAATCGCCGCTGCTCTGCTCTACACTCATGCGGTGTTAACCATTGAAAAACAACATAATAGAAAACAGTTGTAGTTATAAAATATGCTTTTAGAGGAAGTTATTTATTCAGTCATTCATTCGCCACTTAAACTCTTGAGGGTCACGGGGGCGGGCTGGTGCCTATCCAGGTTGATACTGGGTGAGAGGCGGGGTACACCCTGTACAGGTCGCCAGACTGATATAGAGACCATTCACGCTCACATTCACACTTACGGGCAATTTAGAGTCACCAGTTAACCTGTATGTCTTTGGACTGTGGGAGGAAGCCGGAGTACCCAGAGAAGACCCACGCTGACACGGGGAGAACATGCAAACTCCACACAGAAGGGCCCCAGCCACCCGGCAGCCTGATTGCCTCGCTACAAGGCGACAGTGCTAACCACTGCACCACCGTGCCGCCCTCATAGGAAGTTATGATGGATGAAAATACTGTCTGCGAGTTCACCATTTTGCCTGTCGCCATCTTGTTTTTTTGGAGCCAGAGGCGATCGTATTTGGATGAGAGGTTGGAGCTGTGGTGGAGCGAGGGGTGGATCTGACTCACAGATTGCAATACCTGCTTAGCAGACTGAAAGCGGCCTGCCCTTAATTATGCGTAACTTTAAGCGTTAGTAAAATGTAAACAGGTAAGTTATATAAAAAGCACCGCTGTACAGTTGTCACGAAGAGGCGAATCAGCTATATTTTTGTTTCACCAGGCAAAGCTGAGCATTTTAACATGGAGGTCTCTTGCGATTGACTCACCTCTGGAGCCAGCCTCAAGTGGCCATTTGGAGGAACTGCAGTTTTTTGGCACTTTTGCGTCGGCTTCATTTTTCAACCCTGGAGGTTGCCGCTTGCAGTAAACACTTAAACTGTCCTTGTATCTATGCTAACTACATTATAATCACACATTCATATACTGCTCATACATGATACATAGCGGGGGTTAAAGTACAGTGTTAACATTTTAAAATGTTTTTTAAAGATCTTTGTACAAATATTGTGTTTGTGACTTTTTGGCCCTCTTACACATTTCCCTGTTTGTCTCATATCCTTACATTTCAAACTTACTCCATTAACATTCACAAAATCCTTCATTCCTCCCTGCATCCCACCCTTCCTCCTCCCTCCCTCCCTCCTCGCCCACTTGCTCTCCCCCCTCTCTTTTCCCCCTCCTCCTCCTCCTCCTCCTCCCTTCCCAGTAAGTCCCAGTCCTTGACCAATGCCTTCAACGCCTTCAGCGACTCCTCTTTCTTCCGCGGGGTCTCGAGCTCCGGAGGTGACGGCCAAGACGAGGCGAAGGCCGAGACCATTCGCAACCTCCGAAAGTCCTTCGCCAGCCTTTTTTCTGACTAGCCACAGCCGAACCGTAGTCAGCCCCCTTATTGATTCTGGCCCCTTCCTTTTACCGTTGGCCAGTGATGACTTGATTGACATTAAATGTGAACCAGTCTGAGATTAAACTTTGTGTGTTAACTGTACTGTATTCCCTCTGTCCCGGTCCCTCTTCTCCTCCACTTTCAGCTTCTCTGTGTGAGTAACAGTGAGGCCTGCTGGGTAGGATGTTCAGTGAGTGATGCTGTGCCAGAGTAATTGGACTGAAGGAGTTACGTCATTGATAGAGGATAGAATAGAATAACAAAATATTTATTTTTCCCAGAGCACACTTTAAGGAGCTCTTTCTGAAGTATATAAAAAATATAATATTCCAGATTACAGATTGTACAAATATATATATAATATATTTATATATATACAGTATATAAATATAAACACAGATAACTATAAAGGGAGATAAGCCAATGATTAAAAAAATCCAGTAGCACTTTTCAATTGTTGTCAGTGACATAACTCTTTCATTCAGGCTGGATTCATACACATTTGAAAAAAAAAAAAATCTGATATATGATGTTTGATGGTGTCCCTACAGTGAGTCAGTCAGTCAGTGAAAGTATGCAAGTAAAAAAAAAAAAAAGTTTAAGGATGTGTTCCTGTGTAAATCCAGCCGTTGTGTCTCTGGTCCTTGGCTACAGACTTCTGGGCTCGTCATCGCCGGCCTCCTTTTTTGTCTACAAGCCTTGAAGTTCATTGTCGTGTGAGGGAGTCGGAAATCTGTGTATGTTCATCTGTGTTCAATTCTTATGCATGGCTCCTCCAAGTGGCTCGCTGTGACTTTTGGAGCAGAAGGGAGCTCTATCAGTGTTGAGTTTTGCCCTCCGTTGCCTCTCTCTTTCTCTTTCTCTCTCTCTCTCTCTCTCTAGATGTTGTAGCCTTATTGTGAACATGTTTTCAATTCACAGCTACGTTCGTTAGCTGTGCAGACCTGGGTCGATTACAACTCGAAATTCATTCATTTATCTCAAGTGTTAAAATGAGTTAACAAGTGAGGGTGAGATTGATTGCAGCTGTTGCTGGGAGCTTTGGGACTGGGCCCAGTGTGCCAGAGTGGATAAATCAATCCTAAAAACTAACTGAATGCATTTCAAAGAGTAACAAGACTCATGTCTGTAGCTGTGACTGGTGATTTCTTGTTTCACCTCTGTGTAGATCTATCAACAGTATTGTAATTTGTTGATTATTCTCATGAAAAGACATTGAGACAGTAGTGCAATAACACCTCGACATGACTGTTGAGCGCTGTCATTATAAATATAAATATGATCATACATACAGGACCTGTGTATCTGTTGAATACCTTACTCTTACATTCCCTTTAAGATTCCTTTCAGTCGCGACTCTCCAGGTTGCTTTTCACTGCAGTCAGACGCTGGGTTTCAGATTAATACGCCATATCAAACTGCTGGTTTCTGTGATCAGTCCTGTTTGTGGGACTGACTGTAAGGCAACCTGGAACCAATCCTGTACCTTAACTAATCAGTTGAGTTGCTGCATTTTACGGAGCCCTTAAAGTCCCAAAAGGTAAACAGTTTTTATCCTGTGTGCACAACTTATATATCTTGTGGGAGCAAGTTATTATCTTATGGGAACAAGTCATCATCTTGCAGGCACAAGACAATGACTTGTTCCCACAAGATAAATATTTTGTTTGCAAGATATATAAGTTGTTGCCATATAACAATTATCTTGTGCGCACAAGTTATTATGCTATGGGAACAAATTATCTTGCACACAGAAGATGATGACTGCACACACAAATAAGTTCCCACGAGACAATTAACTTGTTCTCACAAGGTAAATAAGTTCCCACAAGATAATTAACTTGCTCCCAGAAGGTAAATAAGTTCACACATGATAGTTAACTTGTTCCCACAAGGTAAATAAGTTCCCACAAGGTAATTAACTTGCTCCCACGAGGTAAATAAGTTCACACATGATAGTTAACTTGTTCCCACAAGGTAAATAAGTTCCCACAAGGTAATTACCTTGTTCCCACAAAGTAAATAAGTTCCCACATTATAATTAACTTGTTCTCACAAGGTACATAAGTTCCCACAAGGTAATTACCTTGTTCCCACAACATAAATAAGTTCCCACCAGATAATTAACTAGTTCCCACGAGGTAAATAAGTTCCCACAAGATAATTCATTTGTTCCCACGAGGTGAATAAGTTCCCACAAGATAATTAACTTGCTCCCACAAAGTAAAGAAATTCCCACAAGATAGTTCATTTGTTCCCACAAGATAATTAACTTCCCCAGAAGGTACTTAAGTTCCCAAAAGATAATTAATTTGCTCCCACAAGATAATTAACTTGTTTTCATAAGATAAATAAGTTCCCACAAGATAATTAATTTGTTCCCACAAGGTAAATAAGATCCCACATTATAATTAACTTGTTCCCACAAGGTACATAAGTTCCCACAAGGTAATTACCTTGTTCCTACAACATAAATAAGTTCCCACCACATAATTATCTAGTTCCCACAAGGTAAATAAGTTCCCACAAGATTATTCATTTGTTCCCACGAGGTGAATAAGTTCCCCCATGATAATTAACTTGTTCCCATAAAGTAAAGTAGTTCCCACAAGATAGTTAATTTGTTCCCACAAGATAATTAACTTGTCCCCAGAAGGTACTTAAGTTCCCAAAAGATAATTAATTTGCTCCCACAAGGTAAATAAGTTCCCACAAGATAATTATTTTGCTCCCACAAGGTAAATAAGTTCCCACATGATAATTAACTTGTTCCCACAGGGAAAATACATTCCCACAAGATAATTAATTGGTTCCCACAAGATAATTATTTTGCTCCCACAAGCTAAATAAGTTCCCACAAGATAATTAATTTGCTCCCACAAGGTAAATAAGTTCCCACATAATAATTAACTTGTTCCCACAGGGTAAATAAGTTACCACATGATAAATAACTTATTCCCACAAGGTAAATAATTTGCGCAAACACGATAATTAATTTGTTCCCACAAGATAAGTAACTTGTGTACACAAGACAGTTCATTTGTTCCCACAAGAGAACCTGTGCACACAAGTTGATTATAATCAAGATAATAAAAAAAGTCACCTTTCGGGACTCTGGGGGCTCCGTAGAATTGAAGTGCATATGTGTAAAAAAAGAAAAAAATCTGAACATTTAGGAAGTGCATATCAACCTCTCTGCTTATCCATTTCCAGTACTATGTTGCAAGTAAATTATAACACATTGTATTTGTATGTATGTATGTGTCATCTCTCAGGAGTTTATTTTTTGTAAAAATATTGATTGATTAATTTTTTTTGAGGCTCCATATTTATGGTACAGTATATATTGTTTGTTTTGTATTGTGTTTTTATCTGTAACGCAATACTGCTTTGCATGATCTGGTGACTGATGATGGGTTTTTTTTCTGTACAGATAAAAGTTAATAAAGATGTGGTTCCATCATTCCACTGATTCACTAAGTAAGATTCATGCTGACATCTCTGCCTTTTGTTTGTTTTCTTCAAATGGGGGCGGCAGTAGCTGAGTCCATAGGGACTTGGCTTGGGATCCGGAGGGTCGCCGGCTCAAGTTCCCATCTGCACCAAATATGGAGTGTGGACTGGTAGCTGGAGAGGTGCCAGTTCTCCTCCTGGGCACTGCCAAGGCACTCCTGAGCAACACACTGAGCCCCCAACTGCTCAGAGCGCCTGTCCAAGGCAGCCCCCTCACTCTGACATCATTTAATGCATGTATACGTCCTGTTTGTGCATGTGTGTGTGTATTTCAGGCGGGTGTGTATGTGACAACAGAGTGAAAACATTTCATTTCCCATCAGGGATTAATAAAGTATCTTCTTAATCTTCTTCAAAGAGTCTTCACACATACAGATCACTGTATTGGTCACTGGGGGAAGACCTGTGTTACAAACTGGGGAAAGATATGGGTGCTTACCAGTCAGGGAGGGTACAAAGAAAGCTCACTGTTGAGTTGCATTATGGGAAATGTAGGATTCAGTGCAGCTTGACCCACTCTTGGAACAAAAGGTCAGAATGCGTCAGCCTCTGCCGCTTCAGTTTTGACCATTATTTTCTCTCACTGTTCCCCAACTTAATGGACTCACTGGAGAGCCCAGTTAATTTATATAATACATGTAGCTGCTGCTGCTGCTGCTAAAAACTAGCATGTTGAGACTGTAATGAGAAATGTACAGATAAGAGTCCTCTTATAGGAACAAAAAAAGATAATTCAACTTTGCGTCTGCTAAGCCAATATTTTAATTAAAAGCGATGACTTCCTGTTTATACATCTGAATGTGTTACAAAAGGATCAGGAAGATATTTAGTACCTCAGAAGTAAGAATTTCAGTGAGACTTTAAATCCTTTTATAGCACATACTGCCTGATTTAAGTGTACCCTGCTGCTAGGTGATGATAACTATCAAGGTTTAAGACTTGCCAGTGCTAAATGTAAGCATCAGTCTCAGTGCCTGCACTGATGACTGCCATCTTGTTTTTACATGGATTAGTGTATCGTGGTCTTACTACCACTAGATGGCACAAAAAATGTCCACGAACGAGGACAACAGGTCTAAGATAAGCAGAATGAAGTATAAGGTCAAGTAAACCCAAAATGTGATGTCCTAAATAGAGCACACAAGGTTGAAGGAGGTTACAGTGCAAAGACATTTACAGTGTTAATGATTCACTGGAAGGTTCTGTAGGCCTGTGTCACATTTTATATGTATTAATCACTGTTTAGTGCCAGTGAGTGAACAGATTGTTACAGAACTTAAAAACTGAGATCTTCCCTGACAGTCTCAGTTGTCTAAAACAGCCTGTGAACTGATTGTTGTAAATGGCTCAGGTTAAATTCTGCAGGAAAATTGTTACGTTAATGGGATCCTGAATGCCTCATTCCTCTCTTCCCTCATGCTCCCCTACAGTGCCAACAGTGTGCAACAATATCTAATGTTAACTTAGAAATGGGAGTCTGCTAACGTCAACAAACGACCAGCACTCACCACAATAGGTGTTTCTGTTACAGACGTTTTGCAGCGGCGGTCCAGAGATGGCCCTCCAGTATGTGGCTGTAATGTTTGTGCAGTGTTGGGGCAAACAAAACTCCACCGCTGACCCAAAATAACCTCATAAGACACCTTTACACTTCAATCCATGGGATTTATTAACAAGGAAAAAAACAAGGAAACAACAACATAAATCCCAGGCTGAGAGGCAGCAGGACCGGCAGTCCCCACACTAGAGGCCTCACCTCTGCTGCTGGCACAGGAGCTCTTAAGCACCTCCTCCAGGCCAGGTGTGATGCACCTTGTTTAGTAATGCAGCACACCTGGGCAGATCTACAGTGGAGGGAAAAGGGGCTGCAGCAGTTAGCGACTTGAATTCAGTCAGCGTAAAACCAAGCGCCAAGAGTCTAACCCAGGACCAATACGACTTCCAGTCAAACTTTCTGTTGCTGCTGTTACACAGTTTAGTCCCTGCCCTGCTGGTGGCCACTAAGCCTGCTGAATTTGAGCTTTGTGGTCTCCATATCAGTCATGGTCAGTCTCGTGTATTTCACGTCACTGCTTTGGCTGATGTCCAGGTGCACTTGCGCCTACAGTGTGAAAGCATGAGCAACAGGATGGTGACGCAGGTTAGTTAACGGCCACCTGTGTTTTCTGAAAGTTACCTACTGACACCAGGTCAGTCTGTACCCTTGTTCTGTCATTGCGGTAAAATGAGTGTCTTTGAGACTTTTTTTGTTTGCTATACTTGTTTTATTTTACCTACTCCCAGGGTCTGAGGACAGATGGTGTCATGTGCTGTACACATTTTAAAGCTCTGTGAGCCACCCTTGCCATTTTGGACCCTACAAAATTGTAATGATGACATCATCAGATTTTTTATTTGACAACTGTAATGCTTTACTGAGCTGAATAAATACTTAAATCCTTCTCTATTAGCTCGCCTCCCTCCACTGAGTTCACAGTGTGAGGTCAATAACAGCTCTGTTTGTTCTGTACTTTTAAGGACACATCAGCATGGCAGGTGGATGTTGCCTGAACAAGACCCTGAACCTGTTTCCTTCAGCTGGAAGAGACTCTGTGCAGCTACAAAGACATCCTTGACTTTGTAATCACAGGAGTTAGGACAATATTAAAGAGAGCAGTGACTGTCACAGGTTTGGCTGTGGGTATTTCATTCACATTATAGTAGGGAAAAGGGAGAATAAACTATATATCTTGAAAAAACGGATCTGTTGCCGTTATTCTAGTCCACATCACAGCTGATTTCATATATTTAATATTGGGATCTTAGATAATCAAGGCTTCTTCTGAGCAGAATCAGCATAGTGGAAAAAGCTGTGTGGTGTCACCAAGTCATTTTCAAGGTGTTGCAAACATTCAGACAGACGTGCTCCTCAATGGAGGAATAGGGTGAGCTACCTGTGCTCAGCCAGCAGATGGCACTATGTACATGTGGAAACATTATATATATGAATACCTATGTATGTTTGGCTGTGCAGCGTTTGCTTTTTGGGTGCAGATTCATGTAATGATAGGTGGGGTCGTCCACTTCAGCTGACTTCTGTGACTCCTGTGCAGTCACTATAAAAGCTGCCGCCTCTCTCAGAGACTCTCTCCATTCACCTCATCTGGATCTTTCATTTCCCTGCACATCACTGACGTCACTGCTGTCCACATCTACTCTCTTTATGCAATTTAATTCATATTTTTGTAGATAAATCAGTCGATGTCTCCCTCTGCCGTGACTCTTAGAGTCAGTCATGACAATAAGACAGATCTATCCCACTCTTCTCTTATGCGGCAGTAGCTCAGTCTGTGCTGGGAACCAGAGGCTCGCCCGCTCAAGTCTCCAAGTATGGAGTGTAGACTGGCAGCTGGAGAGGTGCAAATCTGCCTCCTGGGCACTGCCAAGGTGCCCTTTAGCGAGGCACCGAAGCCCTGGACTGCTCCAGGGGCACCATATGATGGCTGACTCTGCAGTTACACCCCTCTGAAATGCATGTTTGTGACGTAGTGGGACATGCAAAGAGATACATTTCAACAGCTTTGTGTGAGTTTGCCTTGTGTTGACTGACAAATAAGGACATATTATTATGTTATTATAATTTAAATTACCTTGGACATGTCGAAAACCATCCCTGATGTAGGTACGGGCCCTGTTATTAATACTATTACCACTATAACTATGAGGTGTTGATAGAGAGGTTTATAAGGTGGCAACATCATGACAGTAATAATGACTATCATTACTTTTTTTGTTTACATCATGCTGCTCAGCTCTCATTTTGTCATTGTCACCTTCCTCAAAACTTCATATAAGTCAGCACATTAAACTCTTAACATCACTTTCATGCACACAAACAACAACACCCTCGTTCACACTGCACACCGCAGCCGTTTTCCCCTGATGCCTACGTGTTTTTTCTCACGTTTTTTTTTCATTAAAAGTCTTTCACGTCCTACCTGTGATGTCAGTTCAATAAAGCTGTGGGAAAAGGACCTTTCAATATGTGCCACTCACAGTGTTACATCTGTAACTTAAACCACGCCATGTACAACAGATGTGAAACAGAACTTTTTAAAACAGGCAAAAAGGAGGAACACATCCTCTCTCTCTTTCGATGTACGGCAAAGACAGAGGAAACACGCTCTGGTTCTTGGTTCTTGATCCATGAGAGGACCAGTCAGCAGAGATCTGTGGGAACGTCTACATCACACTGCTCATAGGGACATGGACGTGGGCGGCTAACGCACCAAAGCAAGCCTATACAAGCCAAACCCTATTTGTCTTGGTGCTCATCCCAACCAGCTGGAGCCAGACTGAGAGCGAGGGAGCTTATGAACGTCAGGAGAAGGGCCAATCAGCACCTATCAGTTCATTGGTTAAACGTAATAACATCCAGATTAAGTTCCTGTCCAGTGTGTTTGAGGATTGAAGGAAAATCAAGCCTATTTCCTGGTGTCGAGCACCATCGCTGATTTCAAGGGTTTCATTTTGTCAGCTCGCTCCACTCCTCGGCCTAAAACACGCCACTTAATAATGATTACAGTGTCATGACAGCAGTAAGAGAGTCTTGTAAAGATGCACAAGGACTTAAATGATGAACAGTTTTAGCTATCAGAGCTCCAGTCCCCCGAGACTCAGTCGTATAAACAGTCAGAAATTATTGCTTTGGTTTTTTTTTTGTGACAGCAAAACTCTCAAGAGTGTCATTTATTTTAGTTCAGCGCGGATGAATTCTGCGTGGGGAGGACTGTAATACATGAGATGTGAGAGAGCAGGGAGAATGTGTGTGTGTGTGTGTGTGTGAGTATGTAAATAAGAAAAGTGTGTCAGCTGTCTCAGCTCACAGTATCAAGATATGTTAGATCAAAGGCGGCTGAAATCAAGCAGACTGCGCACAGTGAGCGTACCAGAATTTAACTTAGATTCTGCTGATTTTAAAACAGTGATTACACGAGGCTGTGTGCGACCTTTTGACCTTTCAATGCTCTGAAAACAGGATGAAAAGCTTCACACAGGAATTAAATTTAAACTAGATTTTTTTAAGACACATCAGTGTCACGAATCTGCTCACAGGTGTTGTTGTTTTTTTTTTTTACACTAAAATCTCTTTTAAAAAATCAGTCATTTGATTGTAATGGTGGCTGATTATTTGAAACTTTAGATTCTATGTTCCTGTACAAAATTAATGAATGAATATTGATTTGTTGCAAATCAAATGACTCATTCACTTCCAACAACAGATGAGACAACATAATAAGAGCACCAATCTGCATGGTATTTAATTAAATTAGTGATAAAGGACTATGTTGTGAATTTAATATTAAGGCCTATTCTTCTTTAACTAAATTCCTGTAAAACCATCAGTGCAAACTATGCCATGGCAAATGTTAGTAATACAGTCCTTTCTTTTCATACCGAGCCACCACGATGTGTCATTTAGGAGCTGCATCATCACCGGAGCAGACAGAAGGTCAGAGGCCGGTCAAGTGACACTGACTGACAAAAAACGGGAACATTTATTTCTTCATGGGCTGAACCTTTTGGTAGTGGAAACATTTATTCACCAGGCTGCTCTCTCTGCTGCCTGTTGCATGTCTGTGTGAGCTTCCGGAGGCTTAAAACCAAATCTAACCAGAATCTGTCTGCTCGTCGGGTGAACATTTAGCCAGCGGGCCTCACGTCAGTCTGAGGATCCTCCCAGTTTAATGTGTCAGTGATCGTTTAATGATTAATGTTTACCCCTAAAGTGACGTGTAGGTAAAATAAACATTTTAAATTGTGGTTGAACACCTTAAGATAACGAAATGTAACTTCAAGATAACTGTAAAAACCGTGACTGCTTTCAGCCCACTGAGTAGAAACAAAACAACAAAGATTTCAGAGTATGGTTTAGAGTTAAAAATAGAGTGAGGTTTAGGTTGGGGCTAGTCGACAAGGTCCTCAAGATGCGGCACAGACGCAAATGGCCTTTAGTTGTGCATCTATTTCTGCACCTGAAAGTAAACTGAGTTTCAATGGTTGACAGTCCAGATTAAATTTTAGTAAAGAATCAGTACAGTGGGCTGGATCACAATTTAGAGGAAACTTATTCTAGTTTAATTTGTAGCCTCACTGTGACTTTGTTATTTTAAGACTTAGTAAACCGCTCAGACAATGAATGAGGCTGTCCTTCACTAAACAAATTGTTCATCACTTGTGTGGTTTTCTTGTCAATTAACTTGGTTTCATTTGAAATGCAGAATCTGTCAAGTTGTCTCCACTATTACTGTCTCTCAGCAGGTGAATTCAGTCACAGCTAATGAGCACAAAGCTTATGTGTAAACTGATAGTGATACCGGAAATGTGATTGTAAAGGCCCCATTAGTCATAATTTGTCCCCTAATTGACTAGGACAGGGGATTGCCCTGTCAGCTACGACAACAAGCAGTCACTCACTGACATGTCAACATGTCAGTAACGCTGTGTCTTAAATTAATAGGTTGACATTTTGGGAAATACACGTACAGATTGTCCGGGGATGATGGTTTTCTGTACGTTGTCGTGGAAGTTAGCGTCACCCACCTTCCATTGGATTATTGCAGAAAATAAACGTTTATGATACTTTAAAGTTTTTATCAGCAACATAATCTTCATAAATGTACACCACTTTTATGATTCTTGAAACCTGAACACAATTGCTAGAAGAAAAAAGCTAACATATAAACAGACTTCACTACAGTCACGACTTAGCGTCACACCCACAGCACGCCTGCTCTGCATGATGCAGTTCTGTAGTCTCATTTAGCCACTTGTTAGATACCACATTTTTAAACACATGAAAGCTTCAAAATTCACGGGTGGGCTATTTACTGACGCATTTAATGCCATAGAGCAAAACGTGACAGTCTCTGTTTACCACAGACCTTACTTTAGTCATCTGGCAAAAAACCCATTAACTTCAAGACAAGGGAACCGTGAGTGACAAAGTACTAGCTCATTTCCAGGTTTTAGGACTCATTCCTAGGACACTTTATTTGCTCTCTTGTCTAGAGTTAGTGACAAGCGGATGTGTCAAGTTTGGAAAAATCACACTTTACTTTTAAGTACTGTGAATGTCCGGCACAGAACTTTTAATTTTGAGTTGCAGTTTTCTGCTGTACAGTGAGTGAATAACGGACAGCTCAGCGACGTGGCCAAACACAAGTATGACGCTGTACATATTAAACTATGTGGACCTTGAGGGAGAAATCTGGACCAGTGGCTGCACCAGTTGGAACCACTGCTCTGTGGCATCACGTGGCAGACCCTAGAATTGCAGTACCACTATTTGGCCACTACAAAAATCGGCTTCAAAGCCCGGCTTACTTCCCGGGGACCTGATCTATGCCTATTAAAAATTCAGAAAACTAATCAAGTCGAACAACAACTCAGAAAGTTAAAGAAAATTTTGGTCCCGGAGCTGCTGAGCTGTTATATATGCGTAAACATGGCAGACTACAGTAACGTTGGCCGTTATGTTCAATTGATGTTCATAGACTTTAGTAAATCACATATTGCTTGCCAGTTTTTGCTCACATGTAACTTGTGATAAAACACAACACTTTTTAGCAGCGTCCGCGTTTTTTCCACATTAGGACTTAAAAGTTCTTGAACACAACACAGCCAACAACGTCAGAGCTCGGAAATACGACGTTCTGAGGAGCACCTGAACGCAGCAACAATTAACGTTACTAACGGTTTTGTCCGTTTCTTCGGTTTTTGTGAGTTTAACGTCAAACAAAAAAGCAAAATAAAATAAATATAACGTAAGCTTTGGGTTAGCGGGTAAGTGAATTTCTGTTATCTTTGGACAGAGACAGACATAACTGTTTCCCCCTTTTTAAAGTGTTTGTGCTAAGCTAATTTAGCCGGCTGCTAGCTCCAGCTATTTCACCTTGTCATGTTAGCGCTAGCTTAATTCTCGGTAAACGAACGAGCATTGCCGGAAATAGCCGAACTGTTCCTGTTATCAATGTGGCAAAATTCAGTGTTTTGAAACAGTTAAACAAACAACCCAACAAATAAACAACCGTCTCTTCGTTTTAAACATTTTAAATGACCTGCTTTAAGAAGTTCAGCTGAAGCAAACCAGAGCTTTAGCTGAGGGGTAATCTGATGCCTCTGCGTGTGTCCTCAGGATCCCGGGCTGAGCCGAGCTGAGAGGAGGGAGGAGAGAGGCAGAGGCAGGCAGACAGCGACCGCAGCAGCTACAGCAGCAGCAGCAGCAGCAGCATGACCAGAAACCTCCACTGCAAACAGACCTGACCACTTTGACACTGCGCCCCCGTGGAAGCGACGAGGCGACGCCGTGGTTTCACGCACATTTCACGCGTGAAAGAGGACGATCCGACTGCAGAAAGCAAGTGGGGTCTGTCTGCTGTGCGCCTCAGAAACACTGATCAGGTCAGTCACCTTCCGCTCGGTTCACTGTTTGCTGCGCTGTGTGAGTGTTGTCCCTGCTGCTTGGACTGTAACGCACTGCAAACCACCTTAAAAGTAGTTTAATCCGACAGCATTGAGCCTGCTTTTATAGGATACAGAGTAAAACAAAATAAATACGCAACTGATATTAAATGATTCTGCCTGTCCTGTCAGAGTCGTTGAAACGGAGACATTCAAACAGGAAACCTTCATTTATCCATCCTTGTCAAATCTACCTCTTGCTTTAAGCAGGTCTATTAGACTGCCGGATGTAATATATTGTTAAGGTGGTTACTTTTTTGCAGTGTGACAGGCTACCAGTGGCGTACAGATGGGGGGGTGGTGATGGTGAGGGTGGGCGGGGGGGGTGCGGTCACAGGACTGACAACTGGCACACAGTCAGGTGTTGGTCCATAGTGTGTCTGCGGGCCACAAGCGTGAGTGTGAGTTTGACATGCAAACACCAGGCAGAGATTTTCACCATCAAAGTGGTCACAACTTCTCAGGTAAGTACGAGAGGCTGTTTGTGCGCCACTCTCTCTTATATGAGCTTTATACTGCAGAGCAACTTTAATTTATAACTTCAGACTTTTCCATATTCTCTTTCTCATGTCTTTATTCTCTATGTCATGTGAGGGATTTGCAGGTATTGCTCAACATTCGGGCAGTTCTGTGTTTTTCAATTGAGTGGAAAATCTTGGTCATGACTCAGCATTAATTGTGTGATCACAAGCTCAGGGGCCAGGAGTGATTTCTGTCTGAGGTTTGCTGTGTGGCTCCACGGTAGCTGATGTGAACTGGCCTAATGCTGTTTTAAATGAAATGATAATGGCACCTGGAAAGAGAATGAAGCAGTTTGTTGTACAAGACTCAGGCTGTCAGTGCCAACCGTGAGTCTGGTCGTTCACCACATCCGAGGAAGTCTTTATTCATCTCTGTATATGATCGTAATGTCAATATTCTGACATGATAGTGAGCAATCAGGGAAAAGTTACAGCAAATTATTTAGCTACCTTAAACTAAGTGTTATACATATCTAAAGCAATTTAAGTAATTTTTTTGTCTTTGATATTCATATATCTGAGGGGATAATTCAGTCAAGTTTTCTTAATCAATAAGTAGTTGTACGCAATTGCCAACTAATTTAAGTAGTTTTGTTTTTAAGAGGAAAAAAGGTAAAAATGATCTGATTCCAGCTTCTTAAATGTGAATATTTTCTGGTTTCTTTACTCTTTAATGGCAGTAAACTGAATATCTTTGGGTTGTGGGCGAAACAATACATCTGGGAACGTCATCTTGGGTTTTGGGAAACATTGATTGACAATTTTCACTATATTCTGACTTTTTATAGAGCAAACAACTAATCAATTAATAGAGCAACTAATCAATAGAACAACTGATAACTAAACTAACTGTTAGTTGCAGCCTTACTTACTATTATGCCTGCTTTTACTTAAGTCAAATTTTATATTGGTGGTGATGCAGCTCAAAGTGCAGACGACACTACAATATAAAAAAAAAAACAATAAATCTATATGCAAAGTTCACTGTGATAAATTATCAGTCAAGCAAGTTTAAAGTCTCTGCAAGTTTATTTTAACAGTGTATTGACAGCACTTCAAACCAATCGCTGTCTGGCACACAGGAAATCAGTCTACAGAGTCTTTAAAGAGCTGCTGCCACAGACATTAAGCTAAGTACAGTAGTAGCAGTATATAGTAAATATTGTTGGATATAAATGAGAGTCATGCTGGTATGTCACCTAAAACTCAGTGATACTAAAGTTAGTGGAAATCTATCACTCTGTAAAATATCAGAACATATACGAGGCAACCTCTAGTTCACTGGGTAGAATGTGCGCCCAATATAGGCTGAGGCCTTCGCAGTGTCCCGGGTTTGATTCCAGCCCGTGACCCTTTGCTGCGTTTCGTTCCCCCTCTCTCCCACATTTCCTGTCAATTTATAGCTGTCCTGCCACAAAAGGGAGAGATTGAAAAATAAAAAATAAATCTGAACATATATTAAAAAAAGAAAGCAATAAAAAAAATCACAAAAAGTCAGATAGAGAATAGACAAGTAGTGTCCAGAAGTAAGATGCTGTCTTTTCTTAAAGCCAACCAGACTGATGAAAATAAATGACAGAAAAAGAGAGAAAGTGGTACTTTAAAAAAAAAAAAAAAAACTTGGCGTTACAGACTTTTACAGACAGTCCCATAATGATTAAATAGCGGACATTACCCATGAGGTTGATGCCATATAAAGTATGAGGTTTTCATCAGAGTGGTTAAATGAGTTTTAAGTTTATTAAAGGTTAAATTTCATCACTGTTGTAACATGGCTATTTTAGAGTAAGAGAACATATGATGAGGTTGTGGTTGAGAAATTTCTCTATTTTGGAGAAGTTATAAAAGGTCATTTCTCTGATTAACAGTGCTCATCTAGATTAATGTCACAATATACCTTTCACATTTTTAACACAGTAATTTGGTTAATTAGGGAATTGTGTGGCATTGGTCTTTTTATTTCAAGCCTGAGATTTGTTTTGTTTTTTTACTGAGTGTAGAAAGTTGTGTCTGGCACACAAATGGATTGTAATCTGTGCGTGAGTTGCTTTAAGTGTGACTGCCTGACTGAAGTGTGTTGATACAGCGCCAGTCAGTGAACTATTGCTTATCAAGTTATATAATTCCTAAAGAGAGGTGTGTGCATGTATGCGTGTGTGTGAATGACTGAGACAAACGTGGACTTTGCTCCGTTGTCGTAAAAGAAAGGAGTGTCTCGAGATACCGTGCTGTGTTTATGTTGTCCCTCACACGGCATGAAAGTTATGTTTAACTATCTGCAGACATCATACTCCCACACTGGGCTTTGTTTGAGTCAGTGTAAAAACCAAATTCAGGTTTTTGGACTGGCTCAAACAAAGAGTGGTGTTGGGCTTTAAAAATCTGTGTTAATTTGAAGCAACAGTTGTCAGTCTTCTGAGCAGTTGTTAGCAACGGCTTTAAAAAGTTACATATGAAACCTCTGTGTGAGCTAAACATAATCACTGCATGAAAGGAAGGAAGATGTTTAACTGCGCATTTTCTATATGTATTAATAAGCAGATAAAAAAAGAGCAACACACTCAGCCCACAGACAGTTAACCACTTTTGCTTCCATGCCGCTGACATCCTGGTTTGTTTACTATAATTCAGCCTTTCTTATTGTTATTGTGAACGTTTTGAAAAAGCACACCTCTGATTCGATTTTATCACATGACACTGAGGCCATGTTGACTCAGTTTGGCCTTAAGGTCATCAATTAGCCTTTTTAAATTGGGTGTAATTATTAACTCCAAGGCCAATCATTTCAACATTTTCCATCAACTTACAGCAGCTTTTTTTTTTTTTTTTGCTGGATTTATTTAGACACAAAACTAAACTTGGTGCACAAGCACCTTGTTTGCTAAAAAAAAATAAATCAGCTCTGCTAGTAAATCTTTTATGGCTCTGTCACACCACAGCACCCTTTTCTCTTTACAGTACAATCTTTAAAAGTGTCTTCCTGGATCTAGTGATTTTATTGCAATTACTGAGAATGTGGATTTTGATTAAAAGTTTCTTTTTTTTTAAGATGTGATTATTTTTTGCAGTATTGTAGCAAAAGGTTTACATTCAGCTACCGTACAGTTTAAAAAGTCTATAAACAGGAGATGGAGTTGAACAAAGTGACGTAATTCTACCTGAACCTTTCAGGCAAACATGTTTACATGAGTTTAATTTAAAAGTTGAGTATGCTGCATTTGTTTAGAGGGGTTTTTCCTTCTTTTTTTAACATATTTCCAACAGAGTCTTCATAACATTTTTCAAAATAAAACCAGTATAGCCATAACACCTGTTCACATTCTCTCTCTCAACAATGACAAGACGTCGTGGAGAGAAAACGCTACAGTCACAATAATACCCGCCGTCCGAGAAGTGATTCGTGTTTAGGGAAAAGTCAAAGCCAGTCTTCAAACTAAATATAAAATGCAGTCTGTGTCTGGATTAGACAAGAATGCACATGCAAATGGTGGCTCCCGGGCTACACGTAATCAATTTAAAATCATGTTTATTTCTCTAAAATTGTCTCATATCCACACTTATAGTGTTATTTTTTCATTCGATGCCATCTGCCTGCTGAAGACTGGATGCTGTTTATCATTGATGTTAGGAAGCTGTCTTTATTGAAGAAGTTACAGCAACAAAAGAAGCTGTTTCTGCTCTGTTGGCGCTTTCCTCAGTAAATAAAACATATATAGAGGATGTTTAGTAAAACCCTAACTCTGTTCCTCCTTCTCGTAGCATGCTTTGGATTGTGAACATGAAAAACAGTCCAGCTGTCCACTGTGAACGTCATCACAATTTACGGACTGAATGTCTGGTCCAATTATGATCTACTTACAATAGTTATGCACATAAACCATTTTCCTGTGCAGTAGGGATGCACTGATTTTAAAAGTCTGGGCAGATACAGATGTTTTTTGTTGTTGTTCATATTGTTTTTGTTGTTATTTATTCCCCATTCTGTGCCAAGGGAACTAAGAAATCTTATTATAAAAAATAACTGAGCTGTTTTAAAGTCAGTCCTTCATTACGCTTCATTTGAATGAGCACAAATTTAATCACACAAATTGATGAAAAAACCTTTAAAATAACTTTTTTTCACAAGAAAGAGCTTTTATTTTTAAAGACAAAGCTGCTTCTAATGTCGTTTTACCATATATAATTTATCATAATTCCCTCTCTAATATCTATTTTATATTCCTGTGAAGAAACTGATTAATTTCTTCTTCAAACAAGGCTTTTTCTAAAAAAAAAAAAAATTGAATTGAATGCATCATAACCTAACTCAATGCAACCTCAGTCAACAGTTAGCTAACAGCTGACACTAACTAGCTCTCCTCCTGCCGATGTCAGCAGGGATTTGTTGTACACAGTGTAACATTGGCATTATCAGGGAAACAATAGGGTGCGTCCCCTGGCAAGCTGATTGTACTGCTTTCTTTCGAGGATTTCTGTTCATACCAAACACATTTTCTATTGTGCCTGGGACAACATAACTTTTTGAGCCCTGCTTTTTAGGCCTACGCAAAATTGATGTGACAAAGCATCGGGCACTGCCATTGGTGAATGCCATCTTATTTGCCGATAGGCCGGCGACAATTAACAAGGCAGAATATCTGCAGATACCAATGTGCGGCTGATAAATCGGTGCAGCCCTATCAGTAAGGTATTGTTATTGTCATTTTTGGTACGACTACTTTTGGTTTTACTATTAAACAAAGTGGTTCAGATAATCTGGCTAAACTGCTTTTTTGCAATCTGTGTGATCGTCTGACCAGCTGTGTTTGTTGTCCAGACTTAGTTTGAACAATGTCCCTATGTTTTCAGATCTTAACAATCACTCATGTAGGTACAGAACAGAAGGACATGATGGGCAAACTTATGAAAAAAGTAGGAAAATAAACTGAAATATCCTAATGATGATAAGGCAGGACCGGTCTAAAGACAAAGATCATTTCAGCTACTGTTGTGCTTGACTTTTGCATCCTCCCAAATAGATTCCCAATTTATCAAAATACCATAAGTCATCCGACACACTGTGAAACTGGAGCTTTTGAGGCAGTTTCTCATTCGGGCTTATTCAAAAGACAGACGTCAACCGACGTCAACACACAAATATACACACAGAGGAGTTTTCCTTGCCAGTGCACTTTAACATAGTTATTAGTCAACAGACAGTAGAGATATCTGGCAACCTTTGTCCCAATTTCCCTTTAAGAAAGATGTGGGAGCAAACAGCAGCTCCTCAGGTCAAATTTGGTCTCTAGTGGGAACTCAAGACTGACTCAGACTCAATGTGCACGAGGTTCTACGTGGGTTCACTAGATGTGGCACTGCAGGAAACATCACCAGTTCAGGTTTTGATAGAGATGATGTAAGATGTATGTAATCCACCCCCTCAATTTAAAATTGGCTAATGATGGTTAAATGCCAAAGGGTCTCAGAAATGAAACAGGAACAAAGGCTGTTAATAGCTTTCTCTCTCTGTTTTATTCTCTCTTCTTTTAGCTCCAGTTGCATCAGCCTTTGTCGTTAGTTATTTTGTGGTGATTTTGAATGGATTGACGGCTTGTTGCGATTTATTTTAGCTCCCATTACAGCAGCGACAACACCGTATATCCGTTCCTTACTCTTTTGCTCACATAAATTTAGTTTTAACTCTGTACTCTTTAAATGCAGACTTGCCTTCTCACTGCGGCCCTGTGCACACTAGTTCAACATGTGGAGAAAGCCAAAGCTTGACAGGCCTGCTGTGCCTGCTTACAGTTGATTGGACAATAGCAGGGAGGGGGTTAGTTGTCGAGCCAACTCTGACACTTGTGTTGTTGATCTCAATCCCTCACTGAAACAATTCAAAATCCGTCTTCTTTTGCGTACACCTTTCCCGGCACACGTACGTACATTGCGTTCTGTGAATTAGAGTCACGTCATGTGTTGTTTTGTTATTGTCGGGCTGAACAGCAGCTGAAGGGAGCACACTCCCGTCTTTTCCTCTCCACTTCGAGGAACAGGGCACGACCCTTCCCACATTGCACCTCTCCCTCTTCCTACCATGCTGCCCTCCTCTCACTCCCTGTCTCCTGTCAAAACACAGGTTTAGCTATAAATCGCCACTGAGATTTCTCACAGGACTGCTGAGATCACACTCACATGAAGCGATCATCAACCTGTGTGACGTCATCATAAATGACAATTAGATAGAGTGAATCAGGTGTTTACCTCCATGTCTGTCTCTGTCATCCTCCTTCTCCTCCTAAACCTCGTGCTCTGTTTTAATGCAGCACCTCGCAGGCTCAGAGGTGCACGTGTGTGTTTGTCAGTGTGTGTATGTTTGTGTGTGTGAGACAAAAATAGATTTTTACCTTGTTCTTCTGACATAAATGGAAGGAGTGCCCCGAACTACGCTTTGTTTATGCTCTGCACATGTGTCCTCACACATTTGTCTTTCACCTTGACACCGTGAAAGAATGGCACATACATGTCTTTGTGTGTGTGCGTGTGTGTGTGTTTGTGTGTGTGTTTGTGTGTGTGTTAGAGGCCTTGACAGCATGCACCACTCCTTCCCCTTATCCAGTGAGGAAGCTCTTGAGGCTCAAGAGACTCATCAACTATTAACTCATAACTATTTAAAGGAATTAGGGGAAAGTTCATGTCCTCAGATTATTGTTAAAACCCCAGATTCCCAGAGAGCAGCATATGGAGCACACACACACACACACACGCAAACACACACACACACACACTACATGCACAGACACACACACAGATGTAGCCTACCATACTACAACAGTCAATGCTCTTGTTCTATCTCTTGTCTCTTCAGGCTAACAGCTCCCTTAGCCTGGGGCTAAGAAAACTTTAACACTGGCACATTCCAAAGTGGGCTAACTTCGGGTTTAGCCCAGGGCTTGGAGCAGCGTTAGCCTCCAGTTTGGGATTTGGGATATCGCCTGAAAATCGACTAAACACAGGGCTAAAAGTTGCCAGTGTGAAACAGAGCCAGTGGAATTGGCATTACGTTTTTGGTGTCCAGTCACACCACTTGTACGTCACATCATCAGCACATGTATGCTTTACATTTAAGTTGTAACCATGATAACTACTACTAACTGAAACCAGATGTAGCCTACCTAGCAATCTAGCTAACGTAAAACACCGTATGTCTGTAAAAGACTTAAAAACATCAACAAAAAAGGTTTTCCACCATCTGTCAGTGAAGCTAGCCAAGGCAGGATTTAGTAGTAGAACGACAATAAAACGTTACATTAGTCACATGTCACAACAGACATTCAACCCAGGTGCAGTGTGAATCGCACAGCCCTGGGCTTAGTTTAACCCTGGATTAACAATGTGTGTGTGTGAAAAGGGGCAAAGTTAGTCCAGGGCTAAGATGCGTGCATGTATACCGACCTGCTCACGTGTGTTTCAGGTTTAAACAGTGAGTCCATTGTGATTACATGCCCTTGTATGTGTAGATATATACAACATAATGTGTGTGTGTGTCTGTTCTTAAATGTTTCTTCGCATGAAAGGGTTTGATAATGTTTATTTAAAAATTCCCCAGAGTGCTGTTCAGTAGAGTTCAGTCACCCTGTCGTCTGATAATACAAAGCCCACCTCATGTCCCATTCACATAATTATTCTGACAGCCATGTAGAACATATCCTGAATATCTGTGTGTGTGTGTTTGTAAATCTGGCACGCCCAGCCTTCCCACCACAATGGGTAATTAAACTACGTTGCAGTGATCAAAAGCTTGGTTGACAGATTGGAGAGTCAGATTAGCTCTTTTTGTTTAATAAACTGTCGTAGCTGTGTGTGTGTGTTATAGCAAAAACATTTGGTGTTTTTTTGCCAACTTAAGACAGGGACATGAATTACGTTTGTTGGGCTGACTGTTGGGCGCGACAACTGAACAGACCAAGTCTCACCGAATCTGTTTAAATCAGTAAATGTTGACAGAGATAAAATCATACAGTGTGTGGTGTTTAATTAGGGGTGCCTGCTGTGAACACAGACACAGCCTATTACTATTCCTCGCGTCTGTTTCTTATTTTTTTTAAATTTCCCATTCAAAGTGATTGGAGATATTTGAGAAATCGTAAAATCACTTCTCTTTGAGGCCACACCAAATCGCCATACTTTGATGTAGAAAAATGATTAACACTTTAAACGGCTCACGAGACTCTTGAATTTATTGGACTAAATGGGCATATTAATGGGCATATTGACATCTAGTACGGTTTATAAGAAATCACCGTTTACATTTCATGATGTTTTTCAGACATTTCAAATTTTCTAATGGTTGTCTATGGGAGAGAGCTAGAGTAGTGACATCATTGCTAGAGTGCAGTATGTTGTACCTGAAGTTTACAGTACCTGTAGAACCAGCTGTACTGTTGGCAGTAGCAGGCATCCCTCAAATTTCTTGTGAAATTTTCTAGTGATTTAGTTATTTGTTTCCTGATTTATAATCCTCGTCATCTGGTTTTAGTACATAGCCACAGCTCAGTTTATAGGATTAGTTCAACATTTTGGGTGATATGCTTTTTCTTTCTCTAGTTAAGAGCAGATAAGAACAATGCCCTATTTCCCCATAAATTCATAACATCATTTCAACATTTTGTTTGCATTTAAATAAAAAAAATGTCACAGCATGTTAATTGATGGTCTTTATAGGTGCCAGCAGATGTATTTTATATAGTTTGAACTAGCTGTTTTTCTGGTTTCCGTGTATCATTTTTACCAACCCATCTTAGATGAAACTACACCCACGCGTGCATGATGACAGCAGGCTGCCAGACATCAGGCCCGAGGACTGGCTGCCAGCCTACTGCTGTGTTTCATAGGAAGTCTGGTGCGGGCTCAAAGAGGCGTCTTAAAGCTGGGTGCCCTGTGAAATGCCACCGCTTGAATTTATTAGCAGCTGTGAACACCACCCTTATCTGTTTTTACTCGCCCTTAAAGGGAAACTTTGCCGATTTCCAACCAGATTTGTCATTGCAGTGTGGGCAGTGGGTGCCGATGAACGGTGTTTGGCTTCCATCTGTGATGTCAGCACCCGCAGTTCCTTGCTTCTCCATAGACAAAAGCCAGACACCATTCATCTGCACTCTGCGATGGCACAGAGCTGGTTAATATCGGCAAAGTTTCCCTTCCACTACCTGTATTACTGGTAGTTGTCATTTTTTGGAGACGGATGTTCAGTGGGCATGGCAACTCAAATTGAGTCTGCTCAAACCGCCCTCAACTTCGCGCCAAATTAGCAAACTTTCCGACTTTGTAGTCTCCGAGTGGCGAGGAGTGAGATGAAGGGTGCTCTAGCTAACTAGCAGCAGTCTCTTTCACTGGTGCTGGCTAGCAGCCAGGGATTGGGCCTTAAAATCAGGCAGCCTGCTTTCAACACGCGGACGTAGGCGTGTTTTCATCTAAAGTGGATTCGAAAAAGGATAGACGCAGCCGTTTCCAGTTTTTGTGCTAAGCTAAGCTAAAAGCCTCTCGTCTGTAGCTCCATAGTTAATGCACAGACAAGAAAGTGATACTGATCCTGCCATCTAACTCTAAAAAAGCGAAGAAGCTTATTTCCTGAAATACTGAACCGTTCCTTTCAGTTCACTTCACACATTTCTGTGACCATAACCTACCTGTTGCCCACAGTGTTATCTCTATATGTACTTGTTCACCATGTGTTTCGTTCTGTAAAGACTCACAGTGATGTGGGTATTTGTGGAAACAGTTGCCGTGTGTTTTTCTGGTCTTCAGGTCTGTCTCTAGCTTTACCCTGTGTTCAGTGCTCTAGTTCCACTTTTTCACAAGCTTACCAAAAAACATGATGCAGCCCCTTGGCGACCACGGCTAGAGGTTTAGCAACAAGCAGCTAACAACCACAGTGCCTGCTCCCACTTATGAATGTTTTAGTGTGAACACAGGAAGAGTTTAGCTCGGTTGGTGATTCTCAGCAGAGGTTTTAGTAAAGAGGCATTCTTCTGTGTTTACAGCTGAGAGTGCAAATGCTTTTCCGTTCACTTTGCTCTGGGCACTTGTCACAACATGTTGTGTTAAATTTTAGATTTAGATTAATATATGGTTACACTGATGATGGATTTTCCTTGGTACACGGTTAGTTTTAGCACACAGGAAATAAACAAACATACAGAATTTGATGTGCTGAAACACAAGCCTCTTTTTAGATGGGAAACAGTTATGATGTTTATCAGTATGATGTGACCGATGAGTCATTTTCACAGTTTGTTTCCACACCTGAGTTTTCCAGATACAGTTTAAACTTGTACCTGAGGTTCATGTTTCAACCTACAGCGCTACATCTTTTTGAAACTGGTAAACATTGCGGTACATTTGTCCTGGTGTGTACAGCCTTTAGGTTAACCTTTGCATGACCTTGAAATCGCACTGAAAGTTCAGATTCAGATTCCTTTTTGTCATTTGATGAATGAAACATAAAAACGATATACTGTTTCACATCTAGAACCGGCAAAATTAGAAGTTTTCAGTGCAGTAATATTATTCGATTAATAAATAGCTAAATAAATACAACTAAAATAGAAACTAGAAGCAGTTTCTAGAAGGTAGAAATTGTTATTTTGTGAGAAGAGTTGCATCTACAAATGCAAATGCTATTCCCCAATCTATACAATAGCGATCAAAGTCAGTATAGTGAACATCAGGAACACATACCAGATACCTAATAGGCATCTCAGCTAACCTGTTTCCTCATCTAAACATCATCAAATGTTTTTGTGTCTCTGTTAAATGACTGATGACTTTCTCTCTTGGAAAATGTGCAGTTCGACATTCTTTCTATTTGTCTCTGCATTGCTGGGGGGATTATTATCCTCGGTGCACACATGTAGTACAAGAGTAGTGAAAGCTACTGTCAAGCTAATGGGAGACCACTTGACCTTACCTCTCCAACCTTGACCCTGTGGGGTAAAATAACACAGTTATGAGTGAATGATTGATGGTTGCAGACAAGCTGAGACTCTCTGTCTCTGCAATATTCAGTTGGTCCGTCTCTTCTGTCTCATTTCGTTGATAAGTGAGTGAGCTTTTTCAGTTAAAAGTGTCATTTTCAGAATCACTGTTTTTTACATAAGTTTTGCTTTGTAATTTTCTGTGTATCCCTGTGTAGTCACGATACCTATGTACAAAATGGAAAGGAAGGCAGAAATTTCCCATTGTCTCAACCAATAAGAAGAAACCACTTCTCTTTGGTTTGGTTTGGGATCATGTGTGAACATTGCTGCGTGTGTTATTTAGTAGAATTTGAACACATTTACAATAAGAGACAAATAACTCTGAATGACAGTGCACATTGATCAACATCACCGTAAAAAATGTCAGTGTTATCCCCCAGCCAGATGTTCATTTAACCATTGAAAATAATGATAAATAAGACAATAAACAAGACATGAAAGTTTAGTTTAGTTTAATTTATTAGGATCCCCATTAGCCGCTATTCTTCCTGGGGTCCAATACATGCATAAAATTATATAATCCATACATACATTACAATACAAAAAAACAAAAACAAAACAAAACATAGTAAAAGAAGCAAAAAAAGCAGGTAAATAAATTTTGGTATTTTTGTTTTCAGAAATAGCCCATCATTATTACTGCCTATACACTGTGTAAAAGAAGCAGACATAGTATCCAGGTCTGAAAAGTGAAACTAATGCAGAAGTGTCTTACACCTGCATTCTCTCTAAAGGCCAGGAGGGGCGTCTCCACTGGTTGCAAAATGTAGTCTGATTGCATACAAGTCTGTGAGAAAATACTGCACTTCTTACTTGATTTATTACCTCAGTCAATATTCTCCTGATGACTTTATGGTCTCAGTCGCTAGTTTCAAGTCTCCTTCAAAACAACATGATGTTTATTTTGTAAGTTATCGCCCCATTTAGAGTAAAATAGACAATGAAACAGGGTATGGTTTTGGGCGTGGCTGCCTTTTGAGTGACGAGTCACTGCAACAGCAACCTGTCAATCAGCATAGAGGTTCAGCATTGCGTATCCAGTCAGATCCACCCCTCGCTCCTCCACAGTTCCACCCTCTCGTCTAAAATGGCTACTTCTGGCTCCAAAAACCCAAGAAGATGACGGTAAAAATGCCAGACTCAAGGCTTTAAGAACAGTAGTCCAAAAACCAATGGGTGATGTCACGGTGGATATGTCCATGATTTTATACGTTCTATGTTACTACCCTAAAAACTGCCCATTATTATTATTATTATTATCATAGTGCTGTATGCTCAGATTGTTTACCAGGGCTGTCCCCTGAAAGTCAGAGACATTGCTTCAAATCGAGTTAAGGAGTCTTATTTTTTATTTCTTATTTTTTGCCGGTCAGTGTGCAAGGCAGCTGCCCAGAGTAGGAGACGTTGTGCACCTTAAGGCTCAGAAACAACGTTATGTTCTGCCTTCTACTTGTAAGTGGAGAATTTACAGCTCACAGCAACTTAATATGATACGGCCTCTGGCTTTTGTTTGACATCTAGAGTCAGCAAAATAATGTTATTGCACATGTCCGGTCCATCGTGAGCACAGTTAACTTGTTTACTATATTACGTGACTGTCACTGGCGCCCTGAACGTCCTGATAAACCCTTTTCAAACTGTCAAACTCTATATAGTCAAGTTGAGTCCAGCCGTATGAAGACTAATTTTGCCATACTTGAATGAAATAAGAGCAACCTGAGGTTTCTGCAACGCTGCTGAAATCAATCTTTTTTTTTTTTTACATATGAAATTATACAAGGTATTAAACCAGTGAAGTGCCATCTTGTGCAGCTCCTTCAGTTTGTGCATTGCAGTGTGCTCACCCTCAGATAAAATCAGAAAAATAGAGGACGCAGTAAGTATCTGACTCCAGTGTGTGAGAGATAACAGCTCTAATATTCTGTGTAGATACTCATATCCATGAGTTACCATTCCATTTTTAATATTAAATTAGAGAACTTGCAGGCCTGTGCTGTGTTGGGATTGCATGAGGAGGCAAAAGTGAGTGCGTCACAGCTGTCACATCCACACTGAGTGACTGTGCGGAGGGAGAGAAGTGCAACTAGAGAGGCATGATGAGGTCGCCTGTCAGAGTGAAGCAACAGGAAGTCATCTGCATCTGATGTCTACCACCTTACACACACACACACACACACACACACACACATATGCAAACACAAAGACACTTAGCATACACAGCAGACCATGTATACAAGAAAACTTACAACCACACTGGCACACATACACAAGTATTTTCTGTATCATTACACAGAGATATGCATACATCAAAAAAGAGGAATGAAAGACACATACACACACACGCACACACACACGCACACACACACCCACACACACATAGAGACCACATGATAGTTAGCTGTCTGAACTTTTGCTGAGCCCAGACTCTGTCAGAGAGAGAAAATGTGTGTGTGTAGTTCCCTTTCTACCGGTCATCACTTCCTGAGGAAAAGTATGACTATACACACACACACACACACACACACACACACACACACACACACACACACACACACACACACACATACCAGTCTATTCTTCTGTCACTGTCACTTGGTTGCTGGTCAGTGAGCTGACACTGAACACTTTCTAAAGTGAAGCAGGCGAAGCAGGGTGAGTGGACTGTCCTGTACCCAGTGTATGTGTGTGTGTGTTTCACTGTCACTGAGTTCATCACATATAATCAGTGCGTTAGCAACAACGATGCAAAGATCATCTACTGCTACATCTGATAAAGGCTTTAGGTTGTGTGATAGCTGCAGTAAATACATTTGTGCTTTTAAACGTGGTGTGTGGCAGGTCGGTCTCCACTTTTATTCTTTGAGGAGCATCAGTGCTTATCAGTCAGATACAGTAGGTCAACCAGTTTTGTGTGATACGGAGTGTGCCGTCTCGCAGACAGACATACCCCAGTCTCTTAAGCTTCCTACGGTTTGTGTGCAAGATTTTAGTGATATTTGGTAGCACCAGCGAGCTAAAAAATATGCAGTTGATAGACTTTCGTTCACCTTTTTTCCCCAAAAGAGCCAAGTAAGCAAAATGAATATCTGTAAGTAGGTCATGTGAGGCAGCTCCATATTCTTCAGACAGTCTCCTGTGTGTTACGTTGTTTTCGTGTAAATGCATAAACCAGGGGCTCTGCTGAAAGAAAGAGGTTTAAGGAAAAATTAGACACAGTAGTTTTGATATTTTAGGATTATGAATTTCCTTTAACTGCCTAATAACTCAAACCAGTCTGTGTATGTTTGTGAAATATGCGGATACTTTGTAAAATGTAGAAAAGCACAATTTCTTCAATTTGTGCCCATTTGTAAGAAGTGTTGCCTCCTCCTCAATCTGACCTCAGGTTGACCTGATGTTTATCAGTGTTCCACTTTCCTTGCCTTGGAAGTTGAAACACAAAATTGGACGAAAAAAATCAAATAGAAATCAGAGAGTGGGTGCTGTTTTACTCAGAGCTGTGCCAAGCAGACAGAGATTATGGTTTCTAACCTCCCACTGTGCCGAGCTTTGAAGTTTCATGAGTAAATTCAGTACCAGCCGAACAAGTGGGTTTTCAGACGCGAGGAGACTCTCATTTCTGTCAAGAGGGCAGTCCAGACCTCTGGCTGACACCTTGTGTGCGCTTGGTGTTCCATTACTCTCCTGTTTGATCATTTAGGTGCAGAAGGGGAAGGCCCTTTCAGGTGAAATCTGCCCATAGCGGCTTCACACCACCAAAGTTCTTAAAAAAAAGTGCCAATTTCCTGAAGAGGCAAGTTTTTTACATCCTGCTGACACTGAGCATCTGCTGAATAACTGATTTCATAAAATCAGCTACATACAAGTAAAGCACAGTATTATCACAACGTGATCATCCACCGTATCCCACAGCTTCCTCGTGCAGGACTAACCAGGCAAAGATCAAGCACAGAAAGTCTTTTCAAAGAAATTGTGGGGACTGTGAGGCAGACGTGCAGGCGGGCATATCTTTGTTTTAGTCACTGACACTGAACCACATGCTGTTTTACATGAAGAGGTCAGGAAGTCACGGAGCTCCGCACTAACACTCTGCCTCCCTCCCTCTGTCTGTGTGTGTTACACATACACATTCATATACACAGGACAACTGTGATAACACAAATAGCTTACCGTGCAGAAAAAAAAGACGATTTCCTCTAGAGGGGAATCACTCTACAACTTGCCACTTTGTTGTCAGGATGTTATAAACGCAACAGCAAGAAACTTTTTAAGTTTAGAGTGAGCTCATGTACAACTCTAGTAGAGTGCACATATTTATACCTATGTGCATTTTACTTCTCTTACTTATGATGTATGAAAATCCCACTGTAGTCAAACACCACCATAAACATGTATTCATTTGTTTATATTGTATCCAAATTTTAAAGTTCTCATAGCAACCCAATTAATGTCCAACATGTGTCCAACAGTGCTTTTAGATGGAGTGAGTGTCTGCCCTGACAGCAGTGGTGCAGTTCTCACCCTCGGAGCGGGAGCATAGTTTTTATTCAAACAGAGAAGATAAGAGTGTTAAAGCCTCTGAATGCAGCGGGGCAGGTTTTGCCTTTTGTCTGTCTCTTTGCTAAATATACCAGACCGGCTTCTGTGTTTGCTTCTGTCGTGTCCTAAACTGCTCCTTACCCTGTGCATTTTCTTTGCTTGACTGAAATGATTGACTGTGTAGGAGTGGAGGAGGCACCTACACCCGCGGAAGAAATTATGATGAGGCTGGGCTTATTCATCGTGAGCTTTTTGCATTCGCTTAGTCTTTTTGTTGAGTTTGTGCCAAGCTATGTTTTTTTGTCTTTGGACTTTTAGTAAATAAACTGATAAAATAGGTCATTTATTAATGGTCCAGTGTGTAGGATTGGCAGAAATAGTATATAATATTCATAGCTATGTTTTCATTAGTTTATAATCACCTGAAACTAAGAACCATTGTATTTTTGTTACCTTAGAATGAGCTGTTTGTATATACATATGGAGCAGGTCCTCGTCCATGAAGTTCACCATGTTGTTTCTACAGCAGCCCAGAACGGACAAATCAAGCACTACAGTTTTCCTAACCACTTGGCACTTAGGATCATCTAAATCCTCTACACTAGACCAAATGTATTTTACCAACCTAAAAATAATCAGTTTAAGTGTACACTACATTGAGAGTATTTTCACTTCTCTTCTTTCTGTCAGACAGCCCGTTCTGACGGGTAATTCGTCTTCAGTTCCCCGACCTATGCTCTCGTCAAAGCCACCAGACTCCCTTGACAAAACAGTTATTTTAGCTCACTGAACACGGGAGCGGCTGCACTGCTGCTTCAATCAGTTAGTTTGTTTCATTGTGTGACTTTGATAAATCCGAAATAACCCTTTTAATCGCCACAGTCACAGTAACGCAAACAAAATAACTGTTGGAGGCAGCAGTAGTCAGCAGCTCCTGTGTTCAGCAATGTTAAATCACTGTTTTTCTTCATGGAGTCTGGTTCTGAAGAGACCAGTATATCAGAAGCATTTTCCCGTTGCATATCACTGTCTGACAGCAAGGTACGGTGGTGAAAATACTCTCAGTATAGTGTACACTAAACTGATTTTTTAGGAGGGACTTTTTTAGGTGGCTAAACTATGTTTCGTTGCCAGCACCCCCACAGAGGTGTATTGCTTAGCTTCCATGTCTGACTCCAGCCTGCTTCTCAAGCTTAGGGCTTACTTACCCCACTTCAAAAAATCTGAACAGTCCCTTTGAATTCAATAAAACTTTGCTGTCTATGGTACAAATGGGACTAAAGACACTCTCTGTGCAGTAATCTGATCCCCAGGCTTTGCATCAGTCTGTTTTGGACAGAATCGTTGCTGTTGTGGAGAAATATGAAAGTTAAAAAACATTTCATACGTTTTGCAACCTTGTCCCTGAAGAGAAGATTTCACATCGTTCTGTTTGACCTCTTTGTTTAACCTCTTTTTTTCCTGAACTGCTGCATGCAGATTTGTGAGAACCAAATCATTCCCTCTCCTGAAGTTAATGTCACAGTGTTATAATTTTGTTTAATGACCCAGCTGCTGTGCTGTTTTTCATTTCACTCCTGGCTCAATTACTGTCTTTGTCCCTTCAAATATCCTTGAGAGGTTTTACATGAAAAGGTTGATGCTTTTTATTGTATGTGTTGGCTCACACACACACACACACAGCATTAGTCCGCCTCGTCGGTACAGTAGCTTGCCAAACCTGCCTGCCAGTTTGCCGTTGGCCTTTTGTTATTATGTCATGACTGAGGCAATAGCTGATAGAAAGTACTCCTACACGCTGTAGCCTTACCTGGAAGACAAGTTCTGACATGTGGACATCTGAGAACTGGCAGGAGACACCGCTGCAATTGTCACGCACGTGCTCTCCCTCACACACACACACACACACACACACACACCTTTTTAAACACAATACACACTGCATAAACATCACTATTCATCTGTCTCCTTTATAATGTCTGACAGGGTGTTTGCCCACACAGCACTCACCGATACAAACATGTCGAATTCAGTGGATTCTCTACAACAGAGTTTCCGCGAACACTCTCAGGAGTGTAGTTACAGTACAAACTTGTTTTCACCTTCGATTACGACATGATTTAAGTACCTTGGTTTAACTGCCGGGCTGCAGTGGCCTTCCTTTTTTACTCTCTAATTTGTGTTTAAGAGCCTGCTGAGTACAGAGCATGAATTTCCTCAGATAAGGGGTTTTTCGTGAAGCCTCTAGGGTGCAGTTTGATTTCTTGAAGTGGTCTGGGGACTCGCTCTCTGTCACCCGTTTCACTTTATCTCTCTCCCTCTTCATCTCTAGAGCTCTCTCCCACTAGATCTCTGTCTCCATATGATAACTTGATGCCAACCGGGACACAAGTCGCTCCAGTGCTCCATCTATTTTAGGTTTGCATTGTGTGGCAGCCGGCCAACAAATGGAAAAATAACCAGGTTTCTCTGGTTATTAATAGTCAGCATTTTCCCCTGCAGCAGCTTCCAAGACAGTGGAAGCTACAGCCTGCGGACACACACACACACACATCACACACACACACATACGCTCCTCTTTCTCTCTCTTGTTCTGAAACAATGTCACAGTCAGCTTGAATTTTAAGTGGCTCCGCTGCTGATTTTCGTAGCCATGGTCCAACAAGTAAAAAGGAAACAATAAGTAATTGAGAGAAGAGGATGTTTGCTGCTCGGGGATGTTTTGAAAAGTAATTTGGAGCCATTTCAAGCCATTTTTATACCTGGTGCTGCTGTGCCATCCGGGCATTGCTATTTTTGTTTTGTACTGTTACATAATTCATTGCATTTTTTGTCACACTTTTTTTTCCAAAGCAGGCGATAGAGGTTGATTAGAGGAGGTTTATTTCAAGACTCGTGTCGGTTACAGATTGTTTGGCAGTCCAGGTGGTTCAGTGAAAGGACCTTTTACACTATTGATTATTTATAAACTTTTGCCAGGTTATCTTTTCCTGTTCACAGATCTTTTAGTTTAAATCGAGGTCAGGATTCAAAAATGGCTTCCTCCTTCTCAAAAAAAAGAAAAAGGCGTGGGAAAACTAAATAGTTGACTGTATTAATATTCAGAAAGATACATGGATCTGAATTTTTCTCCCTAGAAAAAATATTCTGCCGTCATGAAAAGCTTTTTAATCTCACAAGAACAAAAATGTGATGTGATATGTTTTTCTTTCTGTCAACAAATGTCATGAAAGATCAAAACCAACAATGAATTGATCCTATTGACAAGAATCTTCTGAGTATCCAAAGCCTAAATTAGCTTTCTCCTCTGTGCTCTAGATCATCATTTTTGTTGGTTAAAAACACATAAATGAACCACACAGTTTTAATGGCCATGGACATTGTAGTTTATTTTAGTCGATCAAGTACACCGTCCTGCTGGAGTAAATACTCACTAGTGTATTAACTATGTATCAACAACATAAAATAGTCCCCAATAAACAAACACTTATAACTGCTAAAAACTATAGTGTTGTTTCAAGAAAGGTGCCCAAATATTTAAAAAATGAAACTGTGTGTCATCCATTTTTAAAGGTTTACTGTATGTGTTCAGTAGAAACATAAGGGATCTTTTCTGTTTGGCCTTAATTTCATATAAATATGTATAAAAGTTGTTTATCTTTTCATAGATTCAAACTAATTCAAACAATTCAAAATTCAAAAGGCCACTTTAACAATTGAATGCATCACATAAAGACGGTATTCTACTAATTTCTGCATCACTAAAGAACCTCGTACAAACATACCTTTGAGTATAAACCGTAGCTGTGTGTGTGTGGTTTGCTTTCATGTGGTCTGTAGTAACCTTTGATGACTGGACTTTGACCATCTCGGCTCACTTCTCTCCAACAATGTCTGACCATCAGAGTTAGATATCAGAATGACTGAAGAGCCTTCATTCATTAGTATCAACAAAAGCTAAATATCTAGAGAGAGCTGTGTGGTAGAAAAATTGATTTAGAAACTTTCTGAATGTCCGTAAAGCTCATTGTTCATTCATTGAATTGATTCATTATTGTCCAAGAAGCAGAGTTCATGATATGAAAATGGTATTGAGAGACTATATTCTTTTGAGTGGCAACAAATTCATGAAATTGATCTGATGAGTATTGTCTGTGAAGCCAAAGTCTGATATTGTTTATTCCTCTGTGCCATAAAGCTCCACTGTTGTTCAGAGACTATTAAAACACATCAGTGAGCCACACAGCTGCACTGGCTGACGTGTTTCTTCATTGCAGTATTCATGGGCACTGTCATTTGTTTTGAGTCAGTCCCACATATGCTAACAGTAACAAATCTATTTACACCTGTCTGAATGTATCTTTAAAACCACAGTGCCCAGCTTTTTAAAGACATTAATCACCCATTTCTTTATTAAACTATAAAGTTGTGACCTGTTTTTAAAGAGATACATCTTCACTAGGAACTAGAAGAGTGCACTTGGTAGAGTGCAGATCTTCACCAGGTGGTGGGGGTGGGGGAAAACAATACAGCATGGTATCGCAGTACTTTTCCATGGCAATATTGTATTGATACTCAGACACCAAGTATCAATTTTATTATTATATATATTAATAATGCAAACTGAAGTTTTGGTAATCTGCTGGAATAATAAAATCAATTGCTTTATCGCGCCTTTAGATATAATTTGCTGCATTCAGAATTATTTAAGTGAGATAAACAGACTGAAAATTTATCTTAAAACAGATGTAGACACAGTTTTCCTTTATGGACTAATTTGCAGCCGAAAAGGGTCAAAAGGTATATTGCATATTGTATCGTGACTTTAGTGTCATCACAGTATCAGATCTCTGTTGATCACTCTCCTCACCAGGCAGCTGCTGAAGCTGAATGTGGCCACTCAAGACAATACACACAGTGCAGCTGTTCCTGGCTCCCTTACAGTCAAGATAATGATGAAGATAACAAAACAGGGCTTTTCTTGCACCACACATCGTGCCTAACTTTAGTGGATCATAACATATTAAGTAAGCAATTAATCTGCAGATGCTGTGGTTCAAAGTGAGACCAAACTTTTCTCTGTGTGTCAATTTTTGAGCCACAGCGAAGGCCAAAATGTAGCCCACAACAGTGCGGCTTCTTGTTTTATGCATAGCTGGTTGCCGGTAATGCCTTTTGCTCTGTGCTTTAGCTACATGATTTTGTTGAAGATCGCCAGCCAGTTAAGAGGAGTGAGGAGTCAGCAGTCAATGACAGTATAAAACAGTCAATAAAACAGGTTTTTCAACAGTTGCAAATCAGGTTCTTGAGTATACAGTTATAAATGTGCACAGGAAATATGAGGCTGATTGATCCAGTAGGTTGTTAGATTACCTGAAGACAGACAGTAACACTCTCACACGCATGCAAGCACACACACGACTAAAAACACGATCTCCTCCATACTTACGCCTGGCAGAGATAATACATGGGCTCTTAGCTGAGACACAGACGAGGATGAAAAACAGATGCATCGCTGGTATTGATATTTACATATGAATTTTTAGTCAGTACAAAAATTGTGGAATATCACCAGCCATATTCTTTAATAATGCCGACTACAACACTATTTCTGGGAAATAATAAAAATAAAATCTCTAGAGATTGAAAATTGCTCACAATGTTGAAGCACACAGTTTGTAATTAACAATCAGTAACTGATTCAGCAGTCAGAGGTGCAGTCTGTTCCACAAAATAAAGCTTTTTTTTTTTTTTTTGCAAAAGCTGAAATCCTACATCCTTGACCCCAGACAGACAGAGGCTCAAACAGTCCTGCTCTCTGTGTCCTTTAGTTGGGCAATCACACAGTTAGCCACCCAAACAGCAACAGAGGAAGACTGTGTTTTGAGCAGAAGAGACGTTCCTCAGTGCCAGAGTTCGTCTTGTACTCACTGTGACACAATCTGCCTCCCTGTTTACTAGATAACAGACAGACTGCAGGAACGAGCTGGAGGACTGGGGGTACTCAGTATGGTGTGAAGTGTGTGTGTGTGTATGCATTTTGATGTTGTGAGCTTTTCTGAAAGGATCTATTTAATCACTAACAGTGTGAGTAAGGCAGCATGTGTGCTTGCCTGTGTATATTGTCATTGTCATTTTCTTTCACCTCGCTTCTGTTTCTCTGCTCTTTTTCATCTCGTCTTCTCTCTTCCTCCCCTCCTCTCTCTTGTTCCTCTCGTGTTATTTTCATTTAACAAGGCCACATACAGTCAGCAAAGGATATTGCATCAGCCGTAGCGTCACTGCTTCATCTCTTTCCACAGCAGACATGGTGGATACCCAGCAGCTCCTAGCGTGGCCTGTCGGTTTCAGTCTGAGCGCCGTGGACCTGTCAGAGCTGGACGACAGCTCCCACTCCCTCGACATGAAGCATTTGTCTACGTTAGACTATGGCTCCATCTCCTCGTCCTCCATCCAGTCCTCCCTGTCTCCCCCGCTTGTATCCTCCATCTCCTCTGCCAGTGTGGCCTATGACCCCAGTCCGCCACAGCATGAAGAACAACTGACCAACATGGACTACACAAACATGCACAGCTACAGGACGGCGCCAGACATGCACAGTAAGTCCAGTCTGTGTAACAGGTTAACTGGAGGAAGAAACAGAACCATATGCTCAAGACCTCATGGAAGAAAGTTTCAGTGTAAAGATGCATCAAGTGTAGCAAATATAGAGGAGAGCTGGTCCAGATATTGATCTGTAGTTGTGTTGAAAACATGAGAATAGTGGTTATAACCTGTTAGAGACCTGGAAACCTGAAATTAGATATAAGAGGTCAAGTAGGGAAGTTTTAATACTACTTGATGTCCTGACTGCCTTGTGATTATTTATTTTTTATTAGATTTGATCAAGCTGGAGCCGGAGTCGCCTCCACAGTTCTCTGACAGCCCCGTGTACTCCAAGCTCCAGGACGATACGTCAACGGCAGCGCTGAACATCGAGTGTCGTGTGTGTGGAGACAAAGCTTCGGGGTTTCACTATGGCGTCCATGCCTGTGAGGGCTGTAAGGTAGGACTGAAAGATTATCATGAGCAAAGATGAAAATAAGATGACACAAACTGGGGAAGAATGTATAGTCAGTGCGAAAAAGCGTATCCTCATTCAACTATTTGTATCATATCTTAGGAACTGGCGTTGTCACATGACATACCTCATGTAAAGTCACATACTTAACATCCAGTTACGTACCTGCTATAAAGTTACATAGGTCAGGGTTAGGAAAAGAGACATGGCTGTGTTACGTCACGTTGAGTATTTATTTGAAGTTACATAGGTGAGAATTAGAAAAGGAAATATGGTGATGAAGTTCCTTAAAATAACCCAAAGTTCACTTGGTTTTACTCGGGACATGAACACTGGTCTTATAAGGGGAGAGTCCTGTGTTTTTTTGACCCATCCACCACTCCAACCTGCCACTTTGTGTGGACTTCCTTCATTGCTACCATCAGCGCATTGGTCACATGATGCAGCATTCCCTGTTACAAGGGATATATATGAATTGTGGTGCATTGTTTTTTGTAGGTATACACAGGAACGGTGCACGATAACAGCTTAGTTTAAAACACTAGATTAAATCAGACTAGCGCTATCTACATTAATGAATAATCTGCAGATTATTTTCAGTCAATTATTTAATCGTGGTCACTTGGTTTTTCTTGTGTGGTTGAAGCCCAAAGATGTTCAATTTAGTATCCCAGAAGACAAGGAAACGCAGCAAATCCTTCAATTTTTAGGCTGATACTGATTTTCGTTTGTCATTTTTGCTCGGAAAGCGACTTCAATTATGAGTCAGTCATCATAATAGTTGCAGATTTTTTTTGTTGTTGTAGTAGTTGATTTCAGCGCTAGATTGCACATCACCCTGAGCAGACTGCCTTCTACTTTGTGGGGCTTCAGACACTCAAACAAAGGTTTTTGTAGTGTATTTTAAAGGTGAACACCACCTAAATTAATAATTCCGGTATGTTATTTCCATGGCCTAATCAATATTTGTGAACATGAGCGACTCTCTTTCAAAGCCAGAAACCAGAGAAGTGAGTCTTGAATTTGTGATGTCATCAAGTATTAAGTCCAAAGCTGCTCCATTGACAGTGGATGGGAGACTAATTTTGTTTTCTTTTTTTTTTATACCCAAATGAGCTTTATTGTATCACAGTGTTCTCAGTTCTGAAACAGAAAATGTTCCCATATACACAGAACATTCCCCTGGCTGCTCTCTGTGTCATTTAAAACATCTTTTCCAGTTCATTGTCTGTGGAGCAGCTCCAGACTTTATACTTGATGACATCACAAATTTGACTTTTAGCACTCTTTGGATTTGGGAGAGAGTTGTCCATATTTACTAATATTTTTGCACCGTCTTAGACCACAGGAATAACATGTATGAATTTTGAAAATGGTTGTAGTTCTCCTTTAAGGGTATTGTTGTCATTCTTTATTGTAATGAGTGGACACAGCACAACCAGCAGGGCTCTGCTTTCATATTGTTGTGCAGTTTTCAAGATGAACTGTTGGATAAAATCCATTTTCTGTCGTTATTTATTTATTTGTTTATAAATTCTGGCCACCGATCATTTTTTTAAATGCACATTGTGGCTTAAACAGCAGTGCACAGCAGTAATTCAGTAAATTGATTGTTGCTCTGAAGAAGTAACGCTCAAGAACAAGGAAAAAAGAATTGACAGTCATACCACCCTAGAGTCATGTCAGGAAGTGGTGATGCTTGTAACAACTTCTACTGCAAATTGTTAGGTTTTGTTTCCTTGCCAGTCTTCTTTTTTCTGTCACCAGAAGTCAGCCTGAGGTGAAACATAGTGGTGGAATAAATAAATCTATAATTCATTTTATCATCTCTTTGATGTCTGTCACTCTAACCACAAGCCCCATACATTTTCCACTCTGCGAGGGCTCAGCCCAGGCCTGTGCGTCTCTAGAGACGCACAGGCCCTTTAAACTCTGTCTGTTAGTCTGTCAGTATAGAGTATAAATAACTAATAGAGAGCGGGGGAAGTTTCACACATATTTCCATTTTCTTTGAAACATCGAGGCATTATATGAAGAGCTATAAATTGAGACATTGTCCTTCAGAGACATGTGAGATGGATTTTCAGAAACAGCAGCAGTACAACGTATGCTTTTTTTTTTCAGTTTGGTCCCAAGAAGGTATAAAAAGCAGCTTCACGTGCACTGTGTTTTTGCCACCTTCAAAAAGTTTCTGCAGTGAGAGACAAGCTCACCCTACAGCTCACAGCCATAGCGCACAGTAGCTCTTTTAACAGAACGTGGTAGATTTATATTATAATAAAAAGTTAGCTGTCTTTTGAAAACACAGATACAACTTATGTTTATAATTATTATTAGATTTATCATTTATTACAATTATTATATATTATTTTATGTGTATGTTTTGTCATATCAACAAAACCTTGACGTTGATACCATCAAGAAAAAAAAAAACCTTGACACTGACTGACCAAAATATGACAAAATGACTTGGTTTTTCCTTTGTGGTTGTAGAAACCACTTGTATGATGCAACTCAGTGCAATACACTTGACGGCATTACTTAAAGGATAAGTCAGCTGATATTCTCTGTTTTTGTCATTGTCAGTAAATCCCATGAAAAGACCAAAACTAACAATGTTTCATCTCACTAACAAGTACTATCTGTGTCGCCTGATGTATGTTATTCCTCCAAATATTGTTAAAAACACGTCAGTGAGCCACATAGTTACACTGGGTGACATGTTTCTTTAAAACCATTAACATGGGCACTGTGGGTTATTTGACTCTGTCCCACATGACACCATTTTGCTGCCATTAGTGCAAATCTTGTCAGCAAACCAAGCCCCAGGCTTCAAGTTATGTATTGTCAAATGCACAACCATTACAGAAGAGCAGTTGTTGGCTCCCTCCAGCAATGATCATTAAAGGTATACTATCCAGGAATTCTTGGTTACTGTTTGTAAGCTATTTTGGTAGTGAATATGAAAGTAAAAGCCATCCCTAGATTGGCGATCACTTCACTAAATTATTATGTTTGACACTTGGATGTGTGCTGCTTACAGTCTGGCACCTGGTCACTACCTTTCCTCGTAAATGTTCTCATCCCAAGATAAATACACCACCACACACTTGTAGTGGGTCATAAATGATGATTGAGAGGAATTACTTTTGTACGAGTCCAACCGAGCAGACAGTGGTAGTCTGTACTTGTCATTCAAAAAGGGAAACTGGAAGACTGTCATGACACTAGTTAGCCAGTTAGTACATTAACAACACAATCCAATGTTTAAAGAACAGAGCGTATTTACCGTGCGTCAGTGAACAATAACACAAACCATCACAAAATGTTTCCGCTAATGAGCTCAGTGGCTAAAGTAAATAATCTTACCTTGTGTAACAAGCTTGTTTCGATCTCACTTCCTCTTGACTTTAGCTGTTTGTTTGCTTTTCTAACTTACATTTCTCTTCTTGTGCGCTGAGCTGAACTTCAACTTCAACTTCAACTTCAGCTTCAACATTATTTTGTTCCCAAAGGGCAATTGATTTTGCAGCAAGACAGACAAGGACACACAACAGAGCCTACAAAGGGTACACTAGGGGGGTAAGGGATATATAGACACTGAATATTATAGGCTCAGAAGAATAAGGAGTGGCAAGTTGATGTTACAAGTCCAATACAAAAAACAATACTTGCTAAAATTCTGCCAATCAGAGTGATTGCATTTGCTGACAGGCTCTGTTTTCTCTGACTCAGATTCAATGTACTGAATCCGGCGAAGAAAAGCCATCAAGGGCTAACGATGCAGGACGCACCGCAAACACTAGGGCAACAGACGCATAAATGATTCCTGAGAGGAATTAATTCAGTATCTAGAGTCTATACATTGTTTTTTTGGAAAATCTACATGATATATCTTTAAACATATATATAAAAATAAAATCATGCAAGTAAAAACGAAAATCTAATCGCAGCATGAATAAACTGTAGTGTAGTAAATGTTATACATACGTATACACCAGGGTTGATGATTTGGAAATGAACCTTTTTGTTCACCTGCCTCTGTGGCTGGTGGATTCCAAAGTTTACCAGCTACTCAACAGATAAGCATGTTTTTTTTTTTTTGTTTTTTTTTGCTGCTAATTTCCAACCCTGATATACACTCACTAGATTGTCTAGTTAACGTGATATACTGTCCAACAAATACAGTGCTTATTCCTGTTTGATGTGATGAAACTACAGTGCCTAGCTGTTTTAAAATTTCGTCAGCTGTTTTAAAAATGAAAGTGTGTATTTGTGATGAGAACATTTCCATTTTAAGTGAGAATGAAGCATCTTAGAGACGCAGACAGGGTAGGGAAGTCAGAAAGTATTGAGACCTTGAGTTACACATTGTTGTTTTTTTTTTTTTCATGGGATCCATTGAAACAAGCACAGAATATCACCAGCCTTATCCTTTAAAATGCTCAGTTTTCGGTTAAGATTACGATGTCTGGTGTTTGTGTGTTGACTCGGTGTGTGATTCATTTTTAGGCTTTACATTATGGTGGTAATTTAATGGACTGCAGTATATTGAAATGTATTTTAAATGTTTTACAACACATGTTAAATATTAGAGCAACACAAATATTAGAAACAACTAATATAATTGAATACAACACAACCATGAACTACAGTGTTGTATTACCATAGAGTTGATTCAGCACCTCTGTGACACTGTCAGGACTGTTGTTTTGGATTTACGACAAAGTACAAGGCACTTAAGTCATACTGTACCTTCGGAGGCTGAATGAAGGTAGGGTACAGTGGTCATTGTTCTGCTAAGGTCTCAGGGGAGACCCACCAGAAGAGGGGGTCAGCCAAGCAGGCAAACACTTAATTGTTTCAAAACAGAAAACATTCTTTATTGAGGTGGGGCCTTGACCCCCTTTAACTTCCTCTTTCTTTAAATAGCCTACGATTAAAAAAAGAACATCTGTAGGAATGCAGATGCCAAACACACCAGCCTTCACGTAGTACGAGTCCAGATGTGGATTTTTATGCCTTATCAAAATAATCCAAATACAATTCTCCCTGTTAAACACACAGACCACAGGTTTTTCTTTTCGTGTCTATTCAATTCATGTTTCCATTAACTTTCTTAGTCAGCGTAGACAAACACCACAGCCATCAACAAACCTGTGACTGTGTAGGAGTGTGTGTTAGCAGTGTGACCATGACTATATTACTAGCTGAGATAAGCACACATCTTATGGCTCCTTTGGTCCTAAGGTTGAAGACATCAAAGCACAAATCCACCCTGAAACGCAGTCTGCTTTTGAACACAATATGAGTGACTTCCTCACAGATTAGACACAACTACGTATCTAATCTGCATCTATCAGTCAATAGAAGCTCTGTGGAGCTGCTCCACCAACAACACACTGTAATCAGAGGATGAATATTAAAACAGAAAATGTAAAATCTAAAGAAATCTCTGTTGAATATAATTAATTTCATATTTTCTCTTTTCTGTCCCACCACCTCCCGTCATGTCTCAACTGTAATACAGATGAAGGTTTTTCTAGGCACACACAGTGCTAGGAAAATAATTATTTTTCTTTACTTTATCTCTTAGCATACTTTTAATGTCTTAATTTGCCAACACTAGTAGTCTCTCATTCCATTTTTCCCATTTTCTCAAATAAAATAGTTCATAAATGCTCTTGTGTAATCTCTTAGCAATTCTTATAAAATGAGCAGAACTAACAGTGTAGAGCAAATGTCAGGGTTTCCACGGTCATTCAATTATGAAATCAGGAAGAAAAAAAAAGAACGTTTTCCTGGCCTGAAAGTTTTTTGGAAGTAGCAGAAGGTTTTGGAGAAGTTTTGAATTTAAATTGTTTTGTCTGTTGTTCAAAATTTGTTTTTAAAAGTCATAAAACATGTCTTATATTACAAGAAATACCTTCCTTGTATTACTAATTTAAAAATCTAGTTTCATGAGTCACATAGACCAGACCGCACTGTGTCATCGTCAAGGCTACACCCCCTGTTTGGGGGAAAGAAACGTGCTGTCACATAAAAAGAGAAACAAGAAAATACTCAAAACATCTGTTGTGTAGTGGGTTAAGATTTCACACCGAGATTTGAGGCTCATAAGAAACTGAATACTCACTGTCAGTGTGGTAAATCTCTAGTTGAATCTGGTTACAGTCACTACTGACGGAAAGGCAACGTGAGCTTGAGTGGGAGGCCACAGTAGTACAGTCATACAGTAAAGCAGCTTCAGACTTTCATCTCCAACTAGATCTCAACCTGTAGATCAAACAGTTTGTGTTAACAGGTGTGTTATTTACAGACAACACTTAGCCTGACACTACCTGGTGATTCAGTCAAATATGTATAGGTGTCAGGCAAATACCTAGGAAGTGTGTGTGTATATAAAATATGGGATATTTTTGGTGTCTGTATCTAAAGTAACTGTGTCCCTCTCTCTTTCTTTCTCTCTCGTAGGGTTTCTTCAGACGCACAATCAGGTTAAAGTTGGTGTATGATCACTGTGATCTTCATTGTCGCATTCACAAGAAGTCCCGCAACAAGTGCCAATACTGTCGCTTCCAGAAGTGCCTCAATGTCGGCATGTCACACAATGGTAAGTTGATGATACCGTCAAACTCACACGATGTGCTTGAGTCACTTTTATTAAAGTAAAACTGGGGCGTGAAGTGAAAACATTTACAGTTAGGCCATGAAAAGCTTGGCTACGTGACATTAACAGATGTCAAAGCGTCTGTACATTCAGGTGTTTTTGTTTTCATGCCTTGTCTTCAGACACCAGTGAACCCCCCATTTATGCGCACTATAAATAAGCAGGCACAGGTTAAAAGGTTGATTCTTCTTTGAAATCGTGGCCTCCTTGCAGACCTACTATTGTGCCTCTGATGCCCTCTGAGAACAGCAGATACATTTTCACCACACTGCTGCCTGTTTGGTCTCCGAGGTGTGGTGTGTACGTAGCGATGTAGACCGCTGCCTTATATGTTGCCAGTTGCTTCCTCTGTGGTCTTTGACCTGTCTTGTATGTTTCAGTTCCCATCACCCGTGCAATGTACCTGCCAAGCAAACAGCATGATTCAGAGATGAAATTAGTTAGCGATTAAATTTAACCAGTTTATTTACAGTTTGTTTCTCCTTTTTATTCTCACCCTAGTAAAGTTGTGAATTCACCAAAAGGCTTTTTTCATCTATGGTCACCTTAAAAATACGATAAGACTAAGATGAAAACAGTCACTTAAATACTTTATAGGCTTGCAGTAACAATATAACACAGAACATCATCATGATACATTGTGAGCTTACAATACAAGGAATTACATGCATGCTAATGAGGTTTATCGGTGATTGGATCCCCATTGTGCAGTTACTGTTAATATGAGAACTTTAAAGGTAAACTAAGCAGAGTTGTTGGTTACTGTTTGTAAACTCACTCGCCAGGGTTAGTGAAAGTAAAGGCAACCCCAGATTCACTCTCATTTGGCATTTTGCCTCGCTATGTTTGCATTTTTTGGTACTGTGTACTCCTAGGGCTGGGCGATATGGACAAAAATTCATATCTTAGTATTTTCAGGCTGGCTGGCCAATACACTACATATATCTCTTTTCTATTAAATGGGCTACATGTTCATTTGCAAGTCAAAGCCACATTTTAGATGTCACAAGCACTTACGTAAAAACAGACTGTGATCAAAATAAAATGCAAAGACAGGGGGAAATGATATGAAATAAATAGCTAGGCTGTACATTAACTTTTTACATTAACTGGAGCCAGAGGTTTAAAGGTTTGCAGCACAGGCCACAAAAATATAACATGAGTATGGAAGTATCAGATAGGTCTAAATCCACTGTAGTTTGGAACAATTTTAAGTCTTTGTGGGCTTTTAAAATGAATCTAGTGCTGGAAAATGATTTAAATATTTTTATTTATTTAGGTTATTAATCTTATTTCTGCATCAACACAGTGGCCGACGGAGATAAGGAGTAAGAGACACTTTGTCAGTGTTATATACATCTTGTATATGAAACGTCTGTTTTACCAAGAAGAACTAAGACACACTACGATGCACCCCACACACAAACTAGCAGCATGTGCAACGTATAGACCGCTGTCGCACTGTAGACTAATTAACAGACAGATTAAACAGAGTAGCAGCACTGTGTCTCTAGCGAGATTTAAAAGCGTTCAAGTGTTGCTGGAGAACTTGAATGAGTGGGGTGGAGCTGTGTGGAGAGTGTAAGATTGGAGAGATGCACACTGGTATGTGTTATGTAACACAACTCGACCCTATATCGATACAAACAGCGTTGTCTAAGTTTTTATCTTGCTGGAAAAATCACCCAGAACCTACTGTGTCTCTTGGATGCCTGCTGCTTACAGTGTGGTACCTGGACACTACCTTTCTTTAAAGCCCCGACCTCACCTGAGTGCTGTGAAGGTGCACGCCCAAAAACATCCTGAACTTAGAAAATAAGAAGAAAATAAGAAACTACAGGCAGAGAGCAGAGTGTCTGCAGATAAATACACTGCCACACACTTGTAATGGGTCAAAAGTGGCAATTTAGATGGGATTTCTTCTGTACGAGTCTATACATTGTATTTTAGGAAAGTCCTGCATCATATATCTTTAATTAGAATTTTCAAAATTAGACTATATTAAAACACGACCAAAGATCAAATGAAATTAGCAATTCCACATGTAGAAGTCTTGTTCAGCCATGGAACATCCACACCGGTGGAAATTTACCAAATACTGCAAAGCCACGGAGAAGTGCTGACACCTCCCACGCTCAGCCACCTGTGGGATGATCAGTTGCGCGTCAATCCAAATGCAGTTTACTGCAGCTTCCGCTGTTCTTGTAGTTTCCATTTATGGACAAAAAATATACAGCTGATCTCAGGTATGATTGTGTTGCAGTGCATAGTGGTAACACAGTTTGTTTATCGGATCTTGTCCTCCGCACTGTCTGCCATTTGCCACACATTCTGTTTCCTCTGGTTTTAAGTAAGTGGAGTTAGCCATTGAGTCCAAGGTAAAAGCCATCAGACAACAGCACAAGGAGTGTCACAACAAATGCACAATATCTAAAGAAATAATGTACTTAATAATAAAATTCATTCACCATTAAACATCTTTGCCCTCACCCATCACTGTTAAGCAGGAGGATGCTTTTGTTTTGTTAGTCATTGTTGGTCACTGGAGCGCATCAGCAGGCACAGCATTTTTATATGAAGCGCTGTCTCTGCCTCCCCAGATGAATTTCAGCATGGACGTCATGACTGTGTGGGCGTGCACAGGTTGAGCTTGATTGACATCTCCCTGACTGTCCTGTTAGTTTTGTTGCTTCTGTCAGGGAGGGACGACTTACAGCGTTCACTCTTTTGATGTATGATGTTGATCCATAAAAATTCTCAGCATAGTTTTGCACAACTCGAGTCTTAAAGTCCGATCACATTTGCCTTTTGTCTAACAACAGTGCTTCCCACTGTGCACTGGAACATCCAGATTAACTGCAGCTGAGGGGGATGTGTAATAAGTAATTGAAAACACCTGTGCGGATACACAGGGCCTCGAGACTACACCTGGTATCAACACACCATCTGTATCTACTCCTGTTACATTATTCACTCAGCAGTTTACTCAATAGAAAGCATTAAGTGAGATTTTGCATCTTCATTGACAGGTATAGAGTCACACATATGTGGATTTTCGCATCTATAAAAGAGCATTGCATTGTGGGATTGTTCGCAGACAGTCGCTACACCATGGAGATTACTTTTTTTGTTCTATAGTGGGAAGGTTTTAGGGCATGTATAAAATCAGGCTTAATTTGTACAGTGTGTGTCTGCCTGCAGGTGGTGTGAGTTAATGAACTATGGTAATCTCCCTCCATCTTACCAACAGCCAGAGCTCATCTCTTAGTTTAAAACTTGTCACCCGCCTGATTTTCGCTGGAGCTCAAACTACAGAAAGTACCTCTGCATGTTAGTATGCCCGCCACCAAGGACGCAAAGAGTATAGAAGCAGATTGAGAGAGACAGCTGCCCCTCTCTCTCCGATCAAACTGTAAAACTAGGCAGTACTGATCAAATATAAATCAAGATTCTGTTACAGCATTGCCTATGTCTCACCTAAAATGTAAAATGAAACGTATTTTAGTCAACAGGAAGCAGGTGCTGTACTGTTTCCTGTGTTCTTAAAACAGGAGCTGAAAAAACTGAGATCAAACGGTAAAATGAAGCAGTGCTGGTAGGATATGAACCAAGATTATGTTACTGTATTGCCAATTTCTCAGCTCAAATGTTTTCAGAAACATATTACAGCTTACTGATTAACTGTGATTCGAGATCGCTTATCACCAGCCGGCCACCATATTGTTTCCTGTACGGCCAAGCTCGCCCTATGCTAGCCATCAGCGGGAGCATTTATCGGTCCGGTGCAGCGCCGTCTTTTCTGGTAGTTGTTGGTTTTCTATCTCTTGAGCGAAAGCAAACGCCACATTCCTTTTACTCTGTTTTCTCTGGTCATGTAGCACCAGTTTAAAAGTATTTGCATCCTTCTCCTGCACACACAGCCCATTGTTATGAGAAGACCATCTTCCCACCAGTGAAATACTTCTTTAAGACATCCATTCTAGCTTAAATGCATGTTGGTTGATTACAAATACGACAACCTCTGCTTAAGCAAGACGTTAAAGCCGCAGTTTGAGCTGGTTTAAGGAACTTTAAGGTGATATGCACTGAAGTCATTCAGCAAAAGTGCTAAGAAGATTTTCGCTTTCTCCAGTTTGTAAATGTCTTTTATTTTTTATTTTTTTCAAACATGGATGAGTTGAACTCAGATCAGAGTACTGAGGATTTGAGGCTCAACATCAAAACAGCTTTACATTTACAGTATGCGACAGGCATCTACTGTAGTTAGTATTTTTCTCCTCCCCTGCCACTTTATCTCACTGTCCCTCTCCATGCCTCCTCCTTCCCTCATATCACTCTACTGTTATTTCACGAGCCACAGCCGATTCTTTGAACGTGCGCTCTGTGTGGTTTTTTTTTTTTTTTTTAATTTATCAATGATTGACATCTCTGAGCACATAGACCACAACTGATTTTTCCAACCTGCTGTGTCACCGCTGCGGGCTCGTTGCCAGTTGGTGGTAGGCCACTTCAGTTCATTTGCTTAAGGTGTGCATTCATGACACAGTCAGCATTACACAATCACATAGCGTAGGCTTGAGTGGAGGATAATTAATGACTTCCACTAACAGAAAAAAAGAGGGTTTAACCATTTCGCAACTGAGCGTCAAATTTCAGTTAGATTACAAAGAACATTTTCACCACATTCAGCATAAAACCCAGATTACAGTTACACCTTTGTCAGCTGTAATGAACCCTGGGTAATGGAAAATCAGTGGGGAAAAAGTATCACAGGTTTGTCTTTTGGAAAAGCCCTTAAAGTAGTGTAACTATTTTTACAATTAATATGAGAGCTGAATAGGAAAAGAAAACTGGTAAAAAGTGACATTAATACAATGTTAACTTATTAATACAATTAAATTTCAAACAGCATCCATAAATGCATTTATTAAGGTTATCATGGATGTGGTATAACACTGTAAAATAGATGCTAAAATACATAAACGTCTGGATGTTTTTGCACACAAATCAACCTGTCCTCTTAGAAATGGAAATCAGATCCAGCTCCACCTCTGTGTATCTGTAAATGCACACTGTAATATAACCTGCAGCGTATAACCTGCAGTGACAGGTGGAAAAGGGAGGAGAAGAGGAGACTTGTGTAAATGTAAAAGACAGTATTTCAGGTTTTGCAGTGACCTGTGAAAACACTATCACCAATCAAACTACATAAACATGTTATTAAAGGGAACTACATTTTGTAATTGCTTGATGAGGCACGCCTGATAAAATCATAGGAGGAGCGTTTGTTGCATGTTGTTGCCAGTGGATTTTCCCTTTCACTGAATGATGGTATGAGCCGTGACTCATTTGTAGAAGTTGTCTGAGCTGTGAGCGCATGTTTCTCAAACTTTAAAAAAAAAATCCTCAGATTTCATCAGTTTTTCCCCAAAAATATTCTTGAGCAACAGCTAAAAACATTTCATCCATCTGAACTGAATTCCTCCATATTGTAATGTCGTTGACTTAAACATTTTTGCTTCTGTATTTCATGTGTTTGTTTGCGGTAGATAGCAGGTCATTTTGTGGACATTAGCTGGTCGATCTGGTTCATTGATCTCTGTCCAAATATTAGAGATGTGATAAAGAAATGAAACAACTATTACGGCAGCCACAGGCTCTGTGACTGCAGCTCACTCACCAGCGTCAGAGTAGAAATAAAGTGACTAGTTTAGTAATAATTTGGCTGCAAGAGGCCACAGTACAAACCAAGAAACAACACTTAATCTGACTTTTTTTTGTTATAAAAAACATGAACGTATAAATGCATTAATTGCAACAGCATGGCGGCACTTTTATACCTGAATTTTAGAGGTCATATTTGAGACGGTAGATTCTCTCATTGGTTTAATGTGTTTCGTAAAAATTGTGGGAGACTGTTAAACCACTAGGATTGTGATTTGAATGTTAAATGTACACTGATTTCTTCACTATTGTTTGAATAACTTTATGTTTTTGGATAACTTGGCAGGAGGATTACACTGAGGGTTTGTTCATGTTGTCTGCAGGTCCATAATAAAACTAAAAATAAATATTAGACCTTAAAAGTCATTAAATGGTCTTAAGTTTGAATTTGTGAGGTCTTAATTGCCACAAACATTTTATCTAATTTAGTTTATTCATCTTTTAATTTCTCTTCTGCGTGAACACTTCTGATGTTAAAAACCTTTAAACCTGCCACTGAATGTACTACTGTCTTTTTACTTTATACTTGCACTTTGTGAATGCACAGGACCACATATATAATACCTACCGTTATACTTACCTGCAATGCTTGCATAAGAAAAAGATGATTTGTCCAAAAATTAGACTTAAAGTTGGTTAAAAATTATCTTAAAACGGTCTTAAAAGCATGAAATTTAAGTGTCTGTTACCTGTAGACACCCTGTTGTTATTTATCTTAAAAAATGTTAAGAAAAGTTCAGAAAAGAACCACATATTTAATGTTTTTTGTGTGTCATGTGCATTCAAGTGCAAACAGGTGTTTATCTGCATGAATATTTTTGCTGACAGTATGTTTCTGTGTGTGCTCTTATATGTACTGGATCTGCCGAGTGCCTCCGTGCACTAATGTGTGTGTCTGTTTCCTTTCCCAGCCATTCGTTTTGGCCGAATGCCCCAGGCGGAGAAGGAGAAACTGCTGGCTGAGTTCTCATCCGACATGGTGCACATGCACCCGGAGGCGGCAGATCTGAGGGCTCTGTCCCGGCATCTGTATGAGGCATATCTGAAATACTTCCCCCTCACCAAGGCCAAGGCCAGGGCCATCCTCTCCGGGAAGACCGGAGACATTGTGGTAAGCAGCACTGCTTTTATTCTACTTTACTTCTTTTTGTTTGCGTATATAATGGTGGGGGAGTGCTGCATGTTGCCTGTGTAAGCTAAAGGCCTATTATTACATTTTCTACTGCACATTGAATAAAACAATCAAATACAGAACATAAAAACTTATTGGCTGTGAAAAATGTGTCTTCACTTACACATGCATGAAATCACAGAGTTGTCTCCCATGTGCAGCCTTGAGTTTTAAATGAAACAAGACGTTTCTCAGGGTAAAACAATAACAAACGATACAAGTTTGAAGTGCAGAAGTTTAGAAGCTTTAGACCTAAAGCAGTTCAAACTCTCCAGCTCAGTGCATGTGTTAACATTTTTTGCCACGCTCAGTTTAGTTCAGATGAGGTCTTTCCAGGCTGTTATTGCTGCTCTAACAGGAAAAGTGGATTGACTGGTTTCTACATGTCTTGGCTGTTAGAAACACCTCAGATTACAGTGGTCAAGCTATGCAACAGGATCACACGGCTTCTCAGCAGTCTGATGTACAGTAATGGCTTCGACATTCCCACTCAACAAGTCAAAGTAATTTATGAAGACATTTGGTCATTTACACAAGCGGGCTGTAGGAAAATGTGCTGGCCACAAGCATGAAAATGTGAGATATCATCTGCTTCTGTGTTTTTGTATGGAAGGTTTTGAGATATTGAATCTCAGTATTCAAAAGAGAGCTAATCAGGAAATCCACATCAACTGAATTACAAGTGGCAGACAAAAGAAAACTGTGGTAAATGTTTCAAAATGATCTACAGAGGCTCATCTCAGAACAACTGACGTGATACTGTTGATACTAATACGGTTTGATACTGTTGATACTAATGGTTTAAACAAGGTACACAAGATAAAAAATCCTCTCTGCATCATCTTCCTTTGCAAATATTTTAATAACGCTCTGAAAGCAAATCGTGATGAAGTAATCTTTATCAGTTAAACCTTACTAAAAGTCGGGCAGAATAAATCTGAATATTACTGAAAATGAACTTAACCTGACAACGTATCCTCGTACAACAGTTCATATGATATCCTATGGATCATTGCCCTACGAGTGACGTTACATACCTAAAAAAGTTACTGCGGTTAGGTTCAGGAAAAGAAACATGGTGAGGATGTACCTTAAAATGACCCAGAGTTCACTCAGAGTTCACACTGTTCCGAACACTGGTCTTCTGGGGAAAGTCTTGCCTTTTGTGACGTGTCCACCACCCCAACCCGGCCTCCTGAAGGGACCGCTTCCTTTTTACTCCCGTCAACACATTGGTCACATGATTGCAGCCCTCATAAATACGTGGGTTATACACAAGAGGTATGTGCAGTTTTGGTGCATTACTTTTCATAGGACACTATACGAACAGTGTGTGGGAACAGCTTGGACATGTTAATTAAATTGTTATTAATAAAAAACAGTGAATTATCGCAAATGGACAGTAGCTTTTGATAGATTTTGATAGGCAGAACTAAACACATGGACCAAACACTGAAAAATATATTTATATTTGATTAAATTATGTGAATAGTGTCCAATGAATAATGAAAACGAGGGTGCGAATGAACCAAAATGCACCTATTGCAGCTCTTTCCCTCAATAGTAATGATAATTACTACTGTTGTTGTTGTTATTGGCTCTACAATTAGCATCTGAGTCTTCTCCCGTTCTGTTGCATCTCTCTCTGTAAAGTCAGATGAGTCCAAGGCCGCTCCGCCTCTCTTTCGTCTGATTGTTTTGACTGTTCATCACAGCGATAGCAGCCACATGGCTCTGAATTATCTGTTTTAGGAAGTCTGGGGTTATTTACTAAACCGCAGCAAACCTCTTGAAACAAATTGGGAGTCAATGATTTTATCTTTTGTAGAATATTTACAGTTTTTGTAAACGTGGGGACTTGATATGAGTTAATGTTGTTGTAATTAACGTTTAACTTCAGCATCACTGGAGACGAGTCATCAGAGGTGAAGGGAGTTTTTACCATTCTTACCATCAGAGATTAATTACACATTTATTGCTAAACTAGTTTGACGGAGAACATTTTGTGCAGTGAATTAGAATAATGTCTGTTATAGCAACATCTAGCTATATCATGAAGCCTTTACACACAAGTGACAAACAACAGCAGAACTGTTTATACTGGCAGCAGTTCAAATGTGCGGCAGTTGCAGCACTTGTTCGTGTGTATGTCTGGGGCTTTTATTGTGAAACACTAAATTGGAAGGAGTAAATCTATGCACCGCCTTTGTCAAGGTTAAAAGGAGCAATAAAGTTTGCCCTTGGGGTTTGGACTACTGAGCCGCCTTGTAATGGTTCGCTGATGCTACACAAACGATCAACAGGCCCGTGATTGTCGCGACATTGTGATGTGACGTCCGTTCCACACAATGTGATTGGTTGATGCTTTTATTTGTAGCACAAATGCTCTGAAAAGTTTACCTCATTCCCAAAAAAAAATGCATTTTTGTAGCATAATATTCAAGTTCTGCGTGAAGGTGCTCACGACCAAAACAACAGCACAAAAAAATATATTAACGCGCAAATTAATTGCACCGCTTGCTTTTTTTTTGTTGTTGTTGTTTTTTTCTTTCCAAAGACTGGGGATCTTTTTGTAAGACTACAACTTGATTCCTAATTCCCATCCTGCTCTGGGTGGAAAATATTACGCGAAACTCCCTTTAAGAAATATGACACATTAACAATTTCTTGCATGTTTGCATAAACACATAACTCTCAAAACACAAGAGAAAAGGCCTCATCTGTCAGCAGCATTCTGGTCAATTTGGGATTAATGTAATCAGATAAACTGTATTTGTGTACAAACATTTCAAAATTTGGCATCTCAATTTGCGACCAGCCTCAGTTGGTCAACTGTAGTAGTGAGTAGTGAGGATTTGTCACTGAAATAAGTGACACTGGGCCTCATACAGCATCATCCTCTTTAATTTCTCTTTTATTTGCTCTTAATTGTCTGTTAAGGGAAAATTAAGAGTCGTAAACTCCAGCTGCACCAAAAGTTCTCAACCATCCAAATCAGCTCTCAGCCAGGTGTCCTGAGTGATGAATCCCACTTGGTCATAAGTAACCTATTAGCGTCAGTAACGCCCCCTCAGCACCACATAAGGGCAGGTGTAGTGCTGTGTGCAAGGACTCTGACACACGCCTGACAACTGGAGAGGTGCCACCAAAAGCACGCTGTAAGAAGAACTTCAGCCGTAGTAAAACTGACTTACTGTAAAATAAACAAAGTGAACATGTGATTTTCCAGAGTGTCAGTGCTGGTGTTACAGAAATAAAAAACCCAGCGATGGCAAAACATGAGTGATTACAAATACTCTGTCCTGCACTGACAATGTTACTTGTAAGCACAGTCAGGAAAATGTGTTTAAATGCTGGAAATAAAAGTCAAATGAAATCAAAATAATTAAAAGTAAAGTAGCAAGTCCTTATATTTGAGAAACTGGAACCATGGAATGTTTCACTTGAAAAATAATTTAAATAATTATTGAAATAGTTGCTAATTAATTCTTAATCAATTTATTAATTGTGTCAGCTGCAGTTGTTTTAATATGGTCTGTGTGCAACATTTGTGAAGTAACTAGTAACTGAAGTTTTAAATAGTTGTAGTGGAGTAAAAAGTAAAACATTTCCCTCTGAAGTGCAGGGGAGTAGATGCAGGAAGTTGCATGAGATCAGAATACTCAAAGTGAAAGTACCTCAGGTTTGCACTTAAGTACAGGACTTGAGTAAATGTACTTAGTTATATTCCAGAGCTGGTCAGCAGAGGGACGCACAGTAACTGAAATTACAGTAATTCGGATCAATAAACCAAGTATAGCAGAATCTCTTTAACCCTTCAATACAATAATCCAGTCATTACAATTACTCTAAAACATTATCTATATTTGATAATATGATTTTTAGGCATTTTTAAAATGTTCCTCTGATTTAAAATGTGTGTTTCCATCGGACAAACAATTTGTGGACTGTGAAAACAGGATGTTTTTCTCTTATCTTGGTGAAAGTGCCTTTGAAGACGAGAAGAAAACACCGGTGAATCCCAGAACTCAGTGGGTACTAACCAACTAAGAACAAATCATGGCTATGAACAAAAATAAGAGAAAGTGTGTTTGTGTATCACTTCTTGCATGAGGCCCAAAGTGACGTCTGTTCCAGTCAACAAGATTGGTTGATGCCTTTATTCAGAGTTTGATAGCTCAGGAAAATCAACCTCATTCCAAAATAAATCAGGTCACTTTTTCTCTGTGTAATATTGTCGTTGTGTAAAGGTGCTCATGACAAAAACAACTGTTAACAAAATATATTGACTTGCAAATTAATTGCAGAGTGAAAAAAAAAAAGTCCCTGGTTTTTAAATGTCTTCAGAAAACTGCTCACTCAGTTTGTAGCAGCAAAACAACCTCACTGTATTGAACAGACCAAGGGTGTGTTTTAGTGCTTTAATGACCTCAGCTTTTCCTTTATAGGAGACTAAATGTGCTTTTTCGTCTTTCAGAAGTTACACAGTTGTGCTTTAAATGATTTTATTTTGAAACTGGCAGCCTTGGACCTCCATACAAACACTGCATACATTGTAGAAGAGATGCCTGCACAGGCAGCACATACACATCGATTTCATTCATTCACATAATGTATGGTGAGACTGTTTGCTGTAACTTTCTGTAGGATGTCTCATTATTCATTTCACCACTATGAAAAAGGAAGATTTTGGTGTATGAATAGCTCCATTCATCATTCAGGCCGCTGCATGTTCGCCAGTTTTTTGTTTTTTTGTCTTACCAAACTGTAAGAGCGGCTTTAACTTAGTTATGCTTCATTTACCGGGACATAGTGTTTGTGTCTGCCTCAACCTGCAGCTCAGATTTATTTCCACTGTCCGTCAGACACATGAGATGTGCAGTGTTTGCTTTTACAGGTCTGATGAATGAGCCATGACCAAAGTGCACACACAGTATATGTGATTACATCTGCAGATCACGTGTGCTGTCCTCAGAAGACCTACAGTACGAGGAGCTAATGTTGTTTCCTTTTCTTTGTTTCTTCCCTTTCTCTTCCTCTGCCCTCTGCCATACTTTCCTACCTCTTTTCCTCCATGTTGTTTCCTCTCTACCTGCAGCCTTTTGTCATCCATGACATGAAGTCTCTAATGGAGGGAGAGCAGTTCATTAACTGTAGGCAGATACCCATCCAGGAGCACCAGCAGCAGGAACCCGCCATCACAGCCGGACTTGGAGGTTAGAAACTCAAAATACTCTGAATCTTGTTGTGTTGCCAAGTCTGTTTTGTTTGTTGTTTTTTTTCATATCATTGTCTATTTATCAATTGATAATATAAACAATTAAATTCTCACAATTGTTTGGATTAGCTTTAAACTTTGTGCTGAAGATATTTAAAACATCTTCTAGTTTATAATCCTGCAACTGAACCACCTCGCTGAAGTTTTTCCTGTGCACGTCTCTGATTTCAGCCAACACAGGAGTTCACCTGGGGTCAGAGTATGGCTATTTGGGAATGACCAGCATCAACGGACAGGCGCCATCAGACGCTCTGGAGCTGCGCTTCTTTCAGAGCTGTCAGTCACGTTCAGCCGAAGCAGTGAGAGAAGTGACAGAGTTCGCTAAAAGTATCCCAGGATTTATCGATCTGGATCTCAATGATCAGGTAAGAGGCAAAAACACTGCTGCTTATCGACTGTCGCTCTCATCTGTACATACCATCAGTGTATCAGGAGACGCTGGAAACACTTCAAAAACCTTACCTTTAATACCTGCCTGCTGTCATTCCTGAAGATCTAATCAGCATCGGCTCCTCACCTCAACCCTTCACCTCTGTCTCAGGTCACTCTGCTCAAGTACGGCGTGATCGAGGTCTTAATCATCATGATGGCGCCTCTGATGAACAAAGACGGGACCCTGATCTCCTACGGACAGATCTTCATGACGCGGGAGTTCCTCAAGAGTCTCAGGAAACCTTTTTGTCAAATGATGGAGCCGAAGTTTGAGTTCTCAGTCAAGTTCAACACGCTGGAGCTGGACGACAGCGACATGGCGCTGTTTCTGGCTGTCATCATCCTCAGCGGGGGTGAGTGGGGTTTTGGTATTGCCTTTTTTTGCCTGCAGAATGCGCTAGAGATGTCGTAGGTCATTGTAGCCTGGTCTTAGTAGTCTTGAAGGAATAATTTGATACGACTGCCGTACATTACTATGAAGCTGCAGCCAGGAGAGAGTTGGCTTAGGTTATGTGTTTGCTTTAGTCTTAATGCTAACGGATACTGTGCAGTAGGAGAGTCTGAGAATACTTAAAAAACTAAAGTTCGCACATCCAAAGACAATGTGTGTTGTGTCTGGGGATCTTGCAGAGTCACTAACTGCAAGACTACAACTAGACTCTTTTTGTTTTATTTGCATCCGTCTGGTGTAAAATATCACACCAAACTCCCTTTAAGAAGTATGACATATTAACATTTCCTTAAGTGTCCACAAAAACACATAACTCTAGGTACACAAGATAAAAGGCCTCATGTGTCGACAGTCTTCTTGTCAATTTGGCATCAATATAATCCGTAAATATAAACTGTACTGTATAGACCTCTGTCCCCTCAACTCGATACCACCCTCTGTTAGCTGGTTAGCTGCGTTGTTTTAGTGGGAGGAGACTGTGGGAATCAAAAGTGACCTGTTTAAAAAAACTTAAGATGTCTCACTAAAATCAGTGCCTATTGGTGGATCAGATACATGCCAAATACACAAACTCTTGTCGACCCCACTCCTTTTCCGACGTCCAAGAGAACCAATACTTGTTCACATTCTTGCACCTCCCCAGAGCCCCCTCCATGTTTACTGTCTACCCTTTTTGCTGCTTCCTGTTTTATGCTGGAGGGAGCGCAGCTATTTGTTGAGAATGTTCACATCACTGAACTTCAGTATTTGCATGAGCCAAGACTAAAAACTCACAATAATATTAAACATGTTTTATTTTATTGGAACTTCAAGACCAGAAAAAGACTGTGTTGAGACAGCTCGGACTGTTTAATGATCACCTTACACCGAACGACGGAGATCACGTTAGCACGCACCAACTGAGAAACTGGACATTGGTCTGCAACAGTGAAGTCACTTGAAAAGTAGTTTGGTGTGAGGCTGGCACAAGTCTGTATGTTACGTCTTCTCCAGTGTTGATGCTAAGCTAACTGTCTCCTGCCTCCAGCTTCATACTGAAAACAAATGTGAGTGTGTTATCAACCCTCTCACGACAAGAAAACAAATCAGCATATTTCCCAAAATATCCAGCAGTTTATGTTTTTATCTTTTACCAGCTTATAGTGCAATATAGTGTATGTAAAATATCTTTAAACAAGTTACTGTAAGTGATAGGGCTGCAACTGATTGTCATTGTCGATTAATTTGTTGATTATGTTCTTGATTAACTGATTAGTTGTTTGGTTATAAAATGACGAAAATGATGAAAAATGTTGATCAATATGTCCCAAAGCCCAAGATGACATCCTCAAACGTCTTGTTTTGTCCACAACATAAAGAGATTCAGTTTACTGTTATAAAGAAGTTTAAAAAAAAAACAGAAAATATTCACATTTAAGAGAATTTTTACTTTTTTCCTTTAAAAATGACTCAAACCAGTTGGTTACTAAATTAGTTGATGCTTCATTCAATAGTTGACAACTAATTGATTACTTGACCGTTGCATCAGATTGTGTAGTTAAAACAAAAGATAATTTATGGCAGACGTGTGGCATCGGAACAATTTAGATTACTGTGAATGTCAAATGTCTGCTGTTAACAATCTATGTCATTGACCCACTGCATTATGCACGCTATCGATGGTCAGCCTTGACCCCTTTATCAGGTTCCTGGAGGGTTTCACGTGGGAACAAGAGGCAGCATGTACATCAAATGTTTCAAGATTTAAAAACAGCAACGTTTTGACCCACTTTAAAAAGAGTAGATGAGGTTTCACAGACAACCACATCAGTGACACACCAGAGTCTCTCAGCTTTGTTTGTTTTTTCACGTTTTTATTCTGTTATTGATCAGTTGTGTAAAAAAACAAAATTCTGGGGAATGAGGCATAAAGGGTTTTTGTACTGTCACCCTCTGTCTGCATAATGAAGTAAACATTTTTTTAGGAACTACTGATTATACAATTCTAAACTTTTCATGATTGTGTAACAGCAGATCAAACTTTACTCACAAACCCAAACTATTCGGTCTAATATTGCTGGTTAGCGTGTGGCCACTTGATAAAAGTCCGGCCTTGAACCTGATGAGGATGAAAATCAGACATTTAAGTTAATAATTAACGTAAATGACTGAGATTACAGCCTGAATAAAGATAAGACGGCTTTGTAAATAGCAATAACGCAGCTCAGGTAATAAGGGACGGCTAAATTAAGTCTCTCAGATAATAGAAATGTTGACCCAATAGATGCGTAACGTGTCACCAGAAATATCACTGATGTATCCTCCGTGTCTCTGTAACCCGTCCAGACCGCCCGGGCCTGCTGAACGTGAAGCCCATCGAGCAGCTCCAGGAGACAGGTGCTCCACTCGCTGGAGCTGCAGCTGAAGCTGAACCACCCCGACTCTCTGCAGCTGTTCGCCAAGCTGCTGCAGAAAATGACCGACCTGCGTCAGATTGTCACCGACCACGTCCACCTCATCCAGCTGCTGAAGAAGACGGAGGTGGACATGTGCTTACATCCGCTGCTGCAGGAGATCATGAAGGACTTGTATTAGAAATTCAACGGGAGAAAAGGACAAGTAGAGAAAGAGGAATAAAAGAGAGATTTTAGTTTTAAAATCATGACTTGTGAAATTGTGACGATGAGCACTTTGTGCTGTGGTGTGTTGAAATAAAGGGAGGTAGCCAGACAGGCTGACTGAAATTGAGAAAGAGATGAGGAAGAACGGGAAAAGAGAAATCAGGGAAAGAAAGACAGAATCTGAGTGTTAGATCTTGTCTAGACAGCAGCGCATGAATAACTTGCGGCGCACAGTCATTTAGCCTCTGCTGAGCCCGGACATTTTGTGAATGAGTCGGCTGCCAACTTAAACAAGAAACTACCACCTATGCACCAACCAGGATGAGTGTCTGCGGCTCGCTGACAGAGAGGGGACTTTCTAATTGGCAGAGCTGAAGCTTAGAGTGGCGAGCGCTCAACGCAGCCTGCTTCAAGTGCCTTCAGGAGAAATCACTGTGAATATTTCTTACACCACGCGTAACACAGCAGAGTGTGTGTTGTCCATCTGCAGCTTATCTACATGTTGCGTTACCACCGCCATATCGGCAGCAGCCGTGTGTACGTGCTTCAATACCTCTGTGAACGCACACAAAAATGCATGAACGCCCGCGCACACACACACACCCACACAACAATGCACAGACAGCCATTCTCTGTTTTGGCATCAGGGTGAAGGTGCTATCTCTTCTCAATCAGCTTTATCCAAAGACAGAAATCAGATTATTGCCTGTAACATATTTTCGTCTCAGCCACCTGCAGAAACTGTGAGAAAGTGAGAAGCCAACAAAAGGCACGCTGCCAGGTGACTTACGTTGTTTGGACTGATCGCCATTTAAAAACAGATATATTACACATGTATAATGTATATTCTTATGTATTATTTTTGTATGGATGAAATTGTCAAACACGCTTTCCAGCTTTGTTTTATTTGAAATTCTTTAAAAGTGGTTGAGTTATAATTTTACTATGAAATTATTTTTTATCTATGCAAACTGTCCACTGTGTCTGATCAATCAGATGTTTGTGTGTATGTCGGGGGGGCAGACAAAGGGATCGGATTAATGCAAGAATTGTTGTAAATAAAATATTTTCTAACTTTTTATTCGGAGTCCGTCTCCTGCTTTAAGTCAGCCGGGTCAAAAAACATTTCCTAATAATGATCTTTCTTGAAAGCATTCCAGTCACCCAGACTGGAAATCTGTTTTGCAGTCATTACATCAGCTGTCCTCAGCGTCTCTTACCAAACACACACACACCCTGTTGGAACGATTGCAACATCTGAACTCTGCTGAACCGCGCCAGAAAACACAACGCTGTGGATACACATCTGATCAGCAAGTGGAGAGGTGCTGTTATTTTCCTTTAGTTAAATGTTTTTGACATGCTGTTGTTTGTTTGTTTGTTTGTTTGTGGACAGATCAGTTTACAGAGAGACAAGGAATGACAAAGAATAGGACAGAGAAGTGACAGCGTACAACAACAACAAGGTCAGAGTCAAACTCAGGACATCACTGTGTAGCCCACTGAGACATCAGGTCACCTCAACACACACCACAGGTTCACTGACACGGAGCCTCGCTACTGTCGGGCTTTTAGCCAAGTTATACGTGTGTAAATACACAAACTCACAGTAGATGCTTCGCGTCATGTGAGGAGCAGAAGGCGGGCGAAATGGCCACAAAACAATATCCGGATATTTCGATTATATGACAAAAAATACTGAAAAACATTTTAACTTCAAGAACATAACATCAGGAAAATAAGAGTGGTTTCATGTGTCAGCATAAACATGCTGCTTTTAAAAGTTCAGTAAAAATGAAACAAAAATTATATTTCAGTTTGTAAACAACAACAAAAGCTCTCTGAGGAAGATTCAGATTCTGTATAAAATATAAATGAATAGTGCAACAAAATAAAGTGCACATCTAAACACCTGCCAAATAAAAAAATACCTTTAAACCTTCAGTGCAAATGTAAGTAGTGGGTACTCCAAATGTGAACAGTGATACAAATGTTCCTTAAAACTAAATCTGATTAAAAACTGATAAAAAAGGCTTTAAATGAGGTATAATGTGCAAAACTTGCATCCAGTGCTGCCAGTTAGAGGCAGATGTGTCTGTCCAGCTGGCTTTACATGCACAAACAGTCATAGTCAAACATTCTTTGTCACAAACACGAGCATACTCACTGACGCAGGCGTCAGCGCTGACCTTTGGCAGGTCACGATGTGGCCTCCTGTGAGGCATTTATGTCAGAATCAGTGTAACTTAGATATGAGTCAGTAAAATATATTGGACCTCAAAGGTGCTTTAAAAACACCCACAGTAGTATATGTTTGTTTTTTACTTTCTACTGTGTTTCTTTCTCTTGTTCTGAAAATCTGTCAATCAAAAATTATCAGGAATCAGAAGAATCATTATTAGGTGAAAGAAGCAGCATCAGAAAAGTTGTGACATACATATGGTCTTTTGTTTCTCTGTTTTGTTTTTCAAATGTATTTTATGTATCTTGGTCGTCATGTTGTGGTTGCTGGTTCTGCGTTCAACATCAGGAAACAGCTGCACTTTCTGCCCCAGACATACAGCACATTATTCTATAAGGACCGAGCCTGTTGGCTCTGAACGTGAAACACATACAGAACTCTCAGACCTGACTGTGGGATCAGTTCTTCCTCCTCATCGCAGCGCTCAATCTCACCATCCTCACTATCAGCAGGAAAACACCACATCAGGATTCTTGTGCTTCTTTTAGACCATAAAACATCCAGTGAGTGTTCGGATAAACGTTGACCAGGGTCATTTTACATCATAAAACATCTCCACCACAACGTTGCCTTCAAATGTAGCCTAACTGCACAAAATTGCCTCGAGGCACCAAATGGAAAATAAACAGTGAATGTTTATGTAATTTATCTTAAAACCTGCAGGAACAGATTATTGTGACACTGAACCGAAACAGTAATGTTTTGGATAGCGCATAGCGGAGGAGAAGTGAAGAGTCAGGTGTGAATCAGTCTGTGAACCCCCTGGATATCATCCTTGTTGATAATAAACCTCAGGATATCCAGGCCAAGACTTCCTCTTCCCTGAACAAGAATTAAAAAAAAAAAAAGAAAGAAAGAGTAACCTAACTATTTATAAGAAAAGCTCTTCAAACTTTTCCATAACAACAATAATAATAATAATAATAATAATAATAATAATAATAATAATAAAAAGGCTAAAAAAAGGCAACCTAACTATTCATAAAAAGATCACATTTCAAATAATAATGGTAATAAGCTAAAAAATAAATAAATAAAAAAGTAACCTAACTTTTCAATAATAATAATAGTAAAAGGCTAAAAATAAGTAATCCAGCAATTCATGAAAACAAGATATTCCAACTTAAAAAAAATAAATAAAAATTCAAAAAAAAAAGAAGTTATAACCATTCATTTAAAAAGATCTTCCAACTTTAAATAAAAAAATAATAATAAAAAGCTAAAAAAAAAAAAAAAAGTTATAACTATTCATTTAAAAAGATCTTCCAACTTTAAATAAAAAAATAATAATAAAAAGCTAAAAAAAAAAAAAAAGTTATAACTATTCATTTAAAAAGATCTTCCAACATAAAATTAAAATAATAAAAAGCTAAAAAAAAAAAGTTATAACTGCTTATTTTTATAATCTTCCATCTTCAAATTAAAAATAATAATAATAATAAAAAGCTAAAAAAAAAAACAAAGTTATAACTGTTCATTTAAAAAGATCTTCCAACTTAAAAATAAATAAATAAAAAGCTAAATTGTTGTCAGATAATAGCCAATGGGCTCTGAGATTTCATTTCGGCCACACTGAGTCTTAACTTGCAGGCAACCAGAGCCCACTCAAATGTGACTGGTCAATAAAGCTCAGACTACAAACAGAAACCAGAACACTTCAGATACCACCATGTTGTACCGCTGCCGACAGATTCAGCATTCATACACAGATATGTGCTCATAGAGTTTAGTGTTCATTCTTGGTGGGGTTCATCACTGAGAGCCTTTCATATCACACGCTGATGCATTGTTAATACACGAAATATTAATCATGGCCACTTTAGATAATTAATTTTCCTTCTGTAATAAATCATACGTGCAGGTTGTCTCTATCCTGTCATGTCCTTTTCTTTGATTCATCACATTATACTCACGTCTGCTCCTCATTCAATTCATCAGAAACTTTCCATCTGGTGCTTCAACATGTAAGAACTTAATGTTTTAACATGGGAGGATAAAGCATCCAAAAGACATCTGGTTGCCTCAGTGATGAGGCGTTAAGGGTCTCTTTGTCCTCTTCTTTCTTTAAGCTGAGATGTTTTCCTCACTATGAGGACAAAGAGAAACGATGGTAACAATAAGATCTGCTGAGGAAGGAGAGGAAAAGATGAGAAAGCAAAGAGCCGGGCCGTGAGAATGTAGCAGCTTAAGAAGAAGTTCGGCCCCTAAAAATAAGCCTTTGAGTTGGCAGATGATGCTGGTGGGGGGATTTCTGGCTCTGACCCGGATGGTCCTCTTGGATGGTTGACGATGATGGTAATTAAATGTGTTCTTTATGTCGAGTCAGCATATCCTCACTTTGTTACGGCCGGTCTCTGCTGACCGAGCCCTGCCAAGATTCCTGAGCTAATCTGCCAAATAATTTTCATAAAGTATATTTCTGCAGTTGTCCGTCCGCGCAGAGCCAAGTCCAAAGATAGCGGCCGTGATTTACACAAGGAAGTTTTGTTTTTGTTTCAACTCCTTAAGAAACAGCAGCTTGGCTTTTATTTATTCTCTTTTGTTTTAGTATCGGGGAGGAATTTCACTCCCACCAGGGTGTGATACCTGATATGTGTGGGTCCTTCAACAAGCCTTGTTTCTGAAGTGATACACCTGCCACTGTACGACCAATATAGCTGTGGAGAAAGAGCTGTGTTTAATCTGCTGTTTACACAGAAAACAGCTCAGGAATTTATGTTACGGCACTTTTTGTTCCTGTGAGCTCTTCAGGAAAATATGCTGGACTGTCAGCAAGAGAAATAATGTAGCTACTCTGGTTTAATTCTGGTCAGGGATATTTGATGCACTATGAAACTGTCCTATAACCATGGGCGGACTATGAGACGATGAGCCTCTGGGCACGGATATGAAAAAGGCCCCTCCACCTCCGTAACATAAGAGCGTTTTTTTGGTGTTGTTTTTTGCATCTCTTTGTGGTCGTTATGATTTTTTTTTGTGGTTTTGTGTCTCTTTGTGGTGTTTAAGAGTCTCTTCCTGGTCGGCACGTGTTCATTTGAGTGACATTTTGCAGGTGAAGGCCAGAGCAACACATTCTCACTCCGACCTCGTCATGTATTGATGTTTGGTCATGGACTTTCCACGTCCACATACGACGTGAAAGGTACCCTGGGTGTGTTGGTTGTTGACGTTCTGGGACGCCGTGTCAAGTTCTGCCTGTTACATACATTGTCTTCTTTCAAAATACACTTCTGTTTTCACAGGAAATTTAATGTTTACATACAGTCTCTTTCAAAATAAAAGCGCTACGTCAGTACAACAACGCAAAGTGATGTTTTCACAACACACACATGGTTGGGTTTAGGCAACAAAAGGTTTAGGAAAAAAGAACAGGGTTTGGCTTTATAATCTTACAGGACGCAATCAGCGCTCTCTCGGGTGACAGACGGTGTTTGTTGGACCCACCCACCAACACTCCCGCCTGGCCTACTTAGACTTTAGCCGCCTTAACTTTCGTTCTTGTCCCGCCGTGTTTCCTTCTGACGCTGCTGAGCTCTGTTTCATGCCGACCCTAAAGGGCGGCTTTTTTTCGTTGATTTCTGATGCCGCTGGGTTTCAACGACTGAGACTGGGCTCGCCAAGGGAACCCCTGGGCCTGCCAGTACGCCTGTTCATGTAACAAAATTCCCAAAAGTTAGTGTACTCTCCAAACACCCAACCTGGTCTCACTCCAAAGTCGACGAAATCCGGCGCTTGGGCAGTGACTTGTGGCGTCAGACACTGATGAAAAAAGTCTTCCTTTTATGTCGGCATGATACACAGCCTTTCGTCAGCCTCAAGGGGAAACATGGTGGGACAATAACAAAAGTTCAGGCGACAAAAGTCCGAGTAGAGAGTACGGGAGTGGTGGTGGATGTGTCCAACACACACTGACCTTCACCCCGAGAAAGGGACGATTGCGTCCCATAAGATTTTAAAGCCAAACCCTGTTCTTTTTTTCCTAAACCCGACCATGTGTGTTTGTTGTTGGAGGGAAAAAAAGTCTATTCACGGTGTTTTATGGATGTAGTGCTTTTATTTTGAAAGAGACAGTATGTAAACATTAAATTTCCTGTTGAAAGAAGACAATGCATGTAACAGATAGAACTTGACTAAAGTGGGACCTACTAAAATCATCACTATCTTAAATACAGTGTTTGTCTGTCACCCCCTGACCCTACGAATGATTCTCTTAGGCCTCATTTCCATCAAGCAGTCTGATTTAGTTCAGTTTCCATTGTCAAAAGTTGTGGATGGCACCAACAGAGTCGCTTCCTGTTTCTCATCACCTCTCTGTTGAGGAACCTAGCGCACTGATACGTCCCTAAGAGATGAAGAATCATTACTCTTGCCCGACAAGGACTCAATGCACAAACATGCTGTTTTTATATATATATGACAAATGTGCCAACAATTGCAACAGACTCTCTAAACACTCCAGCCTGTTCTTTTTTGCTCTGTGTGCAACCCCATGGACGATCATGGAGGTGAAGATGTTTCTCTGCATCACTGGCAAAAACTAAATACAAGTGTGGAGCACTGTCTGTGGTGTAGAAGCTTTAGGGTTTAGGTTCGTGTCCGTACAGGTTACATACCGGGTTCAAGTTCACTATAACAGAACTGTAAATGTAATTTATTTAACTAAGATCATAGCAAACTGATGAAAAAAAAGCTTGTGAAGATATTAACCCTGTTTGTGTTGACTTTCGTTCAGCATTTTGTTTAACTTATCATATCTGATACAAATATAAACTGTGATTTGTTTTTAACCACAGACTCTGGGCGGCGCTTGTTTCGTAGAGGACAGTAAAATGCTAACTTAGCTTACCTGAATGATCCATTTCCCCCCTCTCTGAGCTCGTTGTTTAATCACTGTTCTTTGGCAAAAATGGCAGCAAATGTTCTCAGGAACACTTCTGGAATAGTCACAGCTCACATCATCTGCTTGAAAACACATATTTTTTAAGTGCTGAATATCCAGTCATCAGTACAGTGTGTCTTTTTTTTTTTTTGCAATGTTCTTTTTATTTTCAGAAGCATACAGTCAAGACATTGCCGATGTTTACAAGTAATCCAAGAAAATAAAAACAGTGCAGTCTTGGCAATACAGATACAATTTTAAACCATCATAACCTCAGTACTCCTCTTTTCCATCTTTTAGTTTACTTTAACTGAACAGCAGAACAGGGATGTATAATAGTAACACATTTGTAGGATAGAAAATATCAGCACAGGTTAAACTAGCAGTCATATGCTATTGTAGTGTGATCAGGTAAAGGGATACCACAAGATTATTCTTGTTCATTAATAAGGGTATCAGCTCTTTTATTTTTGTAACATTGTTTTTTTTTTTTTCATTCTGTTGTGTCCCTTCAATTTGGCTGTCTCTTTTCCACAAAGGAGATCCAGTTTGACCATTTCTTAGTAAATCTGTCCATTTGCAGATTAAGTGAGTGTGTGATTTTTTCCATTAAATATATGTCGTCAATCGTGTCCTCCCGTTCTCTCACTGTGGGAGGTTCAGGGTGCAGCCAGTGTCTGCTGATGTTTTTCTTAGCTGCAGTTATCATTATTATAAATAGACGTTCATTGACGTTTCCAGTAATAAAGTCTGATTTACCTAAAATAAATGTTTCGAAATGGTTGGGTATCTCCATATGAAATACTTCTTCCATTGTTTTATGTACCTCTGATCAGAAGTGATGTAACCCTGGGCATTCAGCGCAGTGTATCTAATGCAAGAGAGCCAATAAAAACAAATGGAAAGGTCAGAGTTGTCATATTGACATTTAAGCTGTGACTGATTCACGACGTCGACTCATTCATTGAGTAACATGCAAGAAAACGTTTCACCTTAACTGTAACTGAAAATCTTTGCTAAACCAGTTAAGATGAAAAGCAGCGAAACATCCTTTCATTTATAGTTAAAGTTGACTGACGTATATAAACGACCCATCACAGGAACAGTGGCGAAGTGATCTTTGAAAGGAGCCACAACTTGTTCATATTTCTTAATGGGCAGGGCCGGTTCTGCCGCCCACCAACATATTTCACACGTCATATGACTTCAGCTTTACCTGTGAGAGCTCACACCACCTCACGTTATCTTTGTCAGGTGGATTTTTTCCAGGTGATTCACCCATTCACCTGTCTTTAACACCATTAATTGACACTAGAGTGGAAAGTTTGTGCAACGTGACGCAATGTGGCTCAGTCTGAGCTGCTCTGTCATGTGACTCAAATGCTGCTGATTTGTTTGATCAAGTGAAAGCAGGGTGTCAAACTCATTATTGTTCGCGGGTCTTAATCAGCAGTATTTGATTTCAAGTGGGCCGGACCAGTGAAACCACTGTATAGTCATCTTGAAATAATAACAACCTTCACATTTTTGGTTTAAAGAAGCACAAGCTCATTTTAAAAATTCATGTATTTCATAACAGATGATGAACAGCCTGAGATATCTGAAGGAAAAATGCAGTTTCAGCAATATGTCTCAGTTTTTCCACATTCAGTCAGTCTAGTACTCCCAAACAAACCATTTACATATCTGAACTTTTTGGCCTTAACTTAGTTGTAGAGCTCCACCAAAAGTGTTTTAAAACAGAAGTCTGAGACAGAGTCTTGTACTGCAGCTGCTGGTTGACACAATGTTCAATATCTTTAAATCTGACCTCAGTCAGTATTTATTGTTACATCAGAGAACTGTGTTCAGGTCAGGGTGGAAAAACCTCTGGAGCAGCATTTTACATGAAGGTGGATACTCATTAACTTGCTCCTGAAGCTGCACCTCTCAGCCTTCGCAACTGCTTCAATATTAGATGTGCAAAGTCATCTAGCGGGCCGGATTGGACCCTTTGGCGGGCCAGTTCTGGCCCTCGGGCCGTTTGTTTGACCCCCCTGCTGTAAAGAGAGACACACCAGCTGCTTTCAGACCACAACATTTTTTAATTCTAACATAACTGTGAGTGTTTTTGTCTGAAAAATACTTTTTTTAGGTGTGAAGTCAAAAAGCAGCGTGAATTACACACTGATGGAAATGAGCAACGATCTGAATATTAGAAAAATCAAAATACATAAAAGCGAGCTCACTAACAGTCCATCATGTGGCTAAATTGGTTGAAGAACATTGTTATGAAACCTCTAGATGAGAACACACCTGTTAAAACTGTCATCTTTCACTTTACAGCAACAGTTAACCATTTTTGGAAACACACTTTTTCACTTTCTTGTAGAGAGCTTTATGAAAAGATCGAACCACTCTTGTGTCTAAATGTGAGAGTGGTATCGATCCTCTCATCTAACTCTTTACAAGAAAGTGAATAATCCTGCTTGCCTAACATTGTCACTCTCTCTGTTTATCAGTGTCGTGCATGTTTTCCATCAAACTCAGCTCTGACTGGTAACCGTCTGTGTCTGAGCTCAGATTGATGCCTGTCTGTCTCACTCTCAGGACTCTTAAACCCTCTCTCACAGAGAATCTACGCTGATCGTTGGTCCTGAATAGACTCCCCGCCAAAAGTTTAAATCTGGAAGGAACAGCTAAAGTTTCTCTAAAGTTGGTCTATCTGTTAACGTCTTCTCCAATGAGTGTAAAGTTCCAGAGTAAAAATGGACACAGCCGCATCTGTTTTTCCTCTTGTTAGTTTGCAACCAGATCGCCAGAAAAATGTTGGCATTGTACGTTTCTGCAAACCGCAGACACATCACATTTTTACGTTATAATGTTGCAGGAATGTTGAAACTTTACGTCTGTGTGCATTTCAACAACACTGTGGTTAACATGGGGTTAGGTTCAGGCATAAAAACCACCTGGTTATGGTGAGGAAAGGATCATGTTTTGGCTTAAAGTACCTGTTTTTCTGTGGCGCTATCCTGGCTGGAAATGCAGCGAAAAATGCTGCTCATGCCACTAACCCTGATGGAGAACAGCCACAGGTCACTAAAACCAATAACTGTGTATAAATGTGGAAGCGTCCCTCGTTTAAACTATGGACTGGAGAGATGATGAGCACTCTTAAATTAGAAGAAGTAAGATATTCACTAGGAGAACACTTTTTATACAACCTGGTCCCTTTTTATAAGATATGTACCAACCCTGTCCCTTTGCTTGAGTTAAACCTTAATATCATAATTTACTGGTGCCCCTTTACTACAGTAATTACAGCAATGAGACACTGAAGAAGAGAATTTACAGTCTGACCACTTTATAAACTCGGATCTTGCATTTTTGTTTCCTCTTCTCTGTTTGTCTTGTTCTGTATCTTGGTTTGTCTGTTTGTATTGACATGTACAGTTTATTTAAGACAGTACTTTTGTCTAGTCTCTGTTAGTTTAGTGTTCATGTATGTGTGTGTGAGGTGGGTTCAGAGTGGGAGATGTCAACTGTGACCTCTGCATCATTTCCTCTGAATGGAAAAATCGAAATAAAGTCTATAAAAAAATAGATTTAAATTTTAAAAAAAGATGGATGATGCGTCTCCACTTCTTCTCATGGTACAAAATGACGAGTGTGTGTAACTGCAGCTGGAGCAGCTACGTGACCCGCCCACATTAATCTACACATCAGTTCACCTTCAGCTCCCTTCACTCCTCGGCCTGGAAGCAGAGGTCCAGCAAGTAGCTAGCTATGACATGTTTTGTTAAAAGAGAAGTGGTTAAGTTTAGAATAAGGGTATTAGGAGGGGTTACATCCTGTTACTTATGAAATGAATCCCAGCTTCATATATTATGAATTACAACATGGATTAGGGTGGCACGGTGGTGTGGTGGTTAGCACTGTCACCTCACAGCAAGAGGGTTCCTGGTTTGATCCCAGGTGCGGAGTTTGCATGTTCTCCCCATGTCAGCATGGGTTTTCTCTGGGTACTCCAGCTTCCTCCCACAGTCCAAAGACATGCAGGTTAACTGGTGACTCTAAGCTGTCCGTAGGTGTGAATGTGAGTGTGAATGGTTGTCTGTCTCTATGTGTCAGCCCTGTGATAGTCTGGTGACCTGTCCAGGGTGTACCCTGCCTCTCACCCAATGTCAGCTGGGATAGGCTCCAGCCCCCCGCGACCCTCAAGAGGATAAGCGGTCAGAAAATGGATGGATGGATAACGTGGATTATTGCTACATTTGGTCTCATTTATTCACTACAGTGTAGTGTTGTAGCAGGGTTCATACAGCCATCGCATTGGCGCTTTTTGTCTTGTACTGGTGATAGGCGTGGGTTGTTGAGGTGTGTCGTGTACAATACAAACAGAATGAGTCTGCAGCTACACAAGTTTTGAAAATGAAGCCAAAATATCCCACATATAGCCACTACCATTTTGCACTGGCGACGTCATTTGGAGTTCGACCAGTTGCTAGCAGCGTCTTTGATCCTGAGCACACCGATTGGCACACACAGCTTCAATCATGACGTCTAACCGTCTTTTAATGACATCAAATAACTAATTAAAGCCAAACTTAGAGCTGAGTTTTTAGTTTGGTCCATTCCCATCTGCTAACATGGAGGGGCCTATACTGCAGCCGGCCACCAGGGGGCGATCAATATGTTTTTGCTTCACTTTAGGGGAGCTGTCATGTCGTCCATCTTTGTACAGACTGTTTGTTGGTCTTGAATTGTGGCCTGCAGCTTGGCACCATCTGTCCACCATTCCCTCCACCTCCAGATGATAAAGTCAGCTCAGCTGCTGCGTCACTTTAGATATGATCCGTATTAAACAGGCAGCACAGTGGTGCAGTGGTTAACATTGTTGCCTCACAGCAAGAGGGTTCCTTGTTTGAACCCAGGGAGAGGAGTTTGAACCCCAGGGTGGGCGAGCCCCTCTGTGTGGAGTTTGCATGTTCTCCCCGTGTCAGTGTGGGTTTTCTCCAGGTACTCCAGCTTCCTCCCACAGTCCAAAGACATGCAGGTTAATTGGTGACTCTAAATTGACTGTAATCGTGAATGTGAGTGTGAATGGTTGTCTGTCTCTATGTGTCAGCCCTGTGATAGTCTGGCAACCTGTCCAAGGTGTACCCCACCTCTCACCCAGTGTCAGCTGGGATAGGCTCCAGCCCCACCCACGACCCCTAACAGGATAAGCCATCACAGAAATGAATGAATGACCATATAAAATGTACACATGTAACAAATCCGTGGTTTGCAGGAAACGTACAATGCCAACATCTCCTTCTGTCGACTGGGCTGTAGTCGCTGTATAAGGCTCTAATGAAACTGAGGCCTGACAGTGGTTCAGACTGACCCAGGTCCCTTTAGCCTAGTTTTACCCAAGAAGCACATCCACAGGGAGGATCACAGCGCGCCACTGACAAGGCAACAACAAAAAAACAAACACTGGCACTGGAGTCTCAGTCTGTCTTCCCGAGACGCTTCAGTTGGCGACACAGAGACAGTCATGAAGTCTGTGGTCCAGTGGTTTAGGATTCATCCTGTGAGATTCACTGTTAGGATGTTTACTGATGGATTAAAAGTACACCACCCTGATTGAGGTTGCTAACAGATGCACCAGACTGAAGACTGTTAAATAGATCAGACACACTTTATCTGGGATACAGTAACAATATGAATCCATTCCTCTGGACTACAGTGTTGATCAGTAACACTGATTATTGTTCATCAGTCGGCCCTGGTGTTGTGTAAAGTGGTGTAACGCCTCCCTCTTCAGGCTGAAAACAACCACTGACCCTCACAGCAGGGATTTTTCCTCTGCCACAGCCTAATTTAATTATTACAGATTGTCCACAAACATGCATCGACTCGGAGGAGTTGCAGCACCTCGGTGGCTGTTGTATTGTTTCAGCTGGTTGAGCCGAAGAGGGAGAGGAACAATAGAGGCCAATAACAATAATGGAGCTGTCAGCACTGTGAGGGAGGCAAGGTCGGTGAGGTGATGCAGTAAACAGGCCAGCCCAGTCCCCTCCCATGGCCTCCTGTCTTCACTGAGCAGAGAAGAAGTGAAAGCTGGATTTCACAGAGTCGTAATGAGTCACTGATACTGTTTGGAAATGTTGATTAGCTTTTGGCTATTAAGAAGGAACTCGATTAACACAGCAAAAAATCTAAATCAGTATTAAAATACCAGATCATTTTTTTATAAAGATTTTTTAAAGCTTTATAGTTTATAGACAAATTAAAAAACATCCAAAAAGGGGCGACCTCTAGTTGAGGTAGAGTTTGTTCGCTGCACAGACTGAGTCCTCTGCTGTGACTCTTTGCTGCATGTCATCACCCCTCTGTACCTCAATCTACAACTGTCCCATCAATAAAGGCAAAAACGCCATAAAATAATCTTACAACACACACACACACACACACACACACACACTTAAGCAGATACCAAACCAATACACGCCAAAAACGTTCTTTAGATTTAAGGGAATTTAGTGGCATCTGGTGGTGAGGACTGCAAATTGCAACCAGCTAAAACTTCTACCGCTTAGAATTTCTTCAGTGTTCATTGTGCAGGACATTTGTACCAGGAGCCAAATTATCCACAGAGGTCTCTTCCTCTCCAAAACATACAGACCCACTGGTTTAAACCGGTAAAAACACTGAATAAAGCAGTTTCATTTTTAAAAAAATCGGTGTCTTTCCAACACCGCTCATCACAGGTTGGCTGCTAAGTATGATGGCCAACGCTAAAACATGAACAGCCCTGTCTAGAGCCAGTGCTTGGTGTGTCTGTTCTGGGCGATCTCCACAAACGAGGACCTGCTCCCTATGGAGATATAAATGGTTCATTCTACGGTAACAACAAACCCACAACAATTCTTATTTTCAGGTGACTTTACACTAAAGAAAACATACTTCTTGTATTATACTCTGTTTCTGCCAGTTTATTCCCTTAAGTCAGGGGTCAGCAACCTTTACCATCAGAGAGCCATGTTTGACCAAAAAAACAAATAAAAAATTGCCTTATGATAAATGTGACACAGTCTATTACGCCTAATTAACCTATCAACATTACACACAGGTCTTAATGAGAGTTTGTTTCACCACAAGGTGTCTGCTCTGCAGTGGACCATTTATGATTATGTGGGAATTTAACTTTGCAGCATTGGTGGTGAAAGTATATGAATATGTCCATGTACTATTAAATTCTGTATTTTTCTCCAAGACTTCTCCCCTTTTAGATTTGGACTTTATAGCTAGACGAGCTAGGGAGACTCAAGACTACCCACTGCTGTTGAGGTTCAGCAGAATTTAGGGGAAAAGGTGCCAGGCTTTAGACACATGACACAGCATTTTAGATGATGAAATGTTTAAACATTATTTTTAAATTGGTGTATAGGCTATATATTTTGACAATTGAAGAATGTAAGAACCACGTTAGACCTAAAAAATGGTATGTGAACATTAGAATGTAAAAAATATTATTTATTTCATATAATTTTTGGTTAAAGCCAAAGGGAGCCAGTGGAGAGGGGCTGAAGAGCCGCATGTGGCTCTGGAGTCACAGGTTACCTATCCCTGCTCTAAATCCTACACACTGAAAATATGGAGAAAGTGTTGGGTTCATCATTTACGACACAGTATGTGTACATATTGTTTCTTGATCACATAGTAATGTCAAGGAGACTTAAATTAGCCACATTCAATAGTGTAAGTTGCAGAGGAAGTGCCTGAAATGTTCGAATCATTAAAACAGTAGCTTTTTTTCTACTTGTGATTAAATTTGTGGAGCAGAATTTGGAAAAAAAATGGAGTCATTGCCGTCCAGTCTTTAAGAATGAACAGCTTCGTTAAGACCGTGCCCATCAATCAGTGTTGTTTGTGTTGGGTCAGCATACTTTAACATGTTGCCACTCTCTCAATACACAAATGACATGGCACTTATTGTAGTTAGTCACTAACAAAATTCCACAGCTTGTGTCATGTGAATTTTGAATCGTGAAAGTATGTGGTCAAATACAGATTTATATGCGTAAAGTTGTCAAATATTGCTTGCTATGTTGCAGAACTGTGCGTGCCTGTCATTGATTCTGTGCTACATATTTGGCTGATTCCCTGCTAACAGAGAAACACATCAGGTTTAATGTTCTGTGACCGCTCTCATAATGAGGAGCTGAAATCAGTGCAGCAGTTATCCATCATGCCTTTCACACACATCTGCCTCAGAGGAACAATCAACTGATCAGCAGTAATCTCTCCCTCTGGACCGTCACTGTTTATGTGTTTGATTCTGGAGATATCATTTTTCTCACAGTTCACTTGGGTTGTTGGTCTACTGTCCTGAGAACACAGCATCAGCAGTGCTCCAGACTGTGTGTGGTCCTGACCCTCTGCATCATTTACACCGCCTGGAACTCAGGTTTGATGGAGGTTTTTTTTCCATTACAGTACACATTCTGTTAGTATTCTGAACATATAAACACAATCAAATATTTTCAGTTTTAAGACACCTTTTAATATTTAATCAGACCTATGCTTTTCCAAAAGAGAGAGGCCATCCTATATCATCCCTTTACACTGTAGTTTAGATAAGTTTCTTTGACATAACAAGAAGACATGCATCAAAGAAAACACACACACACACACATGCAAGTTCTGCAGCTTAGCGAGGGTAGAAGAACAACTAATAGGAAATAAGTTATTAGACATTTCAGATATATGGTTTGAAACAATGGACCTTTTTCATAGAAGACATTTTGACATGTAACAGTTGAAAAAGCACAGGCACAAATAAATTAAATGAATGATGAGTGGTTATCCAGGTACTGTGCACGCAGGCTCATTGCCATGACCACTGGAACTTTTAAAAAGAAGATAGCCACCAATAATATCATTAGTAACATAGTATTACTTCTACTGTGACAGGTCAAAATTTATGCCTGGAAACAGGCCATTTTGTTGGAGCGTGGACTTTTACTTAAAGCGATTCCTTTATATCTTTTTAAACTCTAACTCCCATTCTTTCAATAGATAAATCGGAGGGCGTGTTTCAGTTAAAGAATTTTGGATACATGCATCCTTTCAACTTGACTTTCCATGCAGCCCTACTTGAGATTTATTCAGAGTCACTGTAAAATGGTTGCCTGTGTTTCCATATCTTCATGAGACAGGGTTAAATAAACACAAAGTGGATTTAAGGGATAAGAGATGAGAAGATTTTGTTGTCATTAATCTATATACAGTGCAGGACATAGAGGAATGACATTAGAATAAACCAGTGAACACGAGGTGCAGACAAGACACAAAAACTGATACAGAGCAGGATACAAGACAAGGTAACAAATATGTAATGCAATAAAACAAAAATATAAGTACAGGTAGTGTAAATAAATGTAAACAAATGTAGGAAGAATATTGTGTCTGCAGGTTTTGAATGAATTAAACTACAGTGTGTAGAGATACAAACAGTAGGGGGCGGTATTGTGACACTAAACGGATGCTATCCGTCGAGGAAGAAGGAAACCCGGAAGTAGGATATGTTTTGGTTTTTGTTGCGGCGGGAAATCTCGTCGAGGAAGTAAACAAACTAACATTACATGGTAAGTTTTAAGTTAATTGTCTAATCTAAGCAGAGTTTTGTCTAATTATTACACCAGCTAACTGTGTAGCGTCTCCCTTCAAACCCCGACATTAATCAGGTTACACTGAAAGCTAAGCATGCTAACAACACTTAGCTTCAACGGAATCCTCTGCCCAGCTGTTCATGAGGGAACTGCTGATGAAAAACCAGACTGAAGGTCGTAGTTTACCTCTTCTTAAGTCTGATAGTGTCGTTATAAATCGGGTTGTTGCGGGTATGTTGCTCTCAAACGCGTTGACAGTGTTGCCCAAAACGTTAAATGCTGTTACTGGGTTATTAGTTTGCCATAACTAACTGCCAAAGCTTTATACTGTTCACTCGTTCATGTGTAACACAGGGGTCATACATATGTGTCCAGGGCCCTGTGTCTCTGTATATGAACTAACGTTATCAGAGACAGGTCAGGGCTAGCTTTGCAGCTAGTGGCTTTGGTAATAGAACAAAAGGAGGTGGACATTTCAAATGCAGCTTGGACAGTAAAAATCAGTTCAACCACTGTGAAGATACCAAAATATAAAGTCAGGAAGCCTGTCCACAAGTTTTATAGTGCAGGTTTCAAGAAGTGTAACATCATAGGTAGGCTATGAGATATAGGAGGGTGATTTTGACAGTGAGCCAGGGACACTTACACTGAACATTTGATGGTGTTAAAGACATTGCTGAGACATGAAACCCTTTTAAAGGGCTCCTTAATGAGTCATATTAAGAGGGGAGTGTAGGACCCTGGGAACATAGACACACTCATTGATATAAATGGTTTGGACAATATTACAAACACTTCTCAGAATAATGCAGTAAAATTCAACAAACTACATCTCCCCAAATGATAAGATTAAAACACTTTAACAAAAACTGAATATCATAACTTTCAGAGATGTAGGGTTTACTGCAGTGATGTTGCATGAACATCCACTTTGAGCTGTATCTGGGGGACATGCTGCTTTTTGAAGCACTGAGATGGCTTACTGTTTACTGTATAACCTCTAGTAGTAGTAGTAGTATTATTATTCATCTTTAAATTGTGTCTGTAAAAAAAAGTACTAAATTGTAGATCAAGGAAAGACAAGAAAATCACCTTAAAATGGACCACCATGTTTGTCATTTTTACCTGAAACAATACCTGATCAATTATCAGATAAGTTGTTGATTAATTTCCTTTTTAATGATTAACCAGACAGCCTGGTTATTTCAGTTCCAGCTGTGTAGCTGACAGAAAACTACAAGAGATAAAGCATGAGATGGGTTTATTGAGACGTTATGTTATTTGCAAGTTTTCTAAATTTCTAAAAAAAAAAAAAAAAAAAAGGCCTAAAAAGTCCTAAATTTCCCTCAGGATTGATAAATCTGCCCTGTCTGTCTGCCTGTTGCTCTGTCGCTCTTCTATCTATCTGTCTATCTATCTATCTATCTATCTGTCTATTATTTACCGTATGTCTTGGGTGATTTACATTCTCTGATTGTTTTTAAATGTTTTTGTTTTTGCTTGTTTTGTGTGGCATTTTTACACATTTCTTTTTAGTTTATTAGAATTCATGCTCACAACTGAATAGCTGAATTCACATTGATTTAAAAAATAAAAATGCATATACATGTTTGTACATCCTAATAATATAAAATTATACATATATGTATATACATACATGCACATTTACAATGATACACTTACATACAACCTTGCATCCATTTTTAAAATGTCATAAAACAACAGAATACCACACACACACACACACACACACACACACACACACACTAAAAAGAGAAACAAACACCACCTTTAATGTTTGACATGTATCAAGTGTTGTCTTCTCTGTAATTCCCCCTCTTCCACCAGGTGAGACATTTCGACGATGCCGTCCAAACAGCAGAATGCGATCAAATCTGACATCTCCCCAGTGCTGTTCATGACCGTGGACGGTGAACCCATGTCTTTCTTCTTGCGGCCGGGTCCCGTTAAGCGCAAGCTCCAGCCGCTCATCATGTCTGGAGGAGGGATGTTGTCCAATGTACAGCAGCCAGGGGCGATCCTGCTGATTGACCCAGAGGAAAGAGCCTCTGTTCCTGAATCTGCAGCTCACCGGTGCGTGCTACTGGACTGGGATGATAATAGAAAATGTTAATGTCAGGAGAGAGCCTATTTGGTTACCATGCAAGACTGTTGTTTGTTGTTTTGGTGATTTTGACATTCACATATACAGCTCAATTATTATACATATAATGAAATAAGTTACATCTCAGTGTTAGACATAATGAGCTAAAGTCTGTCTCGTCACACACTGGGTCGAAGGAGTGTAAGTATTATTGTAAAGATATGGTACATTTTGTAATTTATCATCACCACAGTGTTCCAACATATACGGTAGCTGTTGTTTGTGCGCTGCCAGCCCTCTAAGGCTCAGTGGAAATAATGTATGTCCAGACAATTTAACAACGTAATAACATTTTGCTCTGTGAGAGGGAGCTCTAATACCATTACTGGAAAAATGTTTGATATATTAACATGGCTAATTATATTAGGTTATTCCTTGTCTCTAATGACAGAGCACTTTTTAGTTTTAGCGCAGTGAGCTGAAGCATTGTCATGTTTACTGTATGCATAGATCATTTAATTTAGCATGAGTTGTTGCTTTGTAACTAAATTAAAAAAAAAAACATTGAAAGCACAGAAGTAAAGCTGCTGTCTGTTGTCTCCTCAGGTACGTGTCCACGCAGTACATTTACGACTGTATTGAGAAGGACGAGCAGCTGAATTTTGAAGACTACAGGTTTAATCCTGTTGCGGTTCTGAGACAGTCCGCTCGACTCAACAAAACCAAAGAGCCGTCTCCTGGACACTCAGGAGGTATGATGTAAAGACCGAGCCATCCTTTCTGTTAATGATCAGAATTTAATCATAAAAACAAAACTGGTTTCGTATTAGTTTAACATTACTCTGTTTATTTGTTTTAAATGTACAGATATATACATGCTGTCATCCTTTCATTATAATCAGGCAGGGTTTCCTACACCTCTGAAGACGACGCTGCCATTTTAAGTTACGTTAGCAAGCATCCCAAAGAGACTGGGGGGAACCGGCTTTGGCAGGAGATGGAGAAGCAACAGGTGACGAGTCACAGCTGGCAGTCAATGAAATACCGCTATAAAGTACGACTGGCAAAGAGACAGTCAGAGGTCGCGGAGGTGGAAACGACAGAGGGAGACACCAAGGCAGCGGCAGAGGGAGAGACCAAGGTAAATCACCTGAAAGGTGTTTTGTCATATGTTTATTTGTATCACAGGTTTCATTCATAATTGACACAAGATGTTCAGGTTACAGTGCAACTACACAACAGCCAAATCCAGTTCAATACAGCAGTCCTGTGATGAATGTAAAGCATTTGTGGATCTTACGCCCTGCAGGAGATATCTTTCAATGTAATACAGTTCTCACAGCCAGCAATTAGTATGTCCAGGTAATACCAGGGAAACAGAAACGCCACCTTCTCCAGGTCATCTAGCTTATCTGTGTTTCAAATGAGGGCAAAATTTCTGTATAGGGTAAAAAACAAGTGCAATATCGCAACATTGACCCATACACGCTTGCATCCACATGCTCATACATTCACACACGCAAACAAACACTTGTCACTCGTCCAGTGACGCCTCCCTACAACAGCTGCTTTATGAGTTATGAAAAGGGACTGTCATTTAAAATAACATAAAATCCATTTTATGCTGAAAATGTTCTCTCATCTGCAGCTGGCCTCATCAACAAGGACTCTCGTTCTTATTATCTTAGTCTTATCTTTATTATCTTCCTTTATACATTAATAACGCAGATATTCACACTGTGACATCCCCTGATGAATATTTGTGCACATCCTGCACAAAACTGCATAGCTCTCTCATTCTACAACACTTATATTGGACATTTTTGTTATATTTTTTATATGACCTTTTTATATTCATTGTATTTTTTCTATTCTATATTATGTTCTTGACTTTTGTATTACTTTGCTTTATTTTTATTTTTATTTCCTGTATACACCAAGGCCGATTCCTTTTAAGTAAAAACTTAGCTGGCAATAAATCTTTTCCTGATGTTGGCTGATGTCATAGAGGCTGCAGGGGAGGGTGTATTTTCTGATACGACCACTGGGTGGAACCAAATTAAAACATTTATAAATAAATAAATTGTGTACATTGTGGGGTCCTCAAATATACAATCATACATACCCATACACACAATAGCCACATAAACAGAACACATTAAACCACTCATCTCACTGTATTAACAATAAAGTACAGAAGAGAAGCTTGATTATCATCCTTTTAACAAACATTAAGCCAAATACAAAATTATAAATCAATCAATTCCTCAAGAACAAATTTTATTTGTCCTCTTCATGTAAAAGAATAACTTCTGGTCTGAATGAGTTTAAAGTTATATACCAAGGTCATTGTGGAGACTAAACAGTCTAATAAAACAGACTTTATTCACATACTGTTTATCAGAGTACAAATCCAGCTTTGAAATCCTTCCAGACTTCTCACAAGGGTTCATCTGTTTAGGATCTATAAAGATGTGAACCCAACTTGCCCCGGCATGTTCTGGGCTTTTCCTGCTGTACAGATGTATTGATGAGATCACTGTGCAATGACAGTACCACTCTGTTGCCTTGAGTCAGCCTCTGCAGCGTTTATCACCCTGCTAGGCAGATGCTTGGTATTACTCAAGTGGAAGTCTCCAGTACCTTCTTCACACACTCTATGGATAAGGAAAGTCTTTAATTTTGTTGGCATGAGGAGCTCGCTGAGGAAATGTTGCATCTTGTGGGACTCCCCTTATATCAAGTATATATGAGAGCTTTCCTGATATTTCTAAATGATTGATCATGAATTTTAGGGACATTAAACACAGGCAGTTGTCTGACTAACAACGACATATTATTTTTTTAGTATTTTATGTTATTTCTATCATTATACACACATTTACACATTTTTATATTTCAGTTTTATTACTATTTTTTGTTCTTTGTCTTGGTCTGGGCACAGATTTGTCTTATTCCTGTCCTAGTTTTGTATTATTTTACTTACTATTGTTTTATTGTTGGGTTGACCAAGTATTACTGTGTTTTCTATCTGTTCCATTTAAAAAGATTCAATAAACAGATTGTGGGGTGAAAAGAGATCAAAGAGAAATACTTCCTGACTTCTCATTCATTATTTAAAGACATGAGGCCTGAAGTTTCTCCTCTGTCTGCTCCCAGGTAGAAGGAAACCAAGAGACAGATGTTGAAAAGCCCTCGAGTGCAGAAGATGCTGCTGCTTTTCCTCCGACACATCCAGCAGCAGCTGAAGCTCCTCCGGTAGATTCAACAACCGCAGAAGCTCCTCCGACAAATTCAGTGGAATCAGACCTAACACAGGTAATAAATCAAAACTTATTGCTCTTCACAAACACCACAGTTATGGTGCTGAATACTGAGTTTATTTGTGATGTCATTTATTCAAACGAGCAGAAGTGAACAGATCTGGTGTCTCCACAGATAGATGTTCAGTTAATACCAGCTGAAATCACACAACCAGAAACTGTAGAAGCTCCAACATCTGCCTCTCCTGAAGAGGAAGTGCAGCATGTGAACCCACAGACAGACAAACAACCAGCTGAAAGCGCACAAGCAGAGACTGCAGAAGCTGAAACATCCAGCTCCCCCCAACCTGAGGGAACGTGTTTGAACCCACACACAGATGCTCAGCCCGTTCCAGCTGAGGGCGCAGAAACACATGAACCACAAACACTCATCTCTCCACAAAAAGACAGTGTGCCAGAGGACTCTCCTCCAGCTCAGCCCGAGTCCCTGTCCGACACCTCCTCTCAGGAAAAGCCCAAAGAGAAGCAGAAGGCCTCCCCCAAGCCTGAACAACCGCAGCGTCGACAAACACGCAGGCAGCTGGTGCTCGAGGAACCTTACGGCAAAAAACTCAGATCATCAGCAAATTCTCCGGGACAACCATCATCATCTCCCCAGCCTCCGAAGAAAACAAAATCAGCTGTGAAGTCGGCTCTTCAAGACGACACAACAGAGCAGCCGCCTGCTAAGAGAGTGAGAGGAAAGAGTGTCACAGCAGCTACAGAGAGTCAACAGGAGGAGAGTGGACATGCTGCTGTCTCTGAAACAGCACAAACAGGTTTGTTATATCTCCATAAGAGTGGGACACAAAACACAAAGACTAGGGACGCACTGATCCGACTTCTTCAGCCCCGATTCCAATATGTGAACTTTGGATGAATAAACACATATATATAAACCTACTATATTATTATTTATCATTAGAATAATCAGTCGTGCATCAGGCACTTGGCAAAATATCTCCAGAATTTACAGGAATTACAGTTGAAGTGTAAACCTTTTAAATGCAGCAACAAATTGGTCAAAACGTAAACAGGAAATAGAATTATAGTATAAACGATACACACACAGCTGTTATCAGACATAAACATGGGACTGGATTAAATACAGCAGCCCCTTTATCGCTGGTACCTGCTTCTTGAGTCCGTATCAGCCTGGTATCAGCAACAGATCAGTGCCTCCCTAACACAGATAGCATCTTGATATATTTTACAAACTTTTACAATAGAGAGATTTGAGTAAAATGTTCACTCAGACAGAGTGGATAATCTCCTCTCCTCTTATCTTTCTACCCCCACTGTTTTGCAGATGTAGAGTCTAACTCAGCGCCACAGGAAGGAGAGAAGAAGAAAGAAAAGAGAAAGTTGGGGATACTGGAGTTGGCTACAAAGGAGTTTGAGGATGAAAGTGAGGTAAGACAACAGAGAATATCATGTTTATAAATGGTGGCACGGTGGTGCAGTGACAGCATTGTCACCCCGAGATGGGCGAGCCCCTCTGTGCGGAGTTTGCATGTTCTCCCCGTGTCAGTGTGGGTTTTCTCGGGGTGCTCCAGCTTCCTCCCACAGTCCAAAGACATGCAGGTTAATCAGTGACTCTAAATTGTCCGTAGGTGTGAATGTGAGTGTGAATGGTTGTCTGTCTCTATGTGTCAGCCCTGTGATAGTCTGGTGACCTGTCCAGGGTGTACCCTGCCTCTCACCCAGTGTCAGCTGGGATAGGCTCCAGCCCCTCCGTGACCCCTGACAGGATAAGCGGTTACAGAAAATGAATGAATGTACTGTGGTAAACAAATAGATGATTGCTTGTCGAAAGGTTTCAGAGTATTTGTTGATCAACTAATCAATTATTCAACAGACATTTTCAGCTCTATTGTTGTTACCTTCTGCTTTATGACTTAATATAATCTGCTCAATGTTCTCCGTCACAAGTAAAACCCTGTTTTGGGGCTGAACACAAAGGCACTGTCAGAGGACTGTATTATTTTCACATGGAAAAATCCTGAGTAGTTCTTTAAATATTTATCTGTTATTGTTCCCGTCTCTCAGTCTGAAGACGACCGAGCCCCAGATCCCCAAACTGAAACAGCGACTGTTCAGTCCACATCCACAGAACCTCCACCCTCCACTTCAGACAAAGCTGCAGACGCTGCTCCCACACAGTCCAACCCCGAACATGTACCCAGCCTCCAGGAGAACGTGCAAGAGGCCCAGGCCTCCAATAACAACTGCCTACCAAAGACAGGCTTCTCTGAGGCTGCAGCTGCTGAGCCTGCTGCCGCTGAGGCTGTCAGTGCGCCCTCCAAGGCCCACCTGTTCATATTCGACAGTGAATCTCAGGAGGACGACTCTCAGTCTATTATTGGTGACAACCCACAAGCTCCATCCAAACCACAGCCAACACTGAACACAGACGCTGCATTTTCACTGACGCAGGTCCAGCTGGAAGAGGACAAGCAGCGAATCAGAGAGCTGATGAACCAGACAAACCAGGTGAGCACTGTGGTGCAGGAAATGCATCTGAGAGAGCAGCAGCACACTGAACCTTCATCTCACTCCACAATCCTACTGCATTTGTATAGATACAGTCAGTATTTATGGAAACGCCCACGAAACACCACATCCTTTCATGTGGAGGGTGAAAACAAAGCATTTCCTGCCATGCTGAGGAGTTGCTGAAAGGAGTGTTTTGAAACTGGTCCAGTATTAAGTGAGAGCAGCAGCCAGGCTGAGGGCATGTTCGCACCGTCAGTTTACGTCCACTAAAAGTACTTGTTTTTGCTACTAACGGGCTTAGATTTTTATTCTAAGTGTCTGACAGTATTATTGAAAGGATCCCTGCAGAGTAAGACCTTTTTGATAAAGAGTAAGTTCCTTTTTGTTTAACTAGAAACAGCCTGAAATCGCTGTCGTCAAAGCCACCAGACTCCATTTACATAAACAGTAATTTTATCATCATTAAACACACTTCATTCAAAGTCAACAGAAACAAAATATAACTCACAGAAACCATCTTGGTTTGTCTTTCTACTGTTTTAACCATCAGCAGCTGTGGTGAGGTTGAAATAAACCCTTAATTCACCCAGTTAGATGTGAAAATATGCTGCCTCTGTACAGGCTAAAATTACTGTTTATTTAAATGGAGTCTGGTGGGTTTGGCAGTGGCAATTTTTGGGGCTCTTTCTGGTTAAACAAAAAGGATCTAATGCTTTATCCAAACAGTGTTAGATTGTTGAAGCACTGTTAAAGAAGCTGTGAGCCTCCATGGACCTGTAGTTCATGAGGCTGCAAATCCCTGTGTGATAACATAGCACATCATCAAACCTTAAGACTAATGGCACTGAGTAAAGTTAGTGCTGCTGCACTGTCTTGAAACATTCATGGAATTCACTAAAACATGCTAGTCTGTAATTTTACAGTGTTAATGACCATAGGGAACTGATATTATGGTAAATTTAAAGATTCATATAAATATATTAAATGTAACAGTGTCTCTTATGTGAGTTTAAAAACTGCGCTTTCCCAGCGTTTACAGGCTGGAAAGGACTTTTTCCCCCTTGCTAACTATGACTTCACACCGACTGTATCTACATGCTGTTTATTCTTGGTTGTGTTAAATTAGCGATAACTCCTCTCCATCTGTGTGTTTCAAGTGCTGTCTGAAATTTCTAAATAATTTCTGTCTCATTTTTCTTCCAGGACCTGATCAGTGTGACCAAAGCCCTGTTGAGGACCAGCGGAGACTTCTCTGCAGCTCTGGATCAGCTCTTGAATCCCTCCTCCATTTCAGGACCAAATTGGAATCGCTGTGACGACAGTCTTTTGCTCTTATCTGACCCCGCCGTCCGACAGCAGCTGCAAGAGAAATACGGCGAGGAGGGCGTGGCCAAAAGAATCATGTTCCTCGAGGTAGAGGGATGAAAAGAAAGAAAGGTCAGTAAAGGTGAAGAGGAGGAGAATAGCAGATCTGGACATGAGGAGTGTACGTTATATTTTTAAGATAAAGCATCAAAAACATTCGAGGTTTAAACCAGATGATTTAAATATGAAAAGTTTTTAGGTAGATTGAATAGAAGATATGATTTGTGCTGTACTCTACACTTATGTTTTGGGACGGAATCTTTTAATGTGTAGTAGTATGAAAATACTATTTTATGTGTTTTTAATTACCTCATTGTTGGTTTTATGAAATAAATCTCCTTTTTTTTGTATGTTTTGTGTTTCACCACTCATCTGAACAAATTGCATTTGAATAGTTAACAGAAAAATGACGCTTCAGCCTTGTGTTAAATCTGTGAGGACTGCTGGCCGTTGCAAATTAATGAAAACTCTCTTCAATTTGGTACAATTTAACCAAAAATAGTTGCTTTTCTAACTTCAACAAAATGTGGATGGTGATGATTTGCTTACGTAAATCACACTTTCTAATTATTATTTAATAACAACTGTATATCAATGACTGTAAAACAACTGCAACACAAAATGGTCCTCTGATGACCAAGAAACTACATTGTTTATTTAACTACTATATATGTAAATCACTTTGACTACAGCAGACTGTACATGTTAAAGGGACAGTTCACCCCCAAAATCAAAAATATATATTCTTCCTCTTACCTGTAGTGTTATTTATCAATCTGGATAGTTTTGGTGTGAGTTGCTGAGTGTTGGAGATATCGGCCGTAGAGATGTCTGCCTTCTCTCCAATATAATGGAACTAGATGGCACTCAGCTTGTGGTGCTCAAAGTGCCAAAAAATATACATTTGAAAAATTCAACATCAATGTCTCTTTCCAGAAATCATGACCTAGTAACTCAAGATAATCCACAGACCTTGTTGCGTGCAGTTTCATGCAGGAACTATTGTCTTTCTGCCGAAGTATACCCACCAACCGAATCACCACACTTGGCTTGTGACAGCTGTAAACATTAATGGCATCCTCTTCAGCTGAGCTGTAACGTTAGCTAGTTCAGTGGTGCTGGGTGAGCTAGCAGTAGATGCACGCTTATTTCTGCGCAGTGATACGGTTGTTGGGTGTAGTTTAGTAGAAAGAAAATAGTTCCTCCATGAAACTGCTCACAACAAGGTCTGTGGATTATCTTTAGTAACTGGGTCATGATTTCTGGAAAGAGACATTGATGTTGAGTTTCTTAAATGTATTTTTTCGGCACTGTGAGCACCAGTGTCTTTTCAATTTCATGTAGGAACTATTTTCTTTCTACCGAACTACACCTGCCAACCGTATCACTGCGTAAAAGAAATAGTGCATCTATTGCTAGCTCACCTAGCACTACTGAACTAGCTAACTTTACAGCTCAGCTGCCATTAATGTTTACATCTCATGCTGTCACAAACACGTGTCACTCGTCCATGAGTAGATGCACGCTTCCTTCTATGCAGTGATACACTTGGCGGGTGTAATTTGGTAGAAAGAAAATAGTTCCTACATGAAGCTGCTCACAACAAGGTCTGTGGATTATCTTGAGTAACCAGGTCATGATTTCTGGAAAGAGACATTGACTGATAAACAGTGCTACAGGTAAGAGGAAAAATACATACTGTCCCTTTAATAATGAAAACCTTAATGTCTATGGCACTTTTACTAGTAGTTGTAAACAATACATTAAAATATATGTATATATGAACACAAAACATTTTCTGTGCACATTAAGGCTACTCTTTAGATTAGAAGAGTTTTTATTGAGTGGAAAGAACTTAAAAAAGAAGCAAATTAGCCTTAATTTTTATCCAATCCACCACTTTATTTCATTTCCCCCAATATCAACCGAGTACATTCATAATTTTTTTAACAACCTGCCCCAGACCCGCATGAATACACTGTATCAATAGTTTAAACAAAAATAATATAATCTAAGAGAGGAAAAAGCAATTAAATTAAAGCAGACAAATCAACCACTTAAAATGAAACCGCCAGGACGCTTCCTGTGATGCAAATGAAACACAGAGACTGGTATCCAATACAGTTCAGTAGACTTTACCCAAATATGGCCACAAGTATTGCTGCACCTTTAACCTCCCCGTCATGTATATGAAATTTAAAATAAAAAAATAATGACGTTTAACAGCAAACAGATATGCCAATGAACGTGTGAAACTGTATGTTGACATGACCATATAATTAACCATATAATCCCAGTGCCACGCTAATAAAAACCAATCATATAAAACCCTTTTTAGTATGAAACGTTCACATCCACCCGCACCTAGTTTACATACATCAATGTCACATACTAGTTGGTCAGGTACGAACCCGTTTAGTAAAGCAAAAAAACATACCAAGCTCTCCAATAACAGCACACCATATATCCCTGGATTTAAACAGCTACATTTATTTATTTTTGCTCAGCTTTTACCTGTAAGGTCTTTAGAGGATGCTTCCAATCAAGCTACATTCATTAAGGAGGGTTGCTACAACTGGATGTCATTTGAATTTGACCTGCTTCGAGAGATAAATGGAGATAATACTTGACGTAATATCTCAAAATCAGGTTAAAGTCTGCAAATCAAACACGTGTGTGGTGGTCGGCGTGAACGAACACTGAGACTGAGACTTTCCAGAGTTAGTAGGAGTCATAGCTTGATTTACATCTTTGTCGTGTTACTGTACACTTTGCTTTGGTTGGCTGGTTAGTGTGACGGTGGTGTGGTGTGGTGTGGGCTACAATCTCAACACGGAAGAGCGGACTGTGTTGTTAGGCCTGCAGCTGTTTCTGGATGTCACAGCCATTCAATCAATAAATAATGATGTTGATACAAAGTACAGTACTAATAAAAAAATGGCTCTTTGTTACTTATCAGGCTGGTTTTACATCAACACAAGATGATATGAAGGTTCTCTGTGAGTGAGGCGGTGCCTCACTCTTGTCTTATATAGTCAATTAGTGTCTATTATGGGTGATCAGAGATGGTCAGTAAGTGACCAAAACGACCGGAACAAGTTTAATAATCCTGCAAAATGAATAAAAGCAGAATATGGCGACAATAACACACTTTTTGGTTAACACAGAATGATTAAAAAACAGTGAAAAATACATTTTATGCCACAAATACAATTAATTAATGATTAGGATTGATGCAGTCTGCATTGCAGCTATTTAGTTCAAAAAATAATGTTATATAAAAAAAGACCCATAGCTCCTTTCCCCCCACAAACATGCTGAAATAACAAAAGGCCTGCGTTTTAACATTCTGCTTCTGTAAAACTTCACTATAGAAGTAGCACTTAATCTTTGATCCAGCAAACCGTACGTACATGATAATAAAAAGAGGTGATTAAAAGATCACTTCTGTCCCCATGCGGCGATCGCTCTTTTTTTTATATTTATTTATTTATTTATTTTTAACACTGATCCAGTGAGACGGCACTGAAATGCGAAACCGTGAGACATCACAGTCTGTTTGCAAAGAGACTTAATATGAACAAAAAGGCCTCTGGGGTATACGATCACATGCCTACAGCCCTCTATGTACAGTCTGACACTTATAGCTCCGATTCAGATGAGACAAAGCAGGATGTGCAACATGTCTGGAACAGAGTCCCCTGCAGGACAGCAGGTGAAACATAAGTAACTATTGAACTACACATAAACAAAGCAACTTTCTTTAAAATGATAAAAAAAACAATGTACTATTTTTATCAGTGAAGATTATGCAAAAAGGGAAGCTTTTCAAAATGTGTCCTTTGGTTTTGCTTAAAGGGACAGTTCACCCTAAAATCAAAAATACATATTTTTCCTCTTACCTGTAGTGCTATTTATCAATCTAGATTGTTTTGGTGTGAGTTGCCGAGTGTTGGAGATATCAGCCGTAGAGACGTCTGCCTTCTCTTGAATATAAGGGAGCTAGATGGCACTCAGCTTGTGGTGCTCAGAGTGCCAAAAAAATCATTTGAAAAACTCAACATCAATGTCTCTTTCCAGAAATCATGATCAGGTTACTCAAGATAATCCACAGACCTTGTTGTGAGCAGTTAATGTAGGAACTATTTTCTTTCTACCGGACTACACCCATCAACCATATCACCACACTGAAGGAAGCGTACATCTACTCATTGATGAGGTACTGGTGTTTGTGACAGCACGAGATGTCAACATTCATGGCGTCCTCTTCAGCGGAGCTGTAGTGTTAGCTACCTCAGTGGTGCTAGGTGAGCTAGCAGTAGATGCTTCCTTCTGCACAGGTTGTGGTTGTTGGGTGTAGTTTAGTAGAAAGAATATAGTTCCTACATGAAACTGCTCACAAAACCACACCTGCCAACTGAATCACTGCGTAAAAGGAAGAACACATCTTCTGCTAGCACACCCAGCACTACTGAACTAGCTAGCATTACAGCTCAGCTGAGGAGGATGCCAGTGATATATGTATCGCTGTCACAAGCCTCTCGTCCATGAGTAGATGCACAGTGTTACGGTTGGCAGGTGGAGTTTGGTAGAAAGAAAATAGTTCTTGCATGCTCACAACAAGGTCTGTGGATTATCTTGAGTAACCAGGTCATGATTTCTGCAAAGAGACATTGATGTTTGAGTTTCTCAACACTTTAAGCTCCACGAGCCGAGTGCCATCTTGTTTCATTATATTCAAGAGAAGGCAGACATCTCTGCGGCTGATTTCCAACTCACCGTCTCACACCAAAACAATCTAGAATGATAAACAGCACTACAGGTAAGAGGAAGAATATGTATTTTTGATTCTGGGGGTGACTTGTCCCCTTCAGTGGAGGGCATTGTTTGGCTTTGATAACTTTAATTTGATTTCTTTTATAAAAACTATTGGATTTTAGCCATTTAAAACAACATGTCTTGATCACATGATAAGAACAATGTTTCTTCAACAAAGTACATCAGAAACAGCAATGCGCTGCCTGTTTCAGTAGCAAGACTGGCAGATGTTGATGATTATCGTCCCTTGATGAGGGGGCACTGTTCCAGTTTTTACTGTTGATGTCCATGAAGAAACAAAAATGTCCCATACTAAGATTACTTCACGCTTAAACACACACACACAAAATAAGAGTTCTTAAAATAATACATAGAAAACACCTGCTTTGCTTAAAAGGCTAATCGTATTGGTTTGAAGAGAAACGAGGAAGGGTGAAAGCCAGTCCGTAAATAAGGCCAGCTAAATTGCATAGAACTTCAGTAGTGCACTGATGCATCAAAAGGCTGTGCTCCTTTCCTCTGTCAACTTTGGCAACTCTGCCGAGTTCCCTCAGAAACCACCAGAACTCCAACACCATTTGTCTCCACTCCTTGTTTTGTCTCCTTGGCAGAAGACACTTCAACCCCAAACAGTTTGATTTGGACCGCAAAGAAAAACAAAACAGTACTCCAATTGAGGGGCAGAGATGTTTTTCAATCTTAACTAAATATTAAAAAGTATATGCAAAGATGGATGTGGTTTTTTTTTTTGTGAATGCTATGTGGTGGAGCACAATATGTACTATTTTAAATTCCTTTAGAATAAAAGGACGTTAATAGGGTAAGAATTTGTACAAAATACTTTTCAAGCAGCTTAAAACATTTGAGAGTTCATTTTCCTCTCCCCTAAAATGATGTGAAGCTCTGGACAAGGATCCAGCGAGGCAGCAGTGAGGAAGAGAGCACAGCTCGGACTCTATTTGCACCCTTTCACTTAGTGAAGCATAGACGCCCCCCCCCACCACTTCCTTAACAACAGAAATAGTATAAAAGCACCGGTTCTGGGCCTGCATCAGTGAGCACGACCATCAGAACTTTAACAGGTCAAACAGGCCCAGATTAAATTTACCCCCACCTCTCTAGCAGGGTGGAGCTCTATACACATTTGACCCCTGTGACAACGACGGGCGTTTGGGAAGAGATGGGACAAAGCCCGGCTATGCAGCCATCAACTAATGGGGACTTCAGCCTCTGCGTCCTTGTCCGAGATCTCGTCCTGGATCTCGTCTGTGTTCCCTGAGTCGCTGCTGGCCACGGAGCTGAAAGAGGGAGAGTTTCTGCCGCCTTTAATCATCCGCCGACACGTCTCCATTTGCACGTCCAGACCTCTCTTCATGCTGCACATCTCCATGTATTCGTGCAGATGTCGGTTCATGTCACTCTTTGCTGTGGCCAGTTCCATCTAAAAGACAGCGTTAAACAAAGTGAGGATGTAAGAGACGAGACGGAAATGACACATTTGGGACAAATGCCCTTTGTCCCAAATCCATACTATTGCTATATTCTACATCCTCAGCGTCATAATATACTGTTTTAGCAGGTAGTATACAATATCAACATGGTTAGCCATTTTCTACTCAGAGGAAATGATACATCAGTTGTCAATCAAACTGTGACGTCACAAATAGCCAAAAGTTTTTCTTTGAAGCTGCCTCACCACCAACCACAACTAATTTTAATTCTGTCCAGCTGTGAATTGTTCACATTGCCAATAGTGTTGATGAATCACCGCTAATGTTTTTTGTTGTTTATGTTGATTATTCCCAACGAGGAGTGGAAATATTTTGGTCTAGCTCAACTAATTTAAAAAATAAATCAATAAACTATTTGATTAGATAATACATATATATATATATTTATCCATATATTCAGTCAGCTGCAACGTGAACATAATTTGTGTCAAGAGAGTGCAGTTAGCAAGAGAGCAGAGAAATCTAAACAGTTAGCTAAAAGTTATGTGTAAATGCCTAAAAATGAGCAAAAAAAAAGGTATAAAAAAGGTATATACAGTAAAAGTAGTTAGATAGCGGATAAAAATGAATTTAAGTAACGTTAGTTAGCTAACTAAAAATAAGTTCAAGTAGCTTGCTTACCAAAAATAATGAGTTCAAATAGTTAGCTAACTAAAAATAATAAGGTAGCTTGTTGACCAAAAATGAGTTCAAGTAATGTTAGTTAACTAAAAATAAGTTGCTAACCACAAATAATGAGTTCAAGTAATGGTAGTTAGTTAGTTAGCCAAAAATAAGTTCAAGTAGCTTGCTAACTAAAAATAATGAGTTCAAATAGTTAGCTAACTAAGAATAATGAATAAACAATGTAAATAGTTAGCTAATTCAAAGTAATAAGTTTAAGTAGCTTGCTAACCACACATAAGTTCAAGTAATGTTAGTTAGCTAACTAAAAATAAGTTCAAGTAGTTAGCTAACTAAAAATAATGAGTTTAGGTTATGTTAGTAAGCCAACTAAAAACAAGTTCAAAGCTTGCTAACCAAAATTAGTGACTTCAAATAGTTAGCTAACTAAAAATAATAAGTAGCTTGCTGACCAAAACAAGTAATGTTAGTTAGCTAAACATAAGTTCAAGTAGCTTGCTAACTAAAAATAATGAGTTCAAATAGTTAGCTAACTAAAAATAATAAGGTCAAGTAGCTTGTTGACCAAAAATGAGTTCAAGTAATGTTAGTTAACTAAAAATAAGTTGCTAACCATAAATAATGAGTTCAAATAATGTTAGTTAGTTAGTTAGCCAAAAATAAGTTCAAGTAGCTTGCTAACTAAAAATAATGAGTTCAAATAGTTAGCTAACTAAGAATAATGAATAAACAATGTAAATCCTTAGCTATTTCAAAGTAATAAGTTCAAGTAGCTTGCTAACCACAAATAAGTTCAAGTAATGTTAGTAAGCCAACTAAAAACAAGTTCAAAGCTTGCTAACCAAAATTAATGACTTCAAATAGTTAGCCAACTAAAAATAATGAATATACAATTTAAATAGTTAGCTAACTATAAATAATAAGTAGATTGCTGACCAAAAATGAGTTCAAGTAATGTTAGTTAGCTAAAAATAAGTTCAAGTAGCTTGCTAACCAAAAATAATGAGGACAAGTAATGTTAGTCAGCCAACTAAAAATAATAAGTTCAAATAGCTCGCTAACCAAAAATAATGAGCTCAAATAGTTAGCTAATTAAAAATCATGAGTATATAATTCAAATAGCTAACTAAAAGTAGTGGCTAAATTAAATGTAATAAATAAGCAGTTGAAGTAGTTAGTAGCTTAATTACTAGTTAGCTGCCACCATTAGAACATGCAAACTTAACATTGACCGTTTACTTGTATGAAAAAAATAATCTGACAATCTTGCTAAACACTGTTAAAATTGTAATAAAAAATACAGCAAAGAGTGTTTAATAATATCCAGTTTATGGAAATGTTTGGAACCTGATGGGTGGTGTTAATGAAGGGCTACCTGAGTTCATGTGATAGGGGTGAGGGCGTACATCTTAAAGAAAAGGTTAAGTACCACTTGTTTATGTTTTTGCTATGCTTTCATCTTGCTTTGTGCTTGCTAGTCATTTTTCCCCCACACACACAGATTGTCTACCTCGATCTGGCCGATGGTCTCCTGGTACTCCTGCTCTCTGGTCTTAAATAGTGACTCTGTTTCATCGATGAGGCTGCCAAGACTTCCATCCTGGGAGTCCTTAGAGAGCACAGACAGAGGTCTCATTCATCATGCATGAGTAAATGTCTGACACAGCACTCGTGGCAATGATCTAAACGCTGCCTTGTATGAATTTAAAAACTATTTACAGTGGAAAAGGACCATAAATGCACGGGACAGGACTCACTGGATCAGCGGCTTCACCGTTGCCGTCAGAGGTGCAGGCAGCTGTGCCGGGCATCGTGGTGATGGTGAGCGGCACGTTGTAGTTTGTGAAGTCCTCCCACAGCAGCAGAGTCTCCTCGTTTTCCTCCCACGTCAAACTGTCGCAGTCGTCGTCAATTTCAAACGTCTCGCGCCTGGCAACAAAGGAGTTATCTGAACAATGTCTGCGTAGGACAAGGACAGAGAACGGAAAGAACAGGAGAGAAAGAGAGGGAGGAAGGACAAGTATAACCGCCACCAGATTCAGCAAAGGTCACAAGCAAAGAGGAAGATGCGCTTATAAGGAAGACAAACAGTAGGAAGGAGGAGGTTATGGAAAACAAGAGCAGGCTCTGAACTTTATTATGAAAATATTTTAGGGGTAAGTGATTAGTATATTCCAAAACTACCAATGTTTGTGAGAGTGAAACCATCAGTCAGCATCTAAAAAATAACAACTGTGACTTTAACTAAACAAATGAATGCCCACAGTATTTATATCTGCTAAATGGGCACACTGTATGTGACGCCATATAAACACTAGAGGGAGATGAAGGAACGCACAGTCCATCAAAACAACATCTGTACTGGTGACTGCAGATGATATTCAGGTTCATTCAAAGCAGAGAGGACTTGAGTCTGGTGTGTTTGTGCATTTGGTGTGTATGTGTGTTGCTTACAGCTGGTTGAGCATGCGTTTCATTTCGTCAGTGATGTTGAGCGACCCAGGGACCTCCTCCTCTGAAGGGCTGGGCTCGGCATCCATTTCTGAGCTCTCCTCGTCAGACACGGCTTTACGCTCTTTTCTCCTACAGCAGGCCGTGGCACCCTGCAAAATACACACACACAGAAATATAAACACACAGGAACCTGTGCCGACACGTGAGTTTGTTAGGTTGCACCTAGTTTTTCAAATAAATATGTGCCGCTGTTTGATCATCATCAGCACTTCATTAGGTATTTTTCTGAACAGTATGCATGGAGCATTTCTACTTTCAACAAATGAGACACTTGCGTGCGATCTCTTTATAAATACTGTAAATGTCAAAAGTCCCATTAAAGGCAGGGACATACTGTATCAACATATACAGTGACATAAGAGAAGCCACCAACTTGATTCACACTGGACTTATACTCTGGCTTTAACCAGCAATGTCGGCGCAATTTGATAACCTTGTGTGCAGCGAAGAGTCATCACATCAGCAGTTCATTTTTCTGTGTGTGTATGTGTGTGTGCATGCATATGTAACAGCACTATTGTCTGTATTCTGTGTGTTTATATGTTTGTAAGTGTGTATGCGAACATGCAGGCATTCATTGCTGCTCCTTTAGAAAGGTCACAGAGTACACGATCAGCCAGTGAAAGAGAAACTACACGCATTAAGCCAGCGGCAGCTCTGATTTCATTCACAGAGTGCTGACTGCTTCTTTCACTGAAGAATTCATATTTTTGCTGCGATTACCGTCAAACAGTGAAACAGCAGATAAGTACCCACCCTCTCTGGGAGCGACCTGGCCGGACTGACGTTGAACATCTTTGACATGTCCTCTGAGTTGCGTTGCTGTGCCACGTCGCACAGTTTGGCCGTGATGTCGATACGCCTACATATGTCCATGTCCACCCGCCTGGCTTTCTCCTGGATCTTGGTGTCCAGGTCAGACATTTGCTGCAGGGGTGAGAATTGTTCAAACACCTTCTCACACTGTGCACACATACAGTATTTAAACTTGATTCACTGCGGCAGGCGAAGAACTTAAGCTGACAGTTTTATGGTCATATTATGTCAGTTGGTCACCAGGGATAAATAATGTGTTGGTAAAATAATCACATCAGTTTGTCTTTTGCACTTTTAATGGTGAATCTGATGTCCACCAGTTGTCATGTAAATATTTCCCATTCATATTAACTCTTTCAGGATGACATTTTTTATTTTTACTTATAATTTTCCAAAGACCTTTTTGTTTAACTATTTTGGCCAGTACGCTCTTATTATAGTTTTTAAGTTTAACTAGAACAATGCACTCAGTAGAGTGCAGATCTCCGGCAGGCTGCCACTCAAGCTGACCACAGGGACTCTAGACAATACACGCAACACTGCTACACGCAGTGGAATTGTCCCTCCAGGCTTTCTTACAATCAAGATGGCGGTAAAGATAGCAATTATGTCGTATCGAGATGGTAACACTGGATTTGCGGTAACTCCCATGAGATTTCATGTTCCATGTTTGAAGTGGTCTTTTACACCCAAACCATGATATACAAACTCCTTGTCTTTGGACTGTCTTCAATTAAATGTATGTTGAAAAGGATTTACAGGTCATTGCATTCTGTTTTCATTTGTTTTACACAGCATCACAACTTTTTGGGAATTGGGACTGTAGCTAGCCTGACAGCTGTAGGTAGCTTGTGGCTAACCAATTGCTTTTTGTACCTAACCCGACCTCACCTTAACAACAGTGATGTAAAATGATAAAACACGAAGAGAGTTACCACTTAGCCATGACTTTTTTTCCATCTTGTATTGCACCTAACTTTAGTGGCTCATAGCATATTGGGTATGGAATAAATATGCAGATAATCTGGGTCAAAATGAGACCAAACTTTCCTACAGATGTCAGTTTTTGAGCTGCAACAAAGGTCAAATGCTTTTGCTACGTGATTTTGTTTAGGAGTTGTGGCCCCTACTGGTTGTTGAAGAATAGTGAGAGGAGTCAGCAGTCAGTGAGGGTATAAACACTCACTAAAACAAGTTTTTAACATTTGTGAATCACTGTAATCACAAGAAGCCCTTGAGCATACAGTCATACACGTGCACACAAAACATTAGGCTGATTGGTCCAGTAGTTTGTGAGATTAGCTGCGGACAGGCAGATACACGTACTCACACACACACACACACACACACATATAACCAAACACATGATCTCCGTTAGGTGTAATTATTAAAAACTATCCATAAAACATCAGCCTGTATTAGCACTAAAACTAGTTTGCTTCATCATTTTGTCAATTCAGTAACTATGCAATGATATTCTCTTTGCAGATTTGGTAGGGCAGATATGGCTTATGCAAATAGGTCATGTATAATGCCTCTTTCTGCTACAGTCAAATTTTCAACAGTAGAAGGATCTCTTGTGAGCAATCAGAAGGGGGTCACCACATCTAGAGCACAAAATACAGCATGTCTAACCACTAGGTCTAACCTAAGGGATCCACTACGTCTATGCCACTTACCCGTCTCTGGAACCCCACATCAGAGATGGAGTCAAGCACAAAAAATAATGTGAAAGATCTACAATGTTCAGATGCCAAAAGTGAAGAGAAGCAGGATAAACAACAGAGCTTTCCCCCCCAAAAAAAACAACAACATCCGACTATATTTATCCCTGAGCAAGCACTAGCTGTGACTGGGCCCACTGCAGTATATTATAACTGTATATCACACTCGAGCAGACGTGCCAGAGAACAATACGTTGCTGTACAGTACAGGAAGTGCTCTTGATCTACAGCTGCTATTTGAGCTGTTTTCAATGAATGTTTGTCTTGGAGGCTCTCTGGCTTTATATATTCTCCCCAATAAGGAAGGAAGGAAGGGTGTATGTTCAGTTTTATTATCTTGACCTGTATGAATGACAGCCTTTATCACAATGTGCAGGAAAACAATAGTACATTCTTCAAACACACCTGTTGAAACCCTTAACATGATCGCTTTATAATATATGGGAGTTAACGCAGCACTTTTTCTTTGCTGTGAAAGCTTTGTCAGATATGGGGAAATGACGGTGATGGTGACATCACCCTGAACAAATACTTACATCACTCATGAGACTTTTAAACACCACAAGTTCAGCCTTTAGTCTGTCCACCTTCTCGCTCAGCTCACCCTGGATCTCGGCTGACTCCCGCGCACTCTGAGAGGATGTCAGTGACGTGACATGACAGAAAAACAAAGACACCATTAGGGTTAGAGGAGTCAACTTAGCCACAATAAACCTGTGAAATAAAGTTCAATAACTCAATAAATCTTTATAACAAGCTTTTATGACAGGTAGATAATATACAATTCGGCTGGATAAAAGTGACGCTCGGTGCATTCAGATAAGGCCCCTTTAATCAAATAAAGCCTTCATACTGTTTTATATTTTCATATTGGTTACTGTTTAGCTTTTATGACCTGTACCAGAGGTCATAGATTACTTTCCTTTTCATATTTACATAACTGAGATGATGCAAATTTGAGCCTCTGCTGAAACAGCAGTACTCAAAGTGGAGCTGTAACCATATAAAGGAAACCATGTCACATACTCGTGTGTTAACTGAAGTACAAGAAGGATACAGACGTTTCAGGGTCAGGCGTGATGATGGAAACTTCCTAGCCTCTACTGTAAACACGAAGCTACAGCCAACAGCTGGTTAGCTTAACTTAATTTAGCTTAGCATGAAGACCTGAAGCAGGGGGAAGCAGCTAGCTTGGCTCTGTCAGAAGGAAACAAAATCCACCTACCAACACCTCTAAAGCTCACTAAACAAGTTTTATCTTGTTTGATCCGTGCAACAACCGAGATGGAAAGTCGCCATGTTGTGGTTTTACAGGCAGTTATGTGCCAGGCTGTGTGTTAGCCAGGTGCTGTGATTCTCCAGAGGCTTATCACCACCGGGGAGGGTTGCTAGGCAACCAGCAGAGACCCGCAGTGTGTTGCCAACACGGCGACTTTCTCGCTAGATTTAAAGACTTTTCAGACCCTCTCAGCGCATTTATTTATTAAAGGGGACTAGCAGCAGATTTAGCAACTTATTCAGATGAAAAAGAGAAAAATGTATCATATTATAATTTATTTCCATGCATACTGCGCGGAGTGAGTAATTGCGGTTCACGGCTCTTCCGCCATGCGCGCGGGGTCTCTCCCGCCATCTCCCATAGGTGTACGTTATAATAACGGTCTCTCCTTCAGGGCACGGACACACACAAGCGAAATTGACATTGGCAAATATTCGCCTCCTGTTCACTAACATTCAGTGCAAGCAGAGGGGCGGATGAAACGTTCACGTCCGGTGACAAAGCAAATGAGTGGAGCTGAAGTTTAGTGAACTGCAAAGAAGCACCCTATGTGTGTAGGAGACAAAAAATAACCGTGTTTAACCAGCTGATATTTTATGATTTTAGCCATGAAAAATACAATCTGGTGCTCATTAGAGCAGCGCTGGCAGTGAGTTGGGAGACAGACATGTAATGTAAAAAAATTGAACATTAGCTAGCGTGCTAGTTTTCCATGTCTGTCACATCAGGCCCTGCCCCCATCAACACCAATATCGCCTCAGCAGGCGATGATCGCAGTGAGATAGTGAACAGAATTAACACTGATGAATATTTGCCTCCTGTTCACTTCCAGTCAGTGTAAAGGCCCTGACACATATGTCAGAGTTGGGCTGTTGTTGAGCATCTTCCACCTTCGTCGGAGTGGTGTGTCCCGCACTGCCGGCCCTTGTCGGCGCTAGTTGGCTTTCTTCCTACTGATTCTTTGTTTAATTGGCATCTGTGACAGTGGAGCCTGTCAGCGAATGTAATCACTCTGACTGGCAGTTCAGCTCAAGTGGAAGTGAGGAATGTAAACAAAGAGCTAAAGTCAAGAAGGAGTGAGACCAAAACAACCTTCTTATATAAGGTAGGATTGTTTTTCTTTAGCACCAACGTTACCTGATGGTTTGTGTCATTGTACACTGGCACACAGTTAACATGCTTTGTTCTTTTGACATTGGATGTGCTAACTGGCTAACTAGCATCAAAATGGTCTTCCTGTTTCCCTTTTTGAAGGATGATTATAGACAACTGTCACCTGCTGGTATGGAGGGGTATGTCCTCTCACATAGGTGCAGAAAATATGTGCTGGTTGGCCGTTGGTTTGGTGTGTTCACGTGCATTTTTTTGGCTGAGACATGGTGACGTGAGGCAACTCAGCTCTCGTTGCTGCTAGTTCTCTGATGTCAGTTTGGTCTCTTTGAGCCTCTAGTGAAGGGGTGAATAAAACATTCGCTTCGGGTGGCATCGCAAATTCGCACCTTTTAATTGCATGGAGTTCAACTTAGGTGAACTTTTATCAGCGAAGTTATGGCCTCAACCAACAGCAAAGAAGGAAGCTATGAGTGTCAATACAAACTGCCGGCACTGCCCACATTCAGCACAGATATTGCCTCGGCAGGTGATGGTCACTCACCTACAGTACGTTCATACATGTGTGACTGTACCCTGAGGCCGTGCAGTGGCTTTGGGACGTGGAGGGGGAGAGATGATGCTTGGAGGTAGTGCTGCTTGCCATAGAGAGTTTTCATGGTTAAACTGACGCTCTTGCTCTCTGGATTTGAAGCGCAAGATTGTGGTGCACTACAGTGTGAGCAGCTATCACGCCATTCCAGTGTTTTGTTGAATATTTTTCTATTGAATCTTATTCAGCCAAGCTTTAATGTTTCCATTAAATGATAAGTGATGACCTCACCAATACACAAATAAGGATATTATGTCATCTGGTGACTTTTAGCAACCTTTGGAGCTAGTGCTAGATAATTTCGTGGAAAAAATAGTCCCCCATAATACCACAACCTGTCCTTTTTACACGGGCTGGTAGGTGGATATTGTTTCCATTTGACAGAGCCAGGCAAACTTTTTTCCCCCCACGTTCAGTCTTTATGCTAAGCTAAGCTAACTGGCTGTAGCTTCTTATTTACTGTACATACATGGGAATGCAATCCATCTTCTGATCTGCTCTCAGCACATAACCGTGTTCACCAAGGTGTCAAACTATTGCTTTAAGGCTCCACTTTCGATTCTGTCTTCAGCTACAAGCCCTCTGACACTTGTAATTCTTTAGAAAATGATCTTTTCTGGGAAGCTTGCAAAACAAACTATTACCTCTAATTTCCCACTAAATGTATGGCCATAGTATAACACATACTCAGCAGTTTAAAGACCGAAATGTATAAAGACTTAAAGGATGACTAACTCTATCGACTTTCTTCTGTGACTTGCCACATTTTGCTTCTGTATTAAGTAAGCACATGGTAACAGCCCCTTGGCTCCGAGCCCTTCACAATAAAAGGCTGTTTGCACTGAATTTACTATCTCTGACCAGATTTCCATCTCTTCCACACACAGCCGCGTCTGCCTGCGTGCTCTAAAAGGTTAAAACCCCCGTGGGATGGCACTCCACCTCTCTATCTGGGGTTTTGCTGACCCAGAATCCAAGACAAACACGCATGCTGTCACTGATCGATTTGCGCAAAAGCGTGGAGGGGAAAGGATGCCGACCAGATGAGGTACTCTCAGCAGTATGTTTTTGTGATATAGCCTCAAGGTGTGACACTTTAAATTGATTTTGCCTCTACATCTATTTCCTGCCTGCTCTGAGCAGAAACATAATGGCAGAACTGTTGGTGATATTTGATGTTTGTATCTATATCTGTGCCAACAGACCCCTCCTGATGGGTTTTTAATATGTTTATTCTAATCTGACACACATCCTGCTGCTCCTACTCCGCCTCTGCTGAGTCCACATAGAATAAAACACCGAGAGAAACGGAGCTATATATAAATGTTTATGCATATGCTGTAGTTGCAGTTTTCAAAATGTATGTGCACACGCTTTTTTTCCTCAGATTGTATTTGCGCTGCTTGTCTGCATGTAAATAACCCTTGGCGAGACTTCAAATAGCCGTGCATGTGTATGTTGGTGGAATAAATTTTATTGTTGATGTTTTCCAACCTGCTGCATTGTTTCCACCGTTGACTCCAGCTGCTCTCGCTTGGACAGCTCCTCCTCCCATCTGCAACACAGAGCACAGAGGTGGGTCAGTTACTGCTGGGCCCGGTCCCCTGGGGGCCACTAGACAGGTTAATGGTACTTTTGTGGGGATAATACTCCCATCTCTGATTACAAAATGCCCTTGACAGTGTGTGCTCACACCCACTTTCTCCCCCCTTTTTCCAGTCTTTTGTCTACTTCCTCTTTTGTGTGGTCATCTTTACAACCCCGCTGCCTCAATAGAAGACAATAAAGAGAGAATGGAGTTTTATCCTTCTCAAAACACAACAACCATTGCTCATGAATAGTTTTTGAACCTTTGAGTGACTGTAGTGGGACATGTGAGCTGTAACACACCCAAAAGGGTGGAGTACCTCTGCTGCAGCCCAAATTCCTTCACGCTAACTGCTTCTTTTCTCAGAAGGTCTCAGGAGTGAGTTATGAGATCTCAATGATGACTCTTCAAAGCAAATGAAAATATTTAGTCATCATGCTATTGACAGATAAAAACCAACAGAGATAAAGCTCGACATGTACCAACGCCTCCAACCTTTGTGCAAAGCCATTAGTAGCCTTGTAATTTCAATATTTACTGAAGATAACCGAGACTTAAACATTCATCACATCATAGCTGCCAGTGGGGCAGATATGTCACACTAAACAAAGCAGCTCTATTATTGGTTTAGTCAAATTGAAAGCAATGTAAGATCCATTTATTCATTCACACCTTTATGTAAGCCTTGTAAATCATCAAGGATTGCCTCATTTGCAATGATGTCAAGGTGCAGAAAAATACAGAGGACAATACTCCGTGAAAACGACTTCACACTGAGGTGAGATTATTGTCTACATTGTCCTGGGGTAGCGAGAGTCGATCTTTAGAAAGTGTTGTAGATGTTGTTGATATTGTAGACAGGATCACCAAAGACGAACTCTAAAAACATACCATGTGGCTACAAAGTGCAGCCTGGGGTCGAGCTGCCATGCACTGTCCATGGAAAGATACAGCAGCCGCTCCAAGCTACAGACGTTTGATTCTGCAGCTAAATGTGGTCAAACTAAAACCTGTGGTTCAGCCAGGGGGCATGATTTCTCCTTAGTCATTTGTTCAAGGTCAGTTTAATGTTAATTAGCGTCACACTTGCATTTGGCTATGTCACTGAGCACGTAGCTGTCTATTCGTCACTCACTCTACAGCAGGATATGGCACTTCAAATTAAAAGCTCTGCGCTGGAAATTCACTTTACTTCAAAATAAAGTGTGTTTTCTACAAACTGGACACGTTCGTGAGTCACTTGCGGTCCATTCAGAATGGACCCAGGACCCACTTTTGGACCAGGACCCACCAGTTGGGAACCACTGAGCTAAAGAATACTTACAGCCAATCAGTAAACAGAGTCCTGTGACTCCAGTGACATGTTGATCTACATTACAAAGAATTTCTTCTTGCCTAAAGCAGCTTGGTGTGCTTTCAGCGAAGAGTCCAAAGCAATGCTAGCAACTCTATGAGGCTGTACTTTGAAGTGCTTTGAGTTAAAAGCTAATGTCACATTGACAACACTAAAATGTAGGCTTGTCTGGTTTAAAGTTTTCCATACCATTGCTACTTTTCTGACATTTCACCAGGGTATACAATGTTTGACGTTATGTGTTAAAACATGACGTCATTGTAGCCGGTAGATTGGTCAGAATCGGCCTTAAATTCATCCAGTTAGACATGAAAACATACAGTTTTTCCACTGTGTCTCTCTGGCTGGCTTTTTACTAGTCCTGTAACGTTATCCCCACCACTCCTAATCGCCATCTTCTTTAACTCAGCTGCCAGTAATACCAGTGGAGACTGACCTCTGGTGGTCCGTGCTGTGCACTACATCGCCTCAATACAGCATGGCCGTATCAGTTTAATAGAAACAGGAGCACCTGTCTGTATTTAAAGTCAGACCTCTGGGATTTTTCTCCCCTAATATATTGTAGTACCGTGATACCACCCAGGCTTAGCCATAAATGCTATATTGTAGGCAAGTGGACCTGCTTGCGTTTCTTGAAGACGTTTCACCTCTCATCCAAGAGGCTTCTTCACTTCTAACGGACTGGTGCGGAATCGCAGGCTTTAACCCTGTTGTTGAGGTCACATGTGAACTCTGTGTTTCAGATTCATTAAGATCACATGTGAGTTGTTGACCCACCCGGTCAACTTGTGTGTCGTCAGGGTTAGATGTGCTGATGTTAAGGAGGTGTAATGTTCACTATGTTCACCATCTTAGTTTAGCATGTTAGCAGCTATAGCAGCAGTGCAGCTGAGGCTGATGGGAATGTCAAGGGATCACAAAAGTGATTGCATGTCATGCTGAGGGGGGCATGAAGGTGTGAACCAAATGTCACAGCAATCAATCCAATAGTTGCTGAGATATTTCAGCCTGGATTAAAGTGGTGGACTGACCGACCAACCGACTGACCGAACATGCCGCTAGCACGGCTAAAAATAAAGTGGCAGACTCCCCAGCAGGCTACAAGCTATTATAAGCAACACAGCTCTCTTTCCCTCTCCTGACCGTATCACTCAGCTGCACCATGGCAGTGATGTAAAAACAAAATTAGGAGCCTCTTAAATTGCCTTTCAGTATGGACTGAAAGAGAAGGCACAGAACACACTGCATCAGTCAGTTCAGCACGCTCCTAATACACACTCATCCTGTTCCCTGAGATATGAGACAGCAGTCATGCTGAGTCACGGACGTTTCCCAAAAGAGAGTTTGAGGTTCAGAATGGATAAGGAACTCATTCAGTGATATGAAGTAACCACACAGAGACAGACAGCCATGTGAGGATGAGCCACAGAGGGGAACATGTGGAGGATAAAAGCAGACGGGTGTGCGTGTGTGTGTGTGTGCGTGTGTGCGTGAGAGAGACAGAGCGAGCCAGTGGCAAAATTTGTATGTGCTGGTGTAAGCAGCACATGCCTGACCATGTATATGTTTACTGTAAGGGAGAGAGCTGACATCTGATGAGCACTGCTGCATTCTGGGACACTGCTGAGGCCTTTACCGTGGAGGAACACACAAACACAGCCAGAAGTCACTTTGCTATCACAAACATGCGTCACCAGAGACTCACTTTCTCAACAAGAAGCAGCCTTGTTTCCATTCAGAACCCACTGAATGTACACTGTCTAATTAGGGAGAAGTATTCCTCGGCAGGGCGTGCCAGCTCGCTCTGTGATTGAAGCCTTGTTCTAAAAATGCTGGCAGAGCTGCTTTACTGTGTCCACAACACTCTGCCTGTCTGCCGCAGGATGTCGGCTGAGGTCGTCGGAGTTCACAACTGCATCCTCTGCAGACACAAACCAGTGTGTCACTGGCATCACTCGTGTTGTCACTTCCTGACGAAACCACCACGTCCCTTTCTTCAGTACCACCGGTGATAACTGGATGATTAAATCGACCTACTGACGGAGGGAAAGCCTCTTTGTGTCAACACTGTGTCAAGGCCATTTATGTCATCTATCAAAGGTAATGACAGAGCTAAGCAGCAACTGCTTCCACATTATTTGGAGCAGCTACAACTCAGCAATCCATAAAAGTCTAATGGAAAACCACGACTGCTCTCAAGCATCCAGATTAAAATGCCTAATCCAAACAATGATGACACCACCGCATCGCAAAACTATTCCATCTATCTGGCCCTGTCTGCCGTGACTGTGGTTCTGCTTTTCCTGTACCTTTTGGCGTGACTCAGTCAAACGAACACACCCGGAGTCTCCTTACAAGGACAAAGACAGCAGGAGGGTTGGAGCCTGTGTCAACTCACAGACATCTGTTTACCGCCACACACATCCTCTGCATTCTTGCTCTAATAAATCAAAAACGAACCGTGCGCTGTTACAGATGTGTTAGCTCGGCCTGCAAAGCCAACTGAAATTGCTGCAGTAAACTGTGGTTTCTGTTCCATTTTGGGGAGGCAACAATAAACTAAAATGGATGGTGAGCAAAGCCAAAATTTAATTATGGAGGTTTTTAAGAGCTACATTAAGATACAGTTTAATTTTAATTGAGAAATGGAAAAGACCTTCAAATTAAAATGCATTAAAATGTCTAAAACAACTAGATCAGTGTTATATATGTTGTTGAGTTGTGTACTGACATTATCCCAAACATTTTAAGCCACATTTTTTACGATAGACTTTTAAGATCTTGGTTGTTTTTAAAGGTCCAGTGTGTAGGATTTAGGGGGATATACTGTCAAAAATTGGATATATTATAATAAATATGTTATCTTTAGTGTATAATCACCTGAAAATAAGTATTACCTGTTTTTGTTATCTTAGAATGAGCCATTTATATTTACATAGAAAGCGGATCCTCGTCCCTGGACTCCGCCATGCTCAACCGCCATGTTTCTACAGCACCAGCACGGATAAACACAAAACTGGCTCTAGATAGTGCCATTTACGTTATTGTGCGTCGGCCTCCGTAGTTAGCAATGCCTTCATGATGTGCAGCGTCGGAAAAACACTGATTTTATAATGTGAAACTGCTTCATTCTGTGTTTTTTAGTGGTTTAAATCACCGGTTTTGTTTGTTTTGGAGAGGAAGAGGACTCTACAGACAATTGGACTCCCAGTAAAAAAACATGTACCATGAACACCTCTGGAATCGTAAGTGGAGTTCATGCTTGGCACATGGGAGAAGATTGAGCTGGCTGCAATCTTAAATCCTCACCGCTAGATGCCACTACATCCCACACACTGCTCCTCTAACTATACATTTTAACCGGCTGAAGGATTTTGGTCATCAGACATCTGGATCTTAAGTTATCAGAGAAACAAGCAGAGCAAACGTTAGCGGCAGCTCGGCTCCAGCCCCTGCCGTGCCGAACAGCGCCGGTGAAACACTGATTTGTAAAGTACAACTGCTTTATTCAATGTTTTTGGCCGTTTTTTTTAAATCTCCTGAACAATGAACCCTGGAACAATCCTAATTGTGAGAAACTGCTGCTTTGATTGAGACTCCCCTAGGAGCGGGAAATTACATGTTGCGCGGTTATTTTAGTTATGGCTCCTCCAGTCCAGACTAGAAATAAACATAGTGCAATTGTTTTCTTAAAACACTGTTGCATGATAAGCTACAGCAGCACTTGAAGGAACAGTGTGTACGATTTAGTGGCATCTAGCAGTGAGGATTACAGATTGCAACCAGCTGAAACTTCTCTTAGTTAGAATTCCTTCAGTGTTTATTGTTCTGGAATTTTGTTATCAGGAGCCTAATTATCCGCAGAGGTCTCTGCCTCTCCAAAACAAACAGACCAGGGATTAAAACTGGTAAAAAACACTGATTAAAGTGGTTTCATGTTACAAAGCAGTGTTTCTCCGATGCTGTTTAGCATGTTGGAGATGGCCCGCTCACTCAGTGCCCGCTAAACAAGATGTTCAGGAGGTTTTCAGCCTGAGCTGAGTTATCCGCAGAGGTCTCCTCCTCTCCAATACAAACAAAACTGGGGCCTCATTTATAAAACAGTGCATAGGATCCATACTATAAATGTACACACGAACAAAAGCCGAAAATGGCATGCACCAAAAAATATTCGACAATTTCTACAATCAGGCCTCCACCTCATCATCTGTGTCGCAAATTTCCCGTCTCCAAAATGTCTGTAAACATGGTTCAAAGTGTCTCCCATCAAGTCTGTCTTTATAGATCACAACTTTTGCATCTGTTTCATGCCTTGTTTTGTGTGTACGCAATGTTTATAAATGAGACCTCTGGTGATTTAAACCGGTAAACACACTGAGTGAAGAAGTTTTACATTAAAAAATAAGCGTTTTTCTGACGCTGCTTGTCACTGAGGAGCTGCTAACTACAACACAAAAACATACAACTGTAGAAACATGGTGCTGCAACATGACAGATTCCTGGATCCACTCCCTATGTAAATATAAATGGCTCATTCTAATGTAGACATCAATCCTTATTTTCAGGTGATTATACACTTCAAATTAAATTAATGGAGAGAAAAAAAAATTAATGGAGAGAAAAAAAAACATTTCAATGGAAATACAAAAGACACAACTACATTTTCTGTGATTCATGAAAAACTGTGAGTTACAACACTGAGGGGGAAAAATGAAGTGTCTCACATCAAACAGACATTTTCTCATACGATTTCTGTCTGTTGAACAATGGCATTCCTGCAGCGCCTGCCAACTAACACTCCCTGCCTTGTGTGGTATGTCTGGGAGTTTGCACGCGAGCTGCCTGAATGTTTTCCCATCACTGTGCCGGAGGACACCACATGCACACATCCAAATGTGTTGCACTAATGCTCCTCTGCTTGATACTAATGGCAGTGCTCTTGGTAATATTTTTTTGGCATCCCCATAATGATTTAATCACGATTGATTTATGTCTGCCACAATCAAGCTGATGAAAAATTATATCTTGGAGGTGACTGTCATAATATTATTATTTTAATGATCAAACATTTATCGGACTTTTCCAAAGATGTGTTATGCAACAGGCGGTAAATACCAAAAGGAGCGCAGGGAAAACTTTGAGGTGTGGTTGTGCATCATTCCACAAACTCTCTGTTGCTCACTGCAAATAAAAGTGTGAGTCAGACAACACCCTGTTCAAACCATACGATGTACTGGAAAGTGTTACTTGCTGAGTGGAAATTCTCAGTAACCAGACAGCAAATTACAAGCTCAAACACTGATCCTACGTCTCAGAGCAGGTTAACTCATAAACACACCTTTAGAGGCTTTATCACACACCTTCTAATTAGTTCATTTCATTCAACTTTGATCCTCAGGTTACTGCTTTTCCTTGGAGTATTAACAGGGCTTCTCCTGGCTCAAAATGAGGCGGAGCTGGTATCATCCTGGTCACATGCACACACGTGCCTATGTACCGAGGCCTCACTTGGCTCAAGCAACACTTTCTTTACACGCAACAATATTAGAAGTTCTAATATGTGTGTGAAGTGATTTTAGTGACACTACACTGTATCAGAGTAAAGTTATTGACTTTTTTACCATAAAAATGATCCAAAATAATGTGTACAGTGCTGCAGTATAATCAATCTCTTTTTGGGTTTGCCATTTTTAGACAGTTCCTGCACACTCGCCTCGTAACAGGGTGCATATAGAGAGCAAGTTTTTTTTGTCCGGCTCAAAGGGACGCCTCGTTTTGATGAAAATTAGGTTTTAGCTCATTGTCGACTTTACTATGGTTGGGAAGAGGCGTCGTTTATGTTTCAGCTTTTTGCGCTCTGTTATCAATGCTAGTGCTGTTCGCCAAAGTTAGCGAGTTAGCTAAAGTTGCCAAGTCGCAGCTGAATTTCCCCAATCATATCATGTATAAAAACTTTGAGAAACCCTGTGGAAGGCTAAATAAGAGACATATAATGTATGTGTAAACGTATAATGCATCACAGTTCAACAGCACCACAAACTACATCCCCCAAAATGATGACACAGTTGAATCAACACTTCTTTTACGCCCGTTTCCATTTACGTATGTGACTTATGTCTGTAGATCCGTAAATATATGTCTCTGTACACATACGTAAGTGGAAACGAGGCATAAAACTGCATTGGTTTTAGCTGGGTGTACCTAATAAACTGGCAACTGCCTGTATATTGAGCTGCTGTTATGCTTATCCATATTCCTAAAAACATCATACATACATACAGTCATAAATAAAGATGAATTAGTACTATGGTAACATTTAAATGTTGGGGTTTCAATGATACAATGTTCTTAAGAGTTTGCATGTAATGATATTGTAAGTTATAGATTAATCTGTGTTGTATAATTTATTAAAGACCCTGAGTATATATGAGATGTTGTGGTAACTGGAAGTTAATTGTTACACTATCAGCTATACACCCATCAGCCAAAACAATAAAACTGCTGACAGGTGAAGTGAATAACATTGATCATCTTTACAAAGCAATGCTCTGCTGGGAAACCTTGGGTCCTGGGATCTATGTGGATGCCACCTGAAACACCTCACCCACCCAAACACTGTTACAAACCTACTATACCCCCTAATGGCAACGGCACTCTCAATGGTTTGGGAGTGCCCTCTCACAGATCACTTCACACACATATAACTGCACCATGCCACACTGTAAAAACTGCTCAGGAATGGCTGGAGGAACATGACAAAGAGCTCAAGGCGTCAACCTGGCCTCCGATTTCCCAAGACTCCAATCTGTTGGAGCATCTCTGAGACCTGCTGGTACCCCACCTCACAACCCACAGGACTCAAAGGACCCGCTGCCAACGCCCTGACGCCAGACACCACAGTACACCACCCAGAGGCATCCATGCCTCGACAGGTCAGGGCTAAGTCCAATACAAGGAGGTCCCACCGTGAGTTGGACCTGCATGTCTTAGAAATGCTCCATCAGATTGGGATCTGGGGAGTTTGGGCGCCAGGTCAGTGCCTTGAGGTCTTTGTCACATTCCTCGGGTCATTCCTGAGCACAGCCGTTGTCATGGGGGGATGGGACTTGGTTTGCAATGGTGTTTGGGTGGGTGAAGCGTGTCAAGGCCAGGACCAGAGGTTTCACAGCAGAACACTGCATTGTAACGAAGCCAGTGGTTTTATGTTTTGGCTGATGTTCTGATATAGTCTGTGTTAGCAGCACAATATTACTGTGCAAGAATATTTTCAAATCACAATGACTAGTGTTTCTTACCTTGATTAATAGCCTATCTACAGCTGATGTGTTTAATAACAATAATAATAACAGTAATAATTTGTCAGTGGAGCCTATGACACAAATGGTCATGAACTTTTTCTCAAGCAGGACTCTGCAAAATAGAATCCAGGCCCAAACACTATAACGGGATTTTAATGGGACCATTACAATTCATTCTCATGAGGGCAGGCAATAGTAAAACAGGAAGTGTTATATGATAACAGATTGAAGGATCAATATATCTGGCTACATGCAGGACAAACACCCATTCAGCTCAGCTGCTCGTATGAGATGTGGCCACTGACAGCTCTGACAAATTACATCTGAGATTTCAGAGTGCTTGTGATTCCTCCTGTGGACCCTATAGGTGCCTATATAACGTCTTCTCCATGACACCAGCATTCCCCACCCTCTGTGTGCAATAAAGCGCACAAGCCAGGGCCATAATTTATTTCCAGAGCAGATTCTTCCAATAATGTTGGGCGGATAGGAGGGGCATGATGGGAAGAAGCATCTGTGGCACAGAGATGTGAAACAGTGAGCAATGTAAAGCTTTCCTGAGAGGAGAAGAAGGGGGAGGTATGACTGTAGTAGGTCATCGATTGAATGCCAAGATGCTCTGTAATGTAGAGCCTCCCCAGACTCCACAGAGACACACGTGTGGCGTGCTAATGATGCAGCCATGTGAAATGGATTGAGGCGAGAGGAACAGCAGCTCAGGAGCCCGCTGTCCGGCTGCTCGAGGGTCTCTGCTGACGAGACAACGCACCAAGGTCAAAGCTCATTTCATCGCTCTGTTCCACCTCCCTCCCTGACCTCAATTCATATCCATAACACAACCACACACACACACACTCTTGTCCTCCATCACCCCATCCTCTCAAGCCATCTTGTGTCCATGGAAACCGTGCCATCGGAAGTGCACGCAGATTAATTCCTGGCTCGCTCAATCATGTAAACTGCACAGAGATGTCCGGTGCGATGATCACTCACTGATGGATCGTTCTTCTGCTTTACGTTCCACAGGCACGGGCAGACTTAAATAAAGTCATGCTAACCCCGACAGGACACAGACACCACCAGGCCGAGCAGGAGGGATGTCTGTGTTGCTAAGTGACCACAGACGTTTTCCCAAGCTACCATCATCACAGGCCCTTAGGGAGCCAGTAAATTGTGCTAATAGCTAAAAGAGGGGACAGTGTTTGTCATTGTGTGATTGATTTCTCTAAATCTTGCTTTACAAGACGACAGATTTAAATTTTTGGCAACATATTTGACATTACAAATGCATTATTTTATGTATATTTACAGAACATTCTCCTAAAAGAGGTTGGCATGGATACATCTAATGTTACAAGTATGAATATTTCTTGTTTCCCAACTGTCTTACTTCTGAATTATGACTCTATTTAATGTATCATGCACTGAATCGTGTGTATGTGACGGCAGCAAAGACACAAAAAAACTGTACAGCCCAACCGACACAAATAAGACCAAAACAATGGTGTAAATCTCAAAGCACCTCTAACTGCACTGCCAATTTAATAACATCTCAGTGCTCTTGTGCTGTATTTAAATTAGCTACTTTGCATACATTTGGCTTAAAATCGCCCCGCTCTATGGAAATTAAGCCTCATTGCCAAAAAGTCCAGTTCACAAAGATCAGTGCTAACAGCCACACGCAGTTACAGTGCAGTTACTGGAGTCTTTAGAGGTGGTGGTGGTATCTGAGGCGCACTGACAGACTGGAATATTAAATCCCAAATATCACGTCTCACTGTCACGTTTAAATTCTTGACATTTTGAGGAATGCCTCTGCACCTCATCAGTCAGGACCTTTAGCTCACAGTCTGTGAATTTCTGTGTTATTTTTCTCTCTCGGCCTGCTGTGATCTTGACACAACATGGCCACAGGAAGTCATTCCTGCCAGCCGCTATCAACCTGCATAACTCCTTCCTCCTTTCGCTCTGAGTTGGTAGTTTATGGCATTTATAATTCATAATTATCTATTGGGTGCAATAACTCAACTGTCGCAACATTCATACTTCTATTTCGTACTCTTATTCTTACTTGTTATAATTCTCTATTCTTTACATCGGAGCTGTCACCATCCTGGGTTTCTTTATATTCTCTTCTCCTATTTCTGTTCCTTGTTTCATGTTATTCATTCATGTTTAATCTGTTTCCTGTTTTATTTTGCAGATTCTCTCCTCATGGGTCGTGTCTGGTTTTACTTCCTGTCTTTGTGTGTTTTCCCGCCTGTTTTCTGTCACACCTGTCTCGTTAGTCCTTCCCTGTTCCCAGAGTCTTCCCATCACACCTGTTCTGTGTTAGTCTTGTTTGCTCCACCCTTGTTGTTAGCCATTTTAGCTGTTCTCCATTTTCCTCCTACTACAGCTGTGTCTCGTTCTTGTGATTAGTTTTCTGTGTATATATACCTGTGTGTTTCCCTTCGTTCTTGGTCAGTTTATTTGTGGTCGTTCCTGCGATTGTTCCTACATTTTTGCCTTGTGGTTGGTTTTCAGTTTATTTTTTTGTTTTGCTTTCATTTGGACTATTGTGTGTTTATGTCTTGTGTTGATTGTCATAAAATATTTTTACAAATAAAAACTTTGATAGCACATCTTTAAACATTACAGTAGCGCAGTGGTGCCACGTGATTTTATTTAAGTTATGGAAATATTCAGTCAAACAGTTGACTGGACCCTACCCCGCTGCAGTGGGTAGAATAAACAGAAGAATAATAGATGACACTGTGCCTCTTCCTAAGAAGCTCCTGTCTTATGTCTCTTCCAATAACGCAGTCTGTTTGTGAAATATGACAACAGTGACCAAAAAAGGTCAGCTTCCTTTAAGAAAGATGAGCACTGCATCCTAAATTATTGGTCATTCCCTCCCGTCTCTTTTTTATCAGTCCACAAAGCTCGCTTTTATCTAAAGGCTTTGAAAGTCGTTGGAGACATCTCTCACTGAGTATTTTCCCTTCATGAGATCGTTCCTTCAGGACGGAAATACAGACAGCTTTGATCAAAATCTGGGAGGAACTTTCCTCGAGGTTATTCAAATTGTGGATGTCAAACTGCCTGCACATAGAAACTTATACCTGCTTTCTTCTAATATAAATTTGTACTTATGTCTTTGCATTTACTTTGGTATAGGTGCCAATTTTCAACATGTCTGTCACGTTTAACAGCATTTTTAGTATCACTTATTTCTGTGTGAGATGATGAAATGTTGTCCTGTTGGTCTTGTGCACACAATGACCTCATGGAAGAAATTTCCTGTTTGCTTTACCAGCAATAAAATCACCTCATCAATGCAGTAAATCTATTCATATTAGAGCCTCTGGTATATAAATACAAAGTTATCTGTGAAAATGAAACTGAGCTGAAGCTGCATGTGTGTTTCCACGGTGTGAAAATAGTTTGTAAAAAGGGAACTTATAATGTGACACCTGCTGGATATGCTGTTAGATATGTGAAATGCAACACAATGCCTCTATAAATGAGATGGGAAATATCACTGAGTCCTGATATTATGAGGAAAAGTATAACTCATGTTTTAGTTTTTGACTGGTGCTGTGTGTTCAGTGTATATCCATGGCTATATATGTAAGAAGATATCATCGATTTTGTATATGCACATAGGTAAATGTATCCAGTATATACTCTATATGTAACTGTGGGTGTACGCATGTATACGTGCATGTATACTGTATGCATTTATTACAGGTGGGAGTCACCATATACAATATTATCACGATACTTAAATCAAAATACAATATTACTGAGATTTTAAAAGTAACGATGTCAAGCTCAGCTCACATCCCAGCTACATCAGCTGATCTCAAACAGCCAATCAACTGATGGAGCAGCTGACTGATGGAAGAGAGTCAGCTGATAGATCACATGATTCCTTTCTATGCAACCAATTGGTGAATCTCATTCAGGGCGCCCTATTTAAACTGCTCTGGCCTGCCTACTGTTGCTGCTTCATCTGCAAGCTGCTTTGCAACCCACCTCCACCCCAGCTCCTCCTTTTCATGTTGTGTCTGACTTATCAGTGTCATTTCTGTTTTCTGCAAAGTATGTTCCCAAAGAAAAACTATATCAACATCTGTTTTCATGTAATAAGATTAAGTTTTCAACTTGTTCATCACACTTCAGTCTTTCTTACTGCAGGAAAATTTATCTAATCAACTGAAAAAGGAATTAATTTATTATTCCAGTAGGCTACCAAAGGTTTCATTTGTATGTGCAATATCAGAAATGTATATAATTAAACAGTTGCATGGCTTCAGTGTATTGATACAATATCGCCACATGAAATATTGTGATACTATGCTGTAGAGATTTTTCCCCCCAGCTTCTAGCATTTACATAGTTATTTGTCTCATCTATTTCTTTCTGTTTTCACTTTGTTATGTAAGTACCTGTGGATTGCTATGCAAATAAAGAAATACAAAGTCACAGTATAACATTAACTCGCATTCTGACATAAGGTGATAATTATTACAGTCCTTACTTTGTTTTTATTTAATTATCTACACTTGACAAATTATTGAATTATCTTCAGGCAGTAACAACTTTGCGTGATGTTACGATATCATCTTGCAATTATGTAACATGAATAACTTCAAAGATGTTTTGCATGTATAACTTTCAGACAGCCTGCAGCAAAACATCAGCTGGTGCGCGCCTGTCAGAGTCCTGGACGTAATGCATGTTTGGAATAGATTGGATAAAACAGCATTAACATTGAGGGGGAGAGGTTGTATGCACTGGGAAATGTAATCTGTGAGTTTGATGAATGTTCTCTGTCTAAAAGTAGACGTCTGCCTCTTAATTAAAGCTCGTGCAGCGGCGGTATCTTTGTATGCACTTAAACAGGGATGAAGCTTCTATAAGCTTTGTTTGTGTCGGGGGATCTTCATACATCATTAACAGACTTAAACGTCATGGTGTGTAATCTACTGTAAATCCTCGCTCTGTGGAACAACTTTTCAACGCTGACGGAGCTCTGAGAAGCAGGCTCAGGCAGAATTAACTCCTGCATGACACGAACTACCTGCAACACAACATGGCAACGTTAAAAAAATCAAATATAACCTGGACACAAATCATGTTGTTGACAATCTCTGGAACAAGGTGAGACTCTAACGAACTCTTTTGCTCTGATCAAAGCATCTGTCTGAATAGAGGGTTTGGTACAATACCGGTACTGGTGGATCCTCCCTTGATGGACTGACAGATAATTGGGAGCCAATGTTGTAACATGTCTAATCCTCAGTCCTGACCCGGCCCCACATCGTTGCCACACTGACTTTTCCTGACAATATGGGCGTGAGCTTGACTTGTTCGCACTGTGCACTTGCATTATCTAATTGCTTAACTCCCAAAGCCTGTCCTAGCCCTCTTTTCTCTGGCCTCAGGGATGCTGGTGCCAGTTTAGCTATGAACCCTTTAGAGAGGAGACAAACACATACGTGTTCACATGTAATTACCAACTAATAGGTATGACCTTAGAGCTACCTAAAAAAAAATGTAATAATTGCTCTGAAAGGCACCAACCTGAGTGCGTGTTTATAATGGCAAATTTTCAAACGGTTACTAATCAGTCTTTGTGGAGACATGCAAAGGAGTTGCCGCTGTGAAATCATCCCGAACTTAATGGTTTGTTTATGTCGATAAGACTTGACAGTTAAATGTCTTTGCTGGCAGAACAGGCAGGAAGTCAAAAGAGTTTCTGTCAACAAGTTTTACTAAGTCAAGAGTGACTGACAGGCTCCTGGAGAGTGAGATTTTATAACGACTTTTGCACTTATATAAAATATTGATTGAATACTGTTTTGTTTTCTCTCTCAAAACTCAGGAACGCACTAAAAGGCAACAGAGAAGAATGATACTAAAGGGACAGTTCACCCCCAAATCAAAAATACATATGTTTCCTCTTACCTGTAGTGTTATTTATCAGGTTAGATTGTGTTAGTGTGAGTTACTGAGTGTTGGAGTTATCAGCCATAGAGATGTCTGCCTTCTTGCAAGTATAATGCAACTAGAGGACACTCAGTTCATTTGAAAAACTCAACAGCAAAGTCTTAGGAACTATTTTCTCTCCACCGCGCTATAGCCCACAATCGTATCACCACCCAGAAGGAAGCGTGAATCTACTGCTGGCTCACATAGCCAAAGGAACCCTGTGTGAATTACTCATGGACGAGAGGCTGTGCTGCTGACAGCGGGAGATGTAAACACTAAAGGTGTCCTCCTCAGCTGAGCTGTAACATTAGCTAGCTCAGTGGTGCTTGGTGAGCTAGCAGTAGATGCACGCTTCCTTCTGCGCTGTGTTACGATTGGCTAGTGTAGTTTGGTAGAAAGAAAATAGTTCCTATATGAAACTGCTCACAACAAGGTCTGTGGATTATCTTGAGTAACCAGGTCATGATTTCTGGAAAGAGACATTGATGTTGAGTTTTTCACATGTGTCTTTATGGTGCTCTGAGCACCTCAAGCTGAGTGCCATCTAGCTCCATTATACAAGAGAGCCCTCGGTCAGTACTTGGGCAGTGACTTGCAGCGTCAGACACTGACAAAAAAAGCCGTCCTTTAACGTTGGCATGATACGGATCGGTTGTTGCTATAGTTTAATGGCGCTCAGTGGCGTCAGGGGGAAACGTGCCGGAACAGAAACAAAAGTTCAGGTGGCGAAAGTCCAAATACAGCAGGCAGGAGCGGTGATGGGTGAGTCCAAACAAACACAGACTTTCCCCCGGAAGACCAGTGTTCACGTCCCGCAAGAATATAGAGCCAAACCCTGTTCTTTTTCCTAAACCCAACCACGTGTGTTTGTTGTTGAAGGAAAAAAAACGTCAATTTGTGTTGTTGTGCTGACGTAGCGCTTTTATTTTGAAAGAGACTGAATGTAAACAGAAAATTTCCAGTGAAAACAGAAGTGTATTTTGAAAGACGACAATGCATGTAACAGGCAGAACTTGACACGGCGTCCCAGAACATCAACAACCAACACACCCAGGGTACCTTGCATATCGTATCTGGACGTGGAAGGTCCATGACCAAATGTTGATAAGTGACGAGGTCAGAGTGAGAATGTGTTGACGAGAGAAGGCAATGTCTCCAACACTCTGAAACTCACACCCGAACCATCTAGACTGATAAACAGCACTACAGGTAAGAGGACTTGTGTTTTTGATTTTGGGGTGAACTGTCCCTTTAACATGCAGGAACAAGAATTCATTCATTGCTTATTAATGCAGTCTGGAGCAGAGGAGGGGGGAGCGTTGTGACAGAAAATCAGTTTTCCCTGCAGTCTTCATCTTGACTGCAAACCGACCCCACCCCACATCCTACGAAGCACGCTACTCTGTTCAGTAGTTAGTTTCCCACTGACTTCATTCACTGCAGTCCACATTACAGAGCCATTATAACAGCTCCGAGCTGCCGGCTGTTGACTTAACATACAGTACGAGACAAGACATTTAGCTGCACATAAAGACACAAGTTGTAAAAACACTTCACTAAAGAGAGCCTTGTTAACACTCCTATAATGGAGGGGCTTTGAGTCAGATGTTCTGGTTGACAAATGACGTGGATCTGTGAGTCCCCGTGAGTGCACAAGAATATGTGCACAAACAACGGTCTGCATGCCCGGGCCATGTCAGGGTGGAGCTGCACTGGGAGTGACATTACACAAGAAAAGGATGATGAGATGTTCACTTCTGGCACAAATCCTCACCGGTCAGGGTGTGTTCAGTCAAATTATGTGAGACATAATAGAGCTAAGAGACTTCACCGCTAAACAAATGTCTTTTATACCTCTGGGTACACACACCTGTACCATGAACCCCAGCGGTGACTATAAAACTGAAACCACTCTTTTCAAAGTAAATCTGGCTCCTTGACCACAATTATGTTTCCACTAATCACGTACAGCAAACTGAAACTCCCGGCCTGGGGGCCACTTCCTGTTACACAACATCCCCCGCATGTTTAGAGACGATGTCTTTTCCTTTTTGAGTTTTGGTAAATAGGCTTTATTTCTATAGTGCCTTTATCCAAGCAGAGGTGGACACAGTATTCTGATCTTATACTTGAGTCAAAGTACTAATACTACAGTGTAGAAATACTCTGTTACAAGTGAAAGTCCTGCTTTGAAAATCTTGATACTAAAAGTACGGAAGTATCAGCATGAAAATATACCTAACCTATTTAACCTCATGAAAACGCAAGTGAAAATGCAAAAATAAATTCAGTTATAAGGCTCTAACAGTGTTACCAAATGATGTATAAATGCATTTGAAATAATAAAGGGTCTCAATGAAATCTGTGCAGTGTCACATGTTTGGTGTAAACTGTCACATGACCAGAGCAGTTTACTTCCTGGTTGCACCATGACATGAGGACAGCTGCATCAAAGCTCCCAAACAAAAGGTCAGTGAAGTGTGTTAACATAAAGATAGCACAGAAATGTTTGGTACACATCATATTTAAGGTGTCTAGTATTGATATGTACATTTGCAGTTGCTCAACTTTGTTCAGTGGGGTCACACAGTTAGACAACAATAGCTACTTATACACATACATGGTTCTTACTCTACCTGACCTTCTACTCGTCTTTTGTGAGGTTCACTTTGAGTGAAGTTTTGGACATGAGGGCTCTCGGTGGATGGGTCAAACAAACCCTTGACTTTCACCCAGGAGCCGAGTGTTCCCTTCCTGAATACCAAACCAAGATGTTTTTTTCTAAACCTAACCACGTGCTTTTGTTGATGACATGGTGTTGGTAGTGTGTCGTGGAACGTCAACAGCAGACGCAGAAGGATACCTTGCATGTCATATTTGAATGTAAAAGGCCAATGACAAAGCAGTGACATATGTGTGTATAGAGGTTTTTGATACATAAAGTAGTCACTCTAGAATATGATAGAGCATTTTGGTGGTAATGCTGGGGACTGTCAGTGACAGAGATTTAAATGTATTAATAACTGAGCTGGGATATATAAGGATTTTTCCATAAAAAAAAAAAAAAAAAAAAAGACTGATTATTTCAAAGGGTTATCAGTGACCGATGATTTGGATAGTTTTATGTCTGAGAAAAATTTGGGATTAAAAAGGTTAAAGTAACAAAAGTAAATGTGCTCATTTTGCAGAATGCTCCATTTTATAATAATAAATACTATTATATTAATGGATTATGATTATTAATGCATCAATGTGTTCATATTAAATGTTTCAGCTGGTAAAGGTGGAGTTAATTTTAATGACTCTATAAACTGCTGGGTGGCTTAGCCTAAAATAATATATTATGACCTGTTTGCAAATTTAAATTATTGATACAAATATGAACAAACTAAGTTACAGTAACTACAGTTATTAAATGAATCTAGTGGAATAAAAAGTACAACATTGGCCTCTGAAATATGGTGGAGTGGAAGTATAAAGTAGTATAAAATGGAAATACTCAAGTAAAGTACAAGTAACTTAAAACTTTGCTTGAGTACAATACTTAAATAAATGGACTTAGTTACATCCCATCACTGTGTTGTGTCCAAGTTGTTTTGCACTGTAGCGCTCATTCAGCTGTTCATGTAATCACAACCTGGAGGACAGTGAGCTGCCGTGCAAGGCGCTGACCCTCAGGGTTAAGTGTCTTGGTCAAGAGCGGGACGATCTAGGATCGAACCACCAACCCTGTGGTTATCGAGTCAGACCACCTCTACCTCCTGAACCACAGCCTAGTAAATTAACTAGTGTGTCAATTGTTTTGAGTCATCAAATTTTAATGTTCAGGACACTCAGATGTGCGTATTTCATGCTTTTCTTGGTCTTTTTATGATTGTGACTGAACGTCTTTGAGATCTGGAGCTGCTGATTGGACGAGCTGTTCGCAAGAAATATAATGTCATGACATTACTGGAGCAGTATGCAGGTTACAGGAGAGAGGAGAGGAGAGGGATGAAAGTTGCTCAGCGCCCAATTTATTGGAAGAAAAGCCAACCTGGCACACAGCCCTCGGGAAATCTGGTTTTTAAGACCCTCATTAAACAGTATTTCTTATATTTTCTTCTGCTTAAATAAAGGACGTAAACAAAGCTTTGAAGGATGTGAGGATGGAAAAAAGGGCCGTCGGCAGACTCAGTAAATAAGGCCCTAAACCATAACTGCTCAAAGTGCGACCCGCAGCCTGCAAACGTGACATGAAATGCATGCTTTATATTGTAATCATCACGGTCCATTTCAATACGTTCACTTTCAACAGCTCACATTTAACACAGTACTCGGCACCGCCCTGACGAGCGTCTCTTAGGTTAGGAATGACAACTTGTTGAAAGCTAATGGTTGTAAATCAGCTCGTGGCGCCTTGGAAGTATCGTGAGAATTATGTTCTGTCATCAGTGCCGGTGCTGTTGGGTAAAGCTAACGATTTTGGTGAACAACTTTGCAGTTTGATACGTAAGTGACATAGAAAAAACACCAAAAAAATGCTGTATGGCTGAGGAGAAAAGGACGCTTCAGGCAAAACTGATCGACTCTTACTTCGTCGGACCAGGTCTATGTGTGCATCTTCCCCTCAATCATAAGTCAGGTCCCTAAATTAGCTCTCAGTCATCAAAACTTTAAGACCTCCCCACCCTAAACTGCTACAGAGAATACATATATATATGTACCTTAATTTTGACATAAAGATGCAGTATATACATTTTTTGTGGTATAAGCAAACCTCTCAGTATCATAAATGACTTGTGAGCCTGTGTATTAAAAGACCTGTCAGTCATTCTGGCAGTGATCGCCAAGGTACAATCTTACATTGTGTCTTTAACATGATGACGTTCTCTGCCGCTGTGGTAGCCATAATGAAAACGCCGCCATTGAAGGTTAAAGCACTTCATCTATTAATATTTCCAAGGAGCTCCGAGGAGAGACACATCTGGTCTACTTTAAGGTCAAGCGTGCAAGAACACAGAGATTTAAGAGCCTGTCAAGACTCTCGCACACCATGCTCCCGTCTGGCACATGCACGACATCATACACCGCTCAGAGATTTGTGTGTTTCATTTTTAAGGTGTTGGGCAAAGCAGCATTTCCTCTGGAGTAACAAGCCTTTGAGATACAGCTGTTATTAAGTCTGTTTGCTGCGTCAGCACATCCAGTTCTTAAGAAAAGCCACAATAGCTTCTCAAAGCGAGCAGGTCTGAACAGAGCGGCAGAGACACTTGTTAAATTATTGGGTGTAAATAAAGATTAGGTGTGATGATTATGGACTTAGCAGCAGTGAGATGTACTTGACCTATCAAACTGTGCGTCTCCTGCTTCGCCTCAGGACACTGCTGCAAGGTGCAGCGGTGCTTTTCCAGAGCGGTTCACCAACCGAACCTACAGAAACGGTTCAGTCTCTCTATGCAGTCAGTGCTCACGGAAGACAGGTGCATTCCTGCACTTTTGAATATGGCACGGTGCCACTGCTCTCAGCTGTATCGATACCCATGAATAATCAAGCACAGCTGCACAGCACAGCAGCTCCAGACACAAGCTCACAGAGAGAAACAAAGGCACAGCGAGGCCGAGGTGGAGACACACTCGCGTCATTGTATCACCCAGATTTACCTTTCAATTAGATCAATACGCAGATAGAGACAGACTACATTCTCTTTTTTCTTCTCTCTTCTCTTCGTCTTTTGCAGATGCCAAAGTCTTAATGGTCTGAGTTTCCAGACAAACATGTTCCTTAAAGGATTAAAGGATTTTTGTCTCATTGTCAACAAATCCCATGAACACACAAAACCCAATAATGCATTAGTCTGTCTCTCAATACTTCCTACCTACTTTCACGTCCTGTCTGTGGTACTTAAGGCCAAGCCACTGGCTTCCATTGAAGATGTAAATCCTCATAAACATATATATATATACATATATATATATATATAAGTATATATATTCAGATTTTTAAAAACCTCAGTAATTTACTAAAACAGGAGGGTGCTGTAGTTTTTAGCAAATGTTACTCAAGAATAAGTAATTAGTACATTTGTTTGGGACTATTTTCACCTACGAATTATCATACATTGGATGCCCTAGCGCAGATTTCCCCAACATTTTGGGCTTGTGATCCCTTTTCTTTATCCTTTTCTGTCTTTTATTTTTTGTCAATTTATTTATTTTTAATTTTTTTATTTTATATTTATCAGTATTGTGTATTTATTTATTTTTATTCATCTGTTTTTTAGCTGGCATATTCTTCTCTTTCGTTATTTATTTATTTTAACTTATCTATTTACTTTATTTATTGACAGATCTAAAATTGATTTCTATTCTGAGTTTTTAACCTGCCTGTGGTGTTTCGCCAGTTAGAGTAATGTTGCCCTCTCAGATTGAATTGTTTACCCAAAGAAATCAAATGTTCGACTATTTAACAAGACAGAAAAAAGGAAATATTTGAGGAGGGCCAGAAAAAAATAACATTTTGCATTACAGAAATGTGCTTCTTTTCTTCTATTGTTTATTTGCACAAAACAAGAAAACAAAAATAAACAACAGAGGAAGAACAAGTTGTGCAGATGAGATTTCAGAAACCCCCCACAGGCTTAAAAGGAATTTCACCTCAGTTAACATAATAAGCAAATACAAAAGTGATGTCATCAAGAAAAGTAAACAAACAGCAAACAAAGGGTCAGTAAACAAACCTGACATAAGTAACGTGAATCGAGCAAAAACATAAAATAGGTAAAATAAATAATCTCCTGATTTATTAATCATCTCAGATTTACCGTTCGACCCCTTAGGGCGTCCTGACCCCTTGGTCTCTTTAAAGCAGCAGGACGTGTATGTGGTATTGACTCAAAATAAATTACAGCGCCCATCTTGGACAACAATGGAGGTCTATGGCACGTAGGGATAAGATATGTCCTTAAATGGACAGTTCACCCTGAAATAAAAAATTCCTCTTACCTGTAGTGCTTATCAGTTGAGATTGTTTTGGTGTGAGTTTCTGAGTGTTGGAAATATCAGCTGTAGAGATGTCTGCCTTCTCTCAAATATAATGGAACGAGATGGCACTCAGCTTGTGGTGCTCAAAGTGCCAAAAAAATACATTTGAAAAACTCAACATCAACGTCTCTTTCCAGAAATCATGACCTGGTTACTCAAGATAATCCACAGACCTTGATGTGAGCAGTTTCATGTAGGAACTATTTTCCTTCTACCAAACTCCACCTGCCAACTGTATCACCATGCGGAAGGAAGCATCTTCTGCTAGCTCACCTAGCACCACTGAGCTAGCTAACATTACAGCTCAGCTGAGGAGGACACCTTTACTGTTGACATCTCCCACTGTCAGCTGCACGAGCCTCTCATCTATGAGTGATTCATGCATGGTTCCTTCTGCTAGGTGAGCTAGCAGTAGATGCACACTTCTTCTTCCTTCTGTTATGCTGTGGAAAGAAAATAGTTCCTACATGCAACTGCTCACAACAAGGTCTGTGGATTATCTTGAGTAACCAGGTCATGATTTTTGGAAAGAGACATTGATGTTGAGTTTTTCAAATAAAAATTTTTTGCGCTTTGAGCACCACAAGCCGAGTGCCATCTAGTTCCATTATATACAAGAGAATGCAGACATCTCTACGGCCGATATCTCCAACACTCAGCAACTCACACCAAAACAATCTAGACTGATAAACAGTGCTACAGGTAAGAGGAAGAATATGTGTTTTTTAGTTTTAGACTGAACTGTCCCTTTAAATGTTTCCACTGAGGACAACTGAGGCTTATAATGATGATGGCCTCTACAAAATGAAGACTTTGTCTAAGCAGTAAAGATGACCTGTAATAGTACTAGAGACTGCACATTCAAAAGCTTGTTGTGAGCTTAAGTAGAGCGCACCACACAGACAGGAAGAGGGAGTAAGAGAGAAACAATATAGGCTCTAATCTGGAGCTCAATGGTCTTAGTGAACTGAGCTCTCTCTCAGTATCTCAGCAGCAGGGAGTCTTCCACTTCGAGAGGCCCCAGTTCAGTGCGGCGGCTGCGTGCCAGGATATGGTGCAGGGCTGGCTGGAGGTTGGAGCCTCGGTGCTAGGTGACGGCTTAGAGAAAATCCCTCTCCTGAATAGACGGCCTGGATTATACGCAGGGGCAGGTCAAAACCAGGCAGACAGAGACGGTACGAAGGGCTCATCAGCGCGGCACGTTTGCTCTTCGTGGGGAAATATGATATTTGGAACACAATGCAGCCCTCAGCTTTGCGATCACAGCCTACTTCACCCTGTAATTAGTCAGTCCTTTAGTACCAATAACCCCAAATCCTACTTTCAAAAGAGATGCTCAGCTCTGCCTTTCACCTCTTTTAATCGCAGGAAGAAAGATCAAAGCCTCGGAAAAGCGTCTTCAGTGAATTCTCATTGCATTGATCCACGCACAGCTAAATTCAGCGGTGCGTGAATTATTCATGCAGGAAGAACATGCCCAGGAGGCCCAGAGACTGTTCGGGTTCACTATAGGTTCTGTAGCACCCACATTGTCATCCAGCAGGACAGTTGTTTGGCCTCCATTCACTGATGGAATAAACAACCAATTAGGAGAGGCCACAGCGCTGATCTCTGGTTCAAGTCCCAACTGGGGCAGAGAGCTTATCCAGCTGATGTGTCCTGTAGCACTAGAGTGTCTCTAAAACACTGCATTGCACCTTAAAGTGCTATAATAATGTAAATTATGCTGCTCTCTGCATCTCTGTCTCTCTGTCTGTGCACTCATGTCGACAGCTGCCTCTATTCCACTGAAACACATGCAAACTATCAGCTGTGTACTGTGTTGTCTGGAATAAGCAAAGAAGTACGCTTATCTTTATTCATGCAGCTCTGTGGAAACATATTAGCACAAGCACAACTGCTGTCTGTACTCTGTGCAGCAGTCTGCATAATAGATACAGCCGTCTGCGATATCTCTGCACCGGCAGTATCACATGTAAATACTAAACAAACATGCCTTACAGGTTGCCAGCACAGGCAAACAGACAGTTTCTATTCTTAGTTAACGTACAGTTTGTTACCGACTGTCAAATATGTCCGTCAGCCTCTTAAGGACTATCGCACGCTGGTGGCAATTACTGGCAGAGACTCAGTGACCCCCTGGTGATACATTTCACAGTGATGCAAGACAGCGGGATAAAAGCAGTGTGGATGAGCGCACTGGCAGTGACCTTACCCATACTCCTCTGCTCGCTCGTTTGTCAGTGTGAGAGGTGTGTAACCCCACAGTCCAGACGCTGTGGCACTGAGTGGACGCTCATGTAAGCTAGCTGGCTGTCTGATTTATGGAGCCTGTGTCTGGACAGTTTTTGTGTCTATGTGCTGTATGTGAGAGACAGAGAGAGGGGCTGTGTGTATGTGTGTGTGTGTGTGTGTGTGTGTGTGTGTGTGTGTTTGTGTGTGTGAGATCAAGCACACGTTCACATTTGATGGTGAAAAATACCAAAATTTAGTTAAGAACGTGGACTTAATCGCTTAAAGAGCTTCTAGTCGCTGTGAAAGAACAAGCTTGTTCTCTACCAAAATGATGTTGTATAATGGAGAGCTGATTGAGGTCGATTAAGGTTTTATGGCACAATACCTGTAGATGGTTGCAGCAATATCTGAGTGTTAACAAGCAGTACACTTATTTCTACTGTTACATAAACATACAAGTCAGTCTCAACTAGGGCTGCAGCAGTATACCGCTTTGAAGGTGTACTGTGATATTAAAAGCATACCGTGTTCATGTGCTAATCTATGATACTGAAAATATGCCACTGGACAGAGAATCAAACTTTACTTTACTTGTTTTCAAAAGGGAGACTTTTCACACAAACCTCCATTTAAAAAATGTTAATACCCTTCAAAACAATTTGAAACTACGTGAACTGGTCTCTCTGCCTGATTTTAAAGCTCTCATAAATATACCGATGAATGAGTCGGTTGGATCTTTTCATTGTTCGTAGGTGATCTTGTTTGGCTGTAACTTTTTCTGTGCTGCTGTCTTGGCCACGTCTCTCTTGTAAAAGAGATTGTTGATCTCAACGGGACTTGCCTGGCTGAATATAATAAATAAATAAAATAAAATAAATAAAGTTTGTTCAACCAAACAGAACCCCTCTGTTTTCAGTCCTTTAAGGGTCATTTTAACTTATAATAATAATAATTCTGTGTTACCATGATACCGTGAAACTGCAATATTTTCTGAGACAGTTACCGTACCGTGACAATCTCATAGAGTTGTAGCAGTAGTTGTTGTTTATTTCAAGTATGTAAATAATACATGTAAATACAATATGAAAAAATAATAATAATAATAATACAAAATGGACAAACAAAGACAACCTGAGAAAAGAAAAACAACACAAAAATTCCGTTTACGTATCTGAAAAGGGGTGGGAAGAAGTACAAAGTTATTTAATCCCACCCCTTCTTCATAAAGTATTAATGAAAAATTATTTTACCTTCCTCTTTACCTTACTCTTTTCTTATTTCTTTGTATTTTTGTTGTGCTGGCAAAGAATAAATTAAATAAATAAATATAAATAAAAATAAAAAAACCCTAATGCAACCCTAATCTAAATCTGTATCTTTGTCCATATGACAAAAATGACCTTTTTCCACTTTTAATAAGGATTCAGGAAAAATTAAACCAACTCATCCATTAAAAGTACTCAAATATGATTTTGTAAAATCAGTCTGAAGCTGGAGGTTAAAGGTTGTTTTTCTCGCATGCCTCCATGGAAAACTGCCAACTTATTGATTCAGTGATGGATTGAGGACCATGTTAACAACAGCAACACATCCATTTAAAGTCTCCTTTTTCCAGTCGTATGCTCGGTACCTCCCAAACACATCATAAAACTGAAAGTGAACCCTACCTATGCTGTCATCAAAGCCAGACTCCAATACTAAGGTCGTCTGGAAGTACTGAGCATATGACTGGTTAAATGAAACGTAGATTATATTGCAGATGTTTTGATATAGTTTTGCCATTTTCTGTAGAGGCATGTGAAAAAACAAAGTTTTAATGGTCATTTTGTGGGTGAAGTATTCCTTTAAGCAAAGTTGGTATTTTCATACATGCAAATGCTTTGAAAGCAAATATGTCAAATAAAGATAAACATAATCATTCCTCACTCTTATATGTCTTATATACTGCCAGTCTTTTTATATGGATTTCTCTTGCAAATTAAAATAGTTGTTAAGTTTAGTTTTCTGTCTCTGAGACTGCAAAGGCTATAAAAGGCTTCTATAGTATTTAGTGTTCACATTTAAAGAGGGATGCAAGTGGTTTTAAATTTTGAAAACAATTTATACTGTCAGATACTGAAGCTATAAAAGAAGGCGTTTATGCTTGTTTACACTGAAGATGTGTATTGTTTCTACTTTAAAGCTGCTTAAGGGTTAATTTAAGGGGAAAATCAGGGTTCAAGTGGTTGAAAACTTTAAAAATGTATAACATAGTGTCATAAGTTTTGTCTTAGGAGCACATTTGGCTCCTGCTCTTCCACATGTCTAGGCCCATTGTACTTATTTATTGTCCTAACAAATATGTTTCTGGTTATATTTCATGTATTCAAGCGGCCTCTGAACTTCATAAATGACTGTGTTACACAAAACAGCGTAAGACAAATTACACCGTTCTGCCTCAGGCTGAGAAAACGTACTGAAAAATGACAGCAAGCAAACAACCGAGTGCTTCGTGGCATGAACGCAAGTGACCATATCAGAAACGGACCTGGTGGCCATCCATCTCCTCGTGTGTGTCCACGCTGGTAAAGCTTTAATAAATCACCGGGGCAGTGTGGGAGCATGGGAGGGGGGGCTCCATCGGGACTGAGGATGCCTTACAAAGCAGTCTGTATGACACACAGCAAAGCGGAGGGGTGGAGGGGCTTTAGGGGGGGGAGTGAAGGACGAAGGAATGGCCGAACACAAAGAGCACAGAAGAGAAAAGGCATGGCAGGATGGGGCTCGGGGATTGAATGCTGAAACTCGACTGTAGTAAAGAGGATTTAGACTGGGAGACGGAGAGAAAACAACTGGGAGGTGAACTCAGCAGTGATGTAATTACTGAGCTCAGAGCAGAGAACGAATGTGAGAGGCAGGGAAAGAGATTGATTACCATGATTACTGGGCGATAAAAAGAGGCTAGAAATGTGTCTTGTTCCTTCTGTAGGCATAAAAAGAATATAAAGAACATGTCTGACACTTTGGTACTTCAGAGTGATGTTAGAGAAAAACATAAACACATGTAACACCTAGAATACCTTTAAAAATAATGAATGAAACATACAGAAAACCAGCAGCTCAGCAGGTACTGCTTGAAGGCTTCATGAGCGAATGAGCAAAGTGCATTAGCTTTATATGTTTGGTAGCTAAAACTCTAATTAAAATGCAACTGAGAGGGCTGTTTCAATGGTCTTATAAAGTCAAGAGCTCCCATTTTAGCCAGAGGCAATCCAAAATTTTGGACTTCAGCTGCAGCAGTTTTTAATTTGGCTGCCGTCCCAGCCCCTGCCGTCCATCTTCTCAGGCAGAAACGCACAAAAAAAAAAGGACATGGTGGTGTTACCGAGAATGACTGGACAGGATATCCAGTTTCCCAGCGGAGTGGGAGAGCACACGCATTCTGTGTCACTGAGTCAGTGCGCTCACAGGGAAGTCGGCGTTCGTCATAGCCGACCTCACCGAGCAGACAGAGGCCTGTAAAAATGCCTCTCTGCTTAAATCATGGCAGCAAACAGAAGCAGGCGGTTGCTTGGCATGTCTCCCCTCCAGTAGCCAGCCAAGCGAGCCAGCAGTGACGTGGGTCGGCCGGGGGCGCTGCAGTGAGTCCTCAAGGAAACACAATTAATGTGTCTGAGGAAGAACAATTGGTGGAGACTGATCCATGCAAAGGAATTTCCTCAGAGCAGTGTGAGAAACAGGATCAGATCAATTCACGATAAACGGCTTTGTGAGATGCTGAGCTCAGCTCGGACATCCTTCATGTGAAATACTACCTCAAGTACTGTATCTCTATCACTGGGATGTCTGTCATCTCCTCACTATACTGTCAGGATGAGCATCTGGTGACATTGGCAGACCACATGGGAAGCTAAAGTCACACAGTATCGATCCTCAGAAACACTGTATTGATAGTTTACAGACACAGATTGGAGGCAGACGTTCATATTCTATCTTCAGCTGCAAAATAATGGACATAGCTGCTGTGATGTCACCTATTGGTTTTTGGACTCCTGGTTGAAGCCTCGACTTCAGCTGTCGCCATCTTTGGTTTTTTTTTTGGAGCCAGAAGTGACCAAATTTGGACAATAAGTTAGAGCTGAGGAGGAGCGAGGGGTCGATCTGACTCATACACTGTCACTCAAAGTGGTCCGCCCTTAATTTTGCGTAACTTTAAGCCTTAATGTCACGTAAAGAGTTGAGTTATATAAAAATTCACCCCCTTACAGTCGTCAGGAATGTTGAAATTAGCTACAGAGGCCAAAACCGTTTTGGTACCAGGCTGTAAACATGTTTGTTTCTGCTGTAAATTTCGGCATTTTAACATGATTACTTGCTGTAGCCAGCCTCTAGTGGCCGTTCAAAGAACTGCACTTTTCGGCGCTTCAATGTTAGCCTTATTTTGTCAACCCTGGCTGTTGCTGCTTGATGCGAACAAACAGAACACAGTTCTTTGGAGCAGGCAGGATCATGGAGGGTGTACCGCTCGCTATTTTATAAAATATCACCATATGTTGCTTTGCTTACAGTATCGCAGTTTATCGCAATATATTGAATCGCATCATATCGCTAGAGTCTTGCCCAGACACAGTCCTACTGGAGTCATGGGGTGATGGGTAGATGAAAACAACTCAGATCTCTCGACCAACTCAGACATCATCTCTAAGAGTTGATCAATGCGACAACCTCTTGAGAAACAACTAGACTGATCTATAAAATGTCTAAACTGTGGAATAAGCCCAAGTCTGACCAACAGTCCAACACTCAAAGACACTCAGAGACAAGCCGTGATCCATCACACTGGAGAACATTCTGTTCCACAGTGACTTAGACGACTCATCGATTATCAGAATAGTTGCTGATAACTTTTCCGTCCATCGACTAATTTCAGCTCTAATGTGAACAATTTAACGTGCTAGAAACGAGCCTATCTTCAAGAGCAGTATTGATTATGTGTCTTGATTTAATTTATCACCACATTAGAAGAACTTCTCTGCTCATAGAGTGCTGCAACCACGCTGAATGAGTCAACCCGCAAACTTCTGGCACATGAGCGACTGCAGTGAGGACTTCAGTAGGCTGAAGGGGAAATCACTGGAATATTCCTGTAAAAGCACCACGGGGACTGAAAGTACGTCCAAGATAGTCTGGTATGTGGTCACATTTGTGCTTGTTTTTAGTTCTGTGAGGCTGGTGTACAGGCAGTGATATGAGGGGCCAGAAGAGAAAAGGGGGCCCGAGGCAACATGATTTCAGGGCCTTGCTACTCCCCTGCACATAACATGTGTGGTCAGATATATTAGGATGTAAAGATTGTCACTGATTGCCAGCTTTATGGAGCACATACATCAACATGCACACTAACATCTGTGTGTACTCACTTCCTCCTGTACTCATCCCTCTCCCGCTTGACTTTGGCCAACACGTTATACAGAGCCCTCAGTTCTGGGGTAATGGTGTCTATCTGGACCCCAACTCCATCCGGATGCGTCCACGTCACCCCGGGCCCGTGCACGGTCTCAAAGCGCTCCCCTTGCCTCCGGACGTGGGTGAAACTCCAGATGGTGCCCGGCAGTCTCGAATCGGGACCGTCCGTCTGCACCGCAACTTCCCGGGCGTAAAGGTGCCGGTACTGCGTTTTGAGCAAGGCTTGCTGCAGCTGGCTCTCCAGCAGTTTGTTTCTCCTCTCAAGTTCGTGGACTTTGGCAAGGAAGCAGCGGAAGCGCAGGTTGAGGGTTTTCAGCACATGGATGTTGGAGCCCAGGTCATTTCGCAGGGCGCTGGTCACCGCGCCCGACCCGGCGGGGACGTTGCAGACCGGCCCGGGCGGAGCGTCGGAGAAAAACAGCGAGTTCATGTTGGTAAACAACAACAACAACAACAACAACAACCCGGTAATCCAATTATGGCTCTGTCTGATTTGTATACAGCAACAACAACAGCAAATGTTTTTGTTTTATCTCTGCATATTCCTTGAGCAGCCCGCTCCCCCAGGACGAGTTTCTCCTTACAATGCAGATGCTGAGAGTGACTGAGAAGCTGGAGATGGGGTGATCATCACTGTCCCCGCTGGACCCCGAGATCTGGACCCCTGCAGCAAGAAAATCATAAACCCAGAAAGTCCTTTAGGAGGCACCGAGGGCATTATCTTGTGAAGGAGCGAGAGGTTTGACGCAGACCGCAATAAGCACCAGCAGCAGCAGCAGAGGCAGCAGCAGCACTTCCCGTCACCCTCATCTCTGTGTTTGTCTTTGCTTTGTCAGGAGCTGCTGATGCTGAGCGGGTTCATATAGCCAGCAGACGGAGGAAGATGGTCCACCTTCTTTCTTTGTCATTCCCCGTTCACTGTGGCTCTATCCGGTCTCCATGTGGTGCGGTGGGATGGCAGGATGCAGGACCGCAGAGCCCGGCCTCTCCGTGGTGTGCGCGGATCATGTTGCAAAGTGCTAAACTCGGCACTATCACCCACATCAGCCCCTCCTACCTCCCTCCCCCTTTTTCTCTCTCTGACAGCGAGGAGAGGATCACATCCTGGCTGAGGGCACACACATAATAAGCCTTATTAATAGGATAAAGCAGACTATAACAACAATGCATTTTCAATTCATTTGGTCTTTACGCATAATGAAATCATCATATGAAGGTTTTAACTTGTTACAGTTTACTGCTGAATCACTGACAAACTTCAGCCACAATAATAATACAACATTTATGAAGGGACTCACTGTTTTTTTAATGTATTCTGCTCCCTTTCCACTTTCAAATCCTGTTTGAAAACACATCTTTTTTGATCTAATGGTGACACACATACTGATGATGATGATTTTATACCTTATATTTATAATTATGATTTTTGTGTTGTTATTTTATTAACTTTTATGTTACTGAATTGTTTGATTTTATGATCTATGGATACATTGCCACTTGTTTTCTACTGTGTCTTGTAAAGTGTCCTTGAGTGCCCTGAAAGGCACCTGCAAATAAAATGCATTATTATTATTATATGACTGTGTAGGGTATAATGAGTTCATGTACGTGTGTGTTGTTTTTACTGTAAAGACAAATTACCATTAGCTTGTAATGGGCAATAATTTTATTTCTGATGTTCATATTAATATATTATAGCTTATATTTTGATATACATCAGTATAAATAAGTACATATATTGTTACTAAGCAAACTTCTGACCTACCTCTGCACCCTGGTATTTACCAGCTACGCTCCTCCAAGTGGTTGCTTTCTAATGAACCCTGGATTTTCACAGATGCACCACGAACATGGAGCAATCCTCAAAAAGATTTAAAATTAAAACCACTCATATCCACTGATGAATTAAGGGCATCCTAAAGAATGTTGGTGACAGAGACATGTGCTTGTTTTTATCGAGAGGTTGTTGTTTTATTGTGCATTTTTGTTATATGTTGTATTTGTTGCATTTTAAATGTGTTTTGATGGCTGCTACCTTGGTCAGGCCTCTCCTGTGAAATAGATTTTCAATCTCAGTGGGTCCTCCTGGTTAAATAAAGGTTGAATAAATAAATAACCGTGCACACATTTCATACTGTAAATACACATGTAAAGGCTTTGTCACTTTGCTCTGAGATATAAAGAAGCTGCAGTATTGGTAAGACTTTCTGCACATGTGCATTAATAAGTACATGAATGTATGCTGGGGTATTGTGTCAGATATTGTTTTTAATCTCAGTTTATTGTACAGTTTTTCTACTTATTCTTTACTTTATGAGGCAGTCTTACCTTTTTGGAATCTTCTCTGCTCTGTTTCTCTTTGATAAGCTTTCTCAGACTTTGAATTATTTGCTCTGGACCTGATAACCAGGACAAATAAGTAGCTCAATATTAGACCAAATGCTCCTAATGAATCTGCAGCATCTTGCAAATATCACTTTAACATTTGTGGGTAGGAGCAAAATCAAAGAAGGGACTTGAGACAAGGGCAACACTTTCAAAAGGGCCCACAATAATAAAAAGAAAAATAATATATAAAATATGTAATAATAATAATAATAATGCACCTAAACATAGATATTAGCAGAAGGTGTATTGTAGTGAGTGATGTAGTGCTCACTGTACTTGCATGTTGTTGCTTTGGCTCAGCCCCCTCTAGTGGGTTAATCCGTCCATAATCCCTATTCCTTTAGGCATGCCATGACATGCTATATATAGATGTAAAATGAATTTGACAGCTTGGAAAGACAATGAAAAATATTGTTTTCAATAAAAATGGAATTTACTAAAATAGGTGAAATGCCGTATCATATAAATGTATGCAACCTAATCATGTGATCCCATAATAATCATTATATGTTGGGCTATTGTAGCTGAAACTGCCTTTACCTGTATGTTTATTTTATTTCATTTTATTTTTATTTTAAACTTTGTATTAACAGTTTCCACACAATGCATCTGGTGGTCAGTTCATTCAGTTTGCACACACAGTGGAAAGCAAGACAAGACAAGACAAGACAAGGCATGGCAAGACAAGTCAAGACACGACAAGAGTATGAACACACACAGGGGATTACCTAATTGGTTATAAAGCTGTGAGATATTTTGGTCAGTTTTTTATTACATATTTTTAAGTTTGATATTATTTTAAGATATATATCTAGATCTGAATTCTTGAAAGTAGGATACAAGGGCATTTTTTAAAGTATTTTGTTTTATGACTATAAAATTTAGCTAGGATAATGAGCAAAATAATTATATATTGTTCATTTTAGGAGAAATTTGATTTGTTTTTAATATATTATTAAGAAATCAGATTGTTTGAGTGAAATGTTCTTGTCAAAATGTCCTTGGAGATGCAACTAAAAATCAGTCCAGATGTCACATATACACATTGAAAGAATAAGTGCTCTAAGGGTGCATTTGTCATTCATATCAGGAATGTGTGAATAAAGATCAGAACACACTGGATAATATCTATGTACCTGTATTATATATATGCACTGCACACATACAGGAGAGCCTACCAAATCATTTTAATGACTGTGCCTGATTTATATGTAATATCAGTTTGACATAACGTCAAAGCTAACATGACTTTAAACTCAAGGTATATTTATTTAGGAGCAGCAGAACATTTCTACGCACCAGGAAGCAACACCGATGACTTATAAATATTTTAATGAAAAGTTATTTTATTTTTGTAGTCAGGCACAACATGGACAGCCTCACCAAACAGAAACATTTGGGGTCCTTTCACTTCACGTGTGCGCCTGCTGCTCTGACATCGTGAGAGGAAACCATGCCGAAGTCAAAGAGGGACAAGAAAAGTAAGTAAATAGCGGTTTAAATTATATAATTCAGAAACACATTAAGCGGTTAAACATATTAAGTGGTCACTTTTATGTAGCTGCTGTCTGCGACAACAGAAAAGCAACGGAAGTTAGCTAACAAGCTAATGTTAGCTTCTCCTTCTGAGGGAACTACAGTTAGCAGTTAGCCTACAGCTGGATGATGTCAGTTAAAGTTATAGCTAACAGACTTCTTCTCACATTATTCTTTCCCCAGTTTCTTTAACGAAAACAGCCAAGAAAGGACTGGAGTCAAAACAGAAGTTAATAGAGGAGGTGAGTGCCCTGTCAGCTATCCTGTGCTGTGCTACCAAGTGTTAGCTGCTGCTGCTGCTGCTGCTGCTGCTGCTGATGACATGTTTCATACTAAACTCTCCACCTGTGTGTATTTTCAGCTACGGAAATGTGTGGACACCTACAGGAGCTTGTTCATATTCTCTGTGGCCAATATGAGGAATAATAAACTGAAAGACATCAGGACAGCATGGAAACACAGCAGGTAGCCACCCTGATGATTTGGTATTCCAAATTTATTTTAAAAATGTCTTGAAGGTTTGACTTGGCTTGACTCTCCTCTCTTCCACAGGTTCTTCTTTGGCAAAAATAAAGTCATGATGGTTGCCTTGGGGAAAGGAGAAACAGACGAATACAAAGATAATTTGCACAAGGTAAGCGAGATCTGAGATGTGAGATGTAATAGAATAGATAAACTTTAGTGACAGAAATTCTCCTTTGTCAAGGCTCAACACTACACATGATTCACTTTCAAAACACTTTTAAGATAATATTAAGAATAGGACTGTTGATACATCAACTGAGAAAAGCAGGTTTAAGTGCAGTGTCTAATTGAGATTGTTCGGGCTGGTTATTGCAGAGGGAATGAAGGGTTTCTGATAGATGTTTTTCAGGGCTAGTGGGACATTGTAGTGTCTGCCTGATGGCAGTAAAGCCTTGTTCACGTTACAGGACTGGCCGACCAGTCTTGAGTTGCAGAGACTATTGTAATCTTTTGAGTGTTCATACTTACTTACATACTTACTAGAAGGAGTGGTGGAGGGGATGAGAAGGGTCCTCAGTGATCAGGGTGGCTTTCCTGATCTCACATAGAGGAGTTTGGGATGACCCAATTATAATGTAATATAATTACATTTTTATTGATTATGTGCAGGTCAGCAAGTATCTACGAGGAGAAGTGGGCGTACTTTTCACAAATAAAACAAGGGATGAAGTACAAGAGTAAGTAAAGCTTCACTTAATGCAGTATAGTTGTTGTTAATCTCAGAATGTTGTTCAGTAGTTAACAGAATGGTGTTCTCTATCCACAGGTATTTCAGTCATTTCAAAGAGACAGATTTTGCACGGGCAGGCAACCAAGCACAGATGGACATAACTCTGGATGAGGGACCCCTCGAACAGTTTCCTCACTCAATGGAGCCCCAGTTGAGGCAATTAGGACTTCCCACTGCTCTCAAGAAAGGTAAAATTACAGGATATGGCTGTTATTATTCTAAATATGCAAAGATTTAACCCAACCGTGTGACAGATTTTCAATTCTTCTTGAATTTCCCACCCTGTCTGTGGCACTCAGCTTCAAGCACATTGGTTCTTACTGAAGATCCAAATTTAAAGAAATCAGGTCACATTTATGTGTTTTCTTTTTTGAAACAGACTGTCATTTTTTTTAAAGCAGCTGGGTAATGTAGGCTTTAGGAGATGTCATTCAAACACCAGCAAATGCATTTGTTGGCGACTTTTTTTCAGTTACAAATGAATAACACATCTAGTGTTCTGGGGTCTCATTTATAAACATTGCGTACACACCAAACGAGGCCTGAAAGAGGCGTGCGCCACGTCCCGAGCCAAAAGTTGTGATCTATAAAAACAGACTTGATGGGAGAAACCTTCAACCCAATGTTTATGAACATTTTGGAGACGTGAAATTGGCGACGCAGATGGTGAGGTGGAGGCCTGATTGTAGAAATTGTGGAATATTTTTTGGCACACACCATTTTTGGCTTTTGTCCGTGCATACATCTCAGTTTGGATCCTACGAACTGTTTTAGAAATGAGACCCCTGGTGAGTGTTTAAAGCAGCAGGATGGTGCATGTGGGATGGACTCACAACAAACTACAGTGCCCGTCTGTGTTTATTGTAATGAAGGAACACATCTACCAGTGCAACAGTGTCACACTGATGTGTTTTAAACTGTTTTGGACAGCAGTTTGGAGTCCATGTCACAGAGGAACATGCTTTATTAGGTGTTTGTTACACAGGCAATACTTGTTGGTAGGATCAACTGTAATTTTTTAACATGTTTGAGCGCAGCAGTGACGCCCCTTTTTCTTCTAAAGACATTACCATTGACACTTAAGCAGGAGTCATTGTTACTCATCAGTTAGTTCGATATGATGCCTGATAGTCACATGTTGTATCATCTGTTATTGAAGGAGTGGTGACCCTGCTGAAGGACCATGACGTCTGTAAGGAGGGAGACGTGCTAACTCCTGAGCAGGCTCGTATTCTGGTAAGTTCTTGACTGTTTGACCCCCTTTACGTCTTGCATTAAGATGCGTTTTGGGCGATCGGACTGCAGTTGGATAGTACTTGACCACATAACAGTGCATAAATACACTGAGAACAGCATTGTGATCTGATCAGCCAAACCACCTCTGGAGGAGATCAGGAATGCATTGTGACCACATTGAACACAAGGTGTAAATGCAGTTGCGCTTTATATCTACGTACAACAACTACGTGGGCGAAAATACGTAACTGTGCGGGACTCTTAGAAACCAGTGGGATAGCAGCCGTTAGCCAGCCAAGCTACTAGAAGAAAGCAGTAAGAATACTTACAGAGGTTTAAGACACTCACGGCATTGAGTGAAGACGAGACCAAGGGTCTGCTTTTAATTTGGTCTGATGAAAGTTGGTGACTCATATAGCAATATAGCATATAGCCATTTATGAAGCAATGACTAAGCAAACGGTGGAGAACAGCTACAACTGTTCGTAGTTTGAGCTGGACAGAGCGATCGGATCTCAATCTGGATCTGACTGGATACTGGAGACGCATATAATTACCAGGTGTAAATATAATCAGGTTAAATCATATCTAGATACAATCTGGATACCACACTGTAATGCAAAGACAAAAAAAGAGAAAATATTGATTGTGACATTTTGTGCTGTGTTGCTTTTGTCTGACTGTTCAGATTGGCTCCTTTTTTATGTCCATAGAAACTCTTTGACATCGAGATGGCAGAATTCAAGGTCCAGATCAAGTGTATGTGGAACTCAGAGACAGGCGAGTTTGAGAACGTTGCTGGTGAGGAAGAGTCTATGCAGGATAACGACGAAGAGGAAGAGGATGATGCAGAATGAAACATCTGCACGGACAGAAGTTTGTACACATCTGTTTTTTTTTTTTTTAAGTCAGTTTTTTCCAGCCTTTAACAGCAGAGGGACTTTGATGTTGAAACATTCAATCCTGACAGCGTGTGCTGCTCCTGGAGTCTGTAATCTCTCTCCTTTGTCCTTTTTTCACCCCCAAAACATGAACACGTGTTTGTCAACCTTGAGTTTTAGCTTTGGGCTGAATTGTTGTTCAGTAAACACTGGTGACTGGAGTCAGAAGATGTAATGATCCCCTACATGTGATCATGATGATGCCACTTGTTTTGTCAACATTTGCCAACATGAGGAAAAAGGGTTGTACTACATGTGTGTATTTTGCCATTCAGCCCATACATAGAGGCACATGTTCTTTTGTGTGTTAAACCAGCTCATCTGATGCATTTAATGTGTACGAAAAAACACTTTATTGATTTTATTTTAATGTGAAAAATTGGGTTTATTTTTAATGTAACAGTTTCATTAAGGCAGACTCCAGAGAAGGTTATTTTTTTTCCTGAAAAAATATCCAAAGTTTTCATTTTTACGTTTGTACATGAACAATGAAGTGCTCTTCACATCAATACAGACTGGTCTCAGTTGATCCATTCATGAGAACAAAACCATTTCGAGTGTGAATTTGATTGGATTGAGATTTTGGCTCTTCAGCGGAAGTAGTTCGGACACTCGTGGGCTACCAGATTCCAGGCCTCGTTGAAAGCGGCGACCACTCTCTCATCCAGAGGCCCCTCCTCTGCAGCAGCCAGGTTTTGCTGAAGTTGCTCCATGCTCGACATGCCAATGATGACTCCGTCACCAAGATCACCCTGAAACAGCAGATGGTGCAGTCGTCAGAAGAAACGTACTGCTGCCACACCAAAACATGGATCTGGTGAAGACGTGTTTCGCTTCAAGTTGTCACGAAACATTTTCCATCTATGCACCAGTTCAGCCTTTGACTGGAGCACTGAGGCTAACTATGCAGCGACTGTCCTTTCAGATGGGAATGAGCTGTGATTTTGATGTTAACACATCGTATGCACACATCATGACCAGCTATGATTCAACATTTGGCCAGCTGATGTGTGGGTTGATTTTAAAAGTCATGCCACTAATTATATGTTAACACAGCTGTAACATGTGTTCAGTAACTACAGACTAGGCCTTTAAATTTGGGTTACAAATGAATACAAAATAATTGACAATTATCCCAGAAAGGATTCTGCTCAATAGGTGCCATATCATCTTATAATGCATGCCTGACCACTGACTGTTACTGCAGTGCTGACAAAATGTGTTTTAAGTGCGTTAAGATATAACACTGCATGATGTGAGCACTAAAAATTAGTTATAGGCCCCTTTAAGGAGGATCAGTCTTTGTTTAGTATGTATATAAAAATTCAAACTTCTCTGCAGAGTGAGAAACCTTCATTTCCCCCGAGACGTTCAGATAATCTCATGTGGTACACTGCAAACTCCTCATAATACCAACTCACAATCGACAGTCTCGTGTCACTGCAGCTACCGATGCACAATTGGTACCTTAAGTTGGGAGTGATGGTACATCCAGCGCATAGCAGCAGACGTCATGGAGGGTTTCTCTGAGCCGTAAACTGTCTCCATGGCCTTAATGACCAGTTCTATCCCATCGAAATGACTCTGCTTCCAGTACCTGACAGACAAGAGGACAGTTACTGTTATTTTCTGCTTTATCAGAAAATGATGTCTGCAGACATGCAGAAATACCTCACATGGACAACGTAAAAGAAGTTGCTTGTTGGGAGAATTTGAAAAGTAAACTGTAAGTCATTCACCTGTCCCTGTACGCTGCAGCCCAGCTGTTACCAAAGAATCGTCCTGCAGGCTGGGAACCATCTTTGTCCTGGTAATGGTACTTTCCTGTCAGAAGGCCTCCTGCAGAGAAATAGTAGTGTCACGAGTCAAGTTAAAATGATCCAGGATTCTGCAAGTGAATGTTGATTGCCCAGTGTAATGGCTATAAAACAACACCGTCAGCGTTTGGACTGATTGAATGAATGAATGAATGCCTTTATTGTCACTGCATGTTCTCATACAATGAAATTTGCTGTCTCATGAAAGAAAACCGTTCCATTCACTCAACACACACACATACCCATACAATAAAATAGGATAAGGCTAAAATATGATAAATATGATAAATAAGGTTCTATAAAAAGGACACCATAAAATACAGCCCTTGTACAACTGTCCACGGTAGTGCAATTTAAGCATTTCTGGGCCCTGTGGCATCTTCCAGAGGGCAGCAGTGTGAGCAGGTGGTAAAAGGGGTAGTTACTGTTTTTAACAACCCTGCAGGCTCTGCTGTGGCAACGAGACCCGTAGATATCTTCGAGGGGGGGCAGGGGGAGTCCAGTAGTTTTTTGTGCTGTGATCACCACCCTCTGGAGAGCTACCCTGTCTGCAGAACACTTCCCAGGAGCTGTGAGGCTTATAGGGGACCAGATTGGACCAGACTGGTCCCGTATAAGCCTTACATTCACAGTGCAATTCTGTCCACTGCCGGGTACGATCTCCCAGGAAAATGGCGGCTCAATTTACAGCACAAAGGAAGTGAGTCAACTGCAGTCAAAACAAGAAGAGGATAGCTCTTTTGTTTTTCTCGATAGCTGTTGGCAGCTATAGCATTTCAGAGGGTGAAGTTGAAAAGTTGTCAGTTTTCACTTTAATGTCAAAACAAGACCAGTGGTTTACGGCCATGGTGGCAGCTCTTTGAGGCTGGATGTAGACACGGTGGCGCTTTGTGGTACAGTAAATACTAATGTCAGTATTCTGACATCTGCGTATTATGAATGAATGAATGAATGGTTTTATTTTGAACAATTTTTGAAGAAAAATAACAAGAAAGAAATAAGACATTACAGTTTGAAAAGGAGTAGGAAGAAGTATAAACTTATTAACTCCTACCCCTTCCATCAATGATGGATATTTACATAATTTACACTACCATAATATTTATACACACATACAGCCCCACATATATATACATACACATACACACCCATGTACCATGTATATGTTGTAAGAACATATATACCATGTATATAACAATAATAATATATAACTATATATATACCGCAATATAAATACCGTATATAATAATAATAATGATTATCATTGAATATAAAATCCAGTTGAGGTTTGTGGGAATGTTTTTTTCATAAACAAAGTACTGAACAAGTTCAAAGTTTGATTTGGTGATGATGCTAAATGAAAAGTTAAAGGATCTCTTAGGTGATCAACATGAATGTGGGTACCAAATTTATTGCACTCCATCCAATAGTTGTTGAGACATTTCACTCAAAACCACACATGACAACCTCATGGTGGCGCCAGAGTGAAAGACAGGGAATCACCAAAATCATGAGGATTTATCTTCTGGTATCAGTTTTCACCATCTGTGAGTTTCTCCTAATGAATCAAACAATTTAGATGATGCATGCTGCACCAGAGAAGGAGGATATACAACACCTGCTAGAGGATTGTAAGCGTAGAATCTCATCCCGAAGTATCTCAGACATGGCAGCAGCTCCGTCTCAACCTGTCTTGTAGTGGCATTGTACATTCCCTGTGAACGATTGTAAGAGTATAAGTTAGGGTGCAGAATAAAGTCAAAGAGATTACATTCAAGCAAACAAAACAAATGTAACAAGGTGATAACAAGACCTTCTGTCCTTGTCAAAAAACTACTGCAAATCTGGCTGAGCAGTTACACAGAAGCTTTATCGGCTCACTATGAAAACACAGGAGTTTCTAACCCAGCTATTAGCATGTTAGCATGACAGGAATTTGAAGGGAACTCATACACAATGCAGACATACAGTGCACTGAGCAGCTTACTTATTCTATGGTGCAGTTGATTGGAGATGAAGCTACAAGGCTGTTGATTCAAAAGGTGCTGGAATACCTGATACACAGTGGGAACAATCCAGTTGTTGTGTCTGCAGATGGTGGCAATTTCAGCCACTTCCCATGATGCATAGTTTGACAGGCCAAACTCCTTGAATTTTCCCTGAGGGTGACATTAAAACATGATTTAATAAACATAATAGTTACTTTATCATCAATTGCTTTTACACTTTATATGTTGTGGACAAAGACTGAAGGTCATTGTGTTGCTGTGTCATGTTAAAGGAAATGAGGTCTCTTTACCTCTTTGTGGAGTTCATTGCAGGCCCTCAGGGTGTCCTGGATGGGGTTTTGATGGTCAGGGGCATGGAGGTAGAAGAGATCCACACAGTCTGTCTGCAGCCTCTGAAGGGATGTTTCCAGTTGAGAGCGCACACTCTCTGGCTTCAGCGTCTTCCCATCCCAGGGGTTGGCTTTGGTCGCTATGCTCACTGTCACACAGAAATACTGGATTATAAGTATGTCATGTTCAGGTTGTTTTCAGTAATCTTGATGGCTCTTGATTCTCTGGAGGAGGTGTGGTTATCCAGTGATATTAAGAATCTGATATTAAGAGGACTTACCTCGGGGCTCTTTAGTCCAGTTAATGATCAGACTAAATCATGATAATGATAGTCATAAAAGTACAATGATTATATACTTGTTCCCAGGGCTTCTGATTTATGTCCCTGTTCTTATTTTGAAACTGGAGTTCTCCAGAGCTTCAACAGGCTCTCTAGGAAAAGGTTTTCTATCATGGAGTTCTTCCATGTCATATTGACAATATAATGGATCAACAATCTTCATCATGTCCCGATCCATGAATACTGTATGCTCAATGGGCTCAATGCTGCCCACTGTGAATGTAGATGTCAGTGTCTACCAAGTATCTCCAAACATGTCTGTATCAACCAGTTACGAGGCCCCTGGGTAAAAATGACCTGTTGGGAAATGCAGGATCAAAGGTTTACTAGGATCCACTGAGCCTGAGCTTATATAAGGGATTGAAAGTGAGGATATTTCTGCCTCTGTTGGTCTGATTTTGACCATTCTTCTTTTAATCTGTCTCCTGAGAGCACCCTTATTTCATTTAAGTGCAAAACCTAATTGCTTGAGTACCCCTTAAAGCAGAGATACTCAACTTGGTTCACCCAGGGGCCACTTTTGCAGAATGACAGGAGGCCAGGGGCCAGATAACACATAGAGATTAATAACTGATAAATAAATAATTAGCTCAAACATCTGTTCAGGGGGGTCTGAGGATCCTCCCCACCTTTTTTAATAAAACAAGCTGTATTTTGACACGTTTTTCTTTATGACACCTATTTACATTTTAATAGCTAGCACAGGATTTCATCTGAATCACAATCAGGTTTATCGCCAAGTAGGTTTTCACATACAAGGAATTTGGAGCATTGGATCTGTGCATAATGTAAATATGTTTAGAGAAAATGAAATTAACAAATCAAGAGATATAAACATTAGAAGTAAATTACAACAAAAATATGAAAAAATACCTATGATATACCTGAACAACAATGAAAGAGCTGTGCAGTTTGTTAGTTACATGCAGAAATGTGCAAAGTAGTGTCCAAGGAACATGAAGAACTTCTCAGTATGAAGAACAAAAATAATGTGTACAATAATTCAACTGCAATAATAATGTGCAATTAATCAAGACTAACCTGGTAAGTGTGCTTGTTGCTACCCAACTGTAACCACTGAATCTAAATTTTACTGGTTTTGCCTTGTGTACAGACATTCTTGCTCTGTCTTACATTAATTGTCTGACATGGTGTGTGACGTCCTGCTATGAGTAACTCTGTATTATGTGTCCTGTTTTCTTCATCATGTGTACGTTACTATTGACCTGCACCAGTGACTACAGAACAAGCTTCTATCTTACTTTTTTTGTGTGTCATGAACCCTTAAATTAATAGACATTAGGTCAGGGACCCCCCTTTGATCAGATTTCACTTCCGCAACCTTCATCTGAAAAGACTTTGGTTGTGAGACTGTGATTAAGAGCAGAATGATATAGTTGTCAGCTACAGTTGAGGATAACTGTGGAGGAAGTGAAACCCATGATCAGAATACCAGCTCTTGTGACTTTTACTCACATTGGACTTTGGGATTGTTACATGTCAGGCAAGGGAAAAAACACATTTTGTGCTGTGTCTTATTGGTTGTTGCCACCCTTGTATTTGTTTGGTGATGCTCTTTTTTAGATAAAGTTGGTTTGGCTTGTGTTTTGATTTTAGAGGTAGATGTTAATTGAGGCCTGGTTTTGTTTTGTTGGTTTCTTTTATTTGGCACAACCACTTCCTGTCCCTTCCTCCCTCACATCTGAAGGAACCTTGTGTTAAGTTTGTAAATAAATCACTTTTCATTTTTACACTTCTGCTGTGACTCCCTCAGTTATTTGATTGTCATGTTATTGTCTTATGTTTCCCGTTTTTTAAAACAGGGATGCAGGATTGGCACATCATTGGTATCAGCCGATATTGGCTTTTAAATGAAGTATTGGAATGAGCCAACAAGCTGATAATATCAGTTTTGATCAGTATCAGCCAACATGCTTTTTCTAACTTTGCACAATGATTTTTACATACATTGAAAAGTACTGTATTTCACATCTCCATCTGCTGGTGGGCCATCATGATAACAGCTACATGCATAATATGATATTAATTCCACTACAGAAGAGATCACTAAAATTAGGTAGGGAAAAAAGTGGATATATCAATATCGGTATCAGTTATTGATCAGATGAGTTGTTACATATCTGCATATCAGATATTGGCAAAAAATGCTGTACACCCCGAATTTGACTCGCTTCTCTGGTGAACTGTGGTGAAAACAAACTACTGCCCATTTTCTGGGGACCCCTTTTTACTCCTTCAAGGGCCCTTGGACTTCCGGTTGAGAACGACTGGTCTAAAACAAATTACTGCTGACATGGAGGGTTACTGCATGTCATTTTTTATTATGTGTCCTGTTTTGCCATTGCGTGTATGCTTATTATTGACCTGCACCAGTGAACACAGGACAAGCTTCGTAACCTTCATCTGAAAAGACTTTGGTTATGAGATATGTTTAAGAGCAGAATAATATAGTTGTCAGCTACAGTTGAGAATAACTGTGGAGGAAGTGAAACCCATGACCAGAATACCAACTCTTATGACTTTTACTCACATTGGACTTAGGGATGCATGGTGATATCAACCGATTTTGGCTTTAAAATTAACTACCAGAATCGGCCAACGTGCTCTATTTCATTTTGCACTTTGAATGAATATCACATACATTAAAAAGCACTGTATTACATGTCTCCATCTGCTGGTGGGCCATCAGGATAAGAGTACGTACGCATAATATGATGTTAATTCCACTACAGAAGAGACTTGATGATCACTAGAGTGGATATATCAATATCAGTCAAATGAGTTGTTTTGTATCTGCATATCGGCAAAAAAATCCAATATAGTAACTCCCTAAATGGACTCATTTCCCAAGTGTATTAGATGGTGAAAATAAGCTATTGTCCATTTTCTGGGACCCCCTTTAACCCCTTATAGGGCCCCTGGACCCCTGGTTAAGAACCTGGTGGGTGTCATTATTACATGATGTGTCCTCTTTGTCATTGTGTGTATGTTAATTATTGACCTGGCAAATGATTGCAGATGAAAACTGGCTTCTTTCCTACTTTAATATATATCAAATTAAAACATTTAAGTGTAATATGGCACATGGTACACTCACAAATTAAGTAAATAAACACAGAAAATAAACAGTCCCCCAAAACAATAAGATTTGTCCAACAAAAGCTCATCAAAATAAACAAGGCTAGCTGATGCTAACGTTAGCTAACGGTAGCTGCTGGTTAAAGGGGCTCGCGCCAGGTTTGGTACCCATAATGCCACGCTGCTGCCCACCGCCAGGTGTGTTGACTAATGAGTGACAGCTCCGTTAGTTCACTTCACAACACTGTTAGCGTCAGTACACAGAGTTATTGTGAATATTAGTGCTTCTTCTATACCTGTTTTAGGGAGATTCATGCCCCCTATGACCGACTCTGACTTCCCATCCACATACATGAAGGCTGTGTCCACCTGGTTGTGTCCCCTGTCCAGGAAAGCCCTCACCATCTCCAGGCTCTGCTCCGCGTCGGCTCGCCCACCGAACGCCATAGTTCCCAGTACGGACACGGGCCGTTTAGTCAGAGAGGACGACATGTTTCGACGAGCTACAAACCTCGGCAAATGTGTGAGTCTGCCTGTAATAACGTGACTCTGTGTGAGTGTGCACAGCCGTCCTGTTGTTATTACCCACTGCATGCTACAGTACAGCAGCTAGCGACACCGCTAAGGTCAAAGGTCGGTGGAGGTGGTGATTAGGGAGCGTCGTAAAATTACTTAACCGGTGTAAAACGGAACATGTGCTTTTCTGAAGACCTCTGTGGCCTCTTCTTCTGTAGCTGGGCCAGTGCAAAGTCCGCTTTCTGTGACCACTTCCTGTGTTTCTAGACATGCAGGTTAATATTTGTTCAAGTCTGTTTGTTGCATCATCTGTACATGGCTTTTCATACTGGGTGTAGTTCTTCTTTTTAACCACATGGTGTCAGCAAATTACCATCCTGTGTCACCTAAGATGCTCATTGGTCTCTCTTGCACCCAGCAATGTGCTGTCCAGATATGAAAAGCTGTATGGTAAACATTAAAATGGATAGTTGCATCCATATTTGGGGACAAAAATGAGCTCTGTGCCCCATTAAGCCCCCTAGAATCTTAGAAGCTAGCTCGTCTCTGCACTAATAACCTATCAAAGCTTTAAGATAGTTTGATATTTGATTCATCACACATTGGTTTAGGAATATGCCCCACCTAAACATAGTATTGACTGAAATATTAAACGTGATGTTACTAGGTTTTGACGGTGGTTCTCAATCAGAGGTCTGAGGACCCCCAGCGGTACTTAAGGGAGTACCAGGAGGTCCCCACAAAAATAGGAAAGGTTCATTTCCACTATTTAATTCACTGTAGAACTGAGCCAAATGTGAGTAATGCTGTGTTCACACTATGATGACCAGCTACGTTATCACCGAGTTGCTCAAGCACTCCTTATTCTAGTTTTGTTGTCACAGGCTTGTGTGTGTCTGCCACTTGCCACAAAGCACCTAGACTGAACGTCATCTTAAGTTTGTATTCAGTCATAAAAAAAAAAAAAAGTTTTTGAACAATGTCTGAGTCCCATTTTAACATCTCATTTCGCCACCCCATTGTGTCACCGGTGCACCGCAATAGTGTCAGGTAACTAAGTTAAATAACACAATAGAGTGTGCCAGGAATGAGTCCTAAAACTCGGAGATGAGTTACGACTCCCCTTGTCTCAAAGTTGATGGGTTTTTGGTGAGATGCCTGAAATATGTCTGTGGTTCACACAAGCTTAAGAGACTTTCACATTTTGTTCTACAACATAAAGTACATCAGTGAATACTCCACTGGTAAACTTTGCAGCCTCTGTGTTTCTATAAAGGTGCTTGCTAACAAGCAGCTAAATGAAACAACAGAATCTCATCATGCTGAGCCACACTGAACACGGCTTTACAGTCTGGTTATGGTGGTGATCTTTGGTCATGTGAGCGTAGTGTAGTGTTTTCATAGCCTAATGTTAGCTTTTTACTTTTGGCGAAGCATTTAGGCTTCAATAATCATGAAAATGGGGTTCATTTGTGAAGATTATCTTGCAGAATGAAACTTCTAAGTATCATAAACGTTTGTTTGCCGCAGAACTTATGTTCTCAGTAATCCAGAATCCAATGGAAAGATCCCACAGGCTTTTTGACGAGGGAATCAAGGCGATGCTAACTTCTGCGTCAGCCTACAGAAAAAGTCATCCTGGAGTGCTCTGTATGACAGCAAGAAACTTATGATTGGATGACGCTTCACTGAGTCATTAGAGCGCTGAAAAAAGTTGAGCTCAACTTTGATTTGTAGTCTGTCACACGTGTCTACAGCAACAAGTGTCAGGCATCGGTTTGTAGCGTCATGTCACTAGCTTCCACTGAAAATGACTTGTCGCCTGTTGCGGTGTCACTTGTAGTGTGACCACAGCATAAGAGTCATACGACTGAGTAGTTTGATCATAGAGTTCCCTTCCTCTGACATTACCTCCTTAGCCGTAGTTGTTGTAGCTGCAGTTCCCTAACCTAATGTGTATCACTTTAGAGGTTCTTGACTACTGAACTACAGCTGTATAAAGCAGGGCCTCAAGATTAGATTGGGTAAAAATGCCACAGCCACCCATCGATGTTTACAGTTTCTGTTTATATTGTGTTTTAGCAGCCTAGGCCAAACAAATTCATATATAATCAAATGCACACAGTGTAACTGCCACACAGAACATCTCAGGATTTGAGGTTTCTTAAAAGTAAACTTTGGAAACTAAAACTATTTTGTCACAATCATGGAAATGTTGCCTTTGTGATTAAAGGAAAGCCTGCTGGCATCTTAGAGTTGAAGCCATTATTTTGGTAGTGCTAATTGAGACAGTTTTTCAGGGCACCGCAAAGATTCTTTGATGCAATGCTGGATCACCAACTAGGCAAAGTGGGCAGCTGGTTCACCAGTGTCAATATGTTCTGTTGATTTGATTAACACTGACATTTGTTTGGGAGTTTGCATCATTGATTCATGATTTGGTGAGAGGCAGGGTACATCCTGGACAGGTCGCCAGACTATCACAGGGCTGACACATAGAGACAGACAACCATTCACACTCACATTCACACCTACGGACAATTTAGAGTCACCAATTAACCTGCATGTCTTTGGACTGTGGGAGGAAGCTGGAGTACCTGGAGAAAACCCACACTGACACGTGGAGAGACCCAGGCTCGAACCAGGAACCCTCTTGCTGTGAGGCGACAGTGCTAACCACTGCATCACTGTGCCACCTTGAATTTGCACAATACCAATTGCATGATTTTGAGACCCAGTCTTATAGAAGGGCTCTGTCTTCAACCTTAAAGACTTTCATTTATATTATTCCAGAATTAGATTTGTTTCATATTACTGTGTTTGTTAAAGGGGTCATATGCAACAATAAACATGTTGCTGTTTGGTGTCTTGTACCAGAGTCAATATAAAGCTAATTTCCACAGTGTACTGGTTGGTCTCTGGGCCTATCATGGAGCTGCCATGTGTAGCCTGCTATGTATACTTGACAGGTACTTGGAGACATAAGGGGTGGGAATCACCAGAGGATCCATGATACGATATCATCACGATACTTAAGTCATGATACAATATTATTGCCATTTTTAATATGTTGCAATTTGCTCAGTATTAGTATAAAATATATTGCGCTATATAGGGGTTTATTACCGTTTTCAGCTGTAAATGATGTTCCCCAAAGGAAAACTTTATGATCTGCTTTATCTGATAAGATAACGTTTTCAGTCTGTTCCTCTCACTTCAGCCATTTTTTTTTGCAGCAAAATGTATGTAGTGGACTGACAAAGCAATTGATGACATTATTCTCGTAGGCTACCCACAATTTAAGAAGTATTTGTAATAATAATTGATATTATTTTAAAAAATCAATACTTGGCACTTGTGACGATACCATATTGCAACACAAAAATATCGCGATACTATGGCATATTGATTTTTTCCCCCACCCCTATAGGAGAAATTAGTGCGCAGAGGGTGAGGGATTTAATATGGGTAGATTTTTGCCCTTCCAAACATCTGTTTTTGGGCCCAGAAATAAACAAATTTCGATTATCATAAAACCCACTTTAGTTGTTGCAGTTAAAAAGACTTGTTTCTGTCCCTATTTTGAAAGCGCATATCTCAAATGAGCTCTGAGAGCTCCTGATCTAATGAAATGATCTCACCCTCGGAGGGTGCACGGACAGCGGTGACCCTGGACTGTTGGGGGTCATGAACACACATGCGCGCAATGAAAGCTTTGTTTGGAGAGGCAGTAGCCGGTCCTGGCGGCTGACCCTGTGACCCCACCATCAGCTGTTTGCCCTGCAGAGTGACCACAAGCTGCTTCAGACTCAACCCCGAACATCCTCTGCTGCTCCGCGGGTGATTGTATATCACTCAGATTTCCTAGATGTCCATGCGGTGGTTTGCGCTTCCCGTCCTGCAGATGCTTCTCTGGTGTGCGACATGGCTCCCTATACGCACATGTGCGCTTATTTGTCAGCTCCATGAAGTTTATTAACATCAATAAGCGCACGTGGGGCTATAATAAACGTCATGCTGCGCCATGACGCATCACAGTGAGGAGAAAACTTAAGTTTGGACCCGAGGAAACCTTCCTGTTTTCAAGTTTGTGCATGCACTTTGCAGACTGCAGGGTGTCTCCTGTGTGTGTTTTAGAGGCAGCTGAAGCTCTGAATAATAAATGGCACCCTATCCATCCTCCCCCCTCCAAACCCCCCTGCCATCATTACCAAGTCAATGAAGGAAGGCAGAAAGCGCTCAGCCTCCAGTCTTTGCCCGTCAGTCCAACATCTGCAGTGACGAAGCGTAGGTGAGCTGCAGATTTCAGTCAGTGTCACGCACACACAGACACACACACACAGAGACACACACCGGCAGAGAGCGAGAAAACACACCGCATGTGATGGCTGGGTCGTTTTTGGGAAGTGCTGATCGTTTCCACGCGGAGGATCATTCACGCGCCTTTTAAGTTTCTCCCTGTTGCGCGCTCGGACTTTTTTTTTTTTTTTTAATTCTCATTTATTAGCTCACATTTCTATCGTTTAACCGCTGAGTTATACTCATGAATGAGTTTGTGGGGTTTTCAGTAATTTTTTGAAGCTCTAATTGAAGAAGAAGAAACATGGATGGTGTTATTTTTTATTTTTTATTAACATTTATTATAGAGGCTCGTGCGTTTCGTTATGGCATCGCCAACAATCTCCAGTCCTACATGTGAGTAACCTTTTCTCTTATGTTTTGTTGTTAATATTCTATTTATTTTCTTACATTACACAGATTCTTTTAGTCTTCATCTTTTAGGATATATTTTTTACTGCTTCACATTTCCTTTGGAGTTTAAACATGACCAAACTGCTGGTTCACCTGCAGATGCAAAAACTTGTCGCACACTCAAACAGGAGGTTTGTGAAGTGTTTTGCCAGACAGCAGCTGGATGACAGATCCATTTTGTAGATGCTGGATGATTCATTTCAACTGTTGTGTGCTCTCATCACGGTCTTTATTGGCTACCATGCAGTATCACTGTAATTTACATGATTATATATCAGCTCCATGTGGATGGTCTGTGCTGCATTCCTCACTCTGTCAGAGTTTGTTTGAAGCCCCCTCACAGTGAGGAGGCAGACAATTATAACAGGTATTTTAAACCCCCCAAAATAATAAATAAAGAGCTCGAATTATGTGAGAGAAGATTCTCTGCGGTTACCTGCCACTAACAATAAGGTCTTTCATATGCTATTATGTGTACAGCTGGAGGTGATGGTGATTACTGTTGTTTATGAGATGAGCAGCTGGATGCTGTCTTAAGATTCCTGCTGATCTCCATATGCCGAGCCTTCCTGTCTGTCCTTGGAGAGTTACCAAAGGAGTAAATGTTTCAGAGATCGTGTTGCGCTTTTCTTTTCTTTTCTTTTTTTTTTTAATATGATGAGGCTCCTCTGTGCACAGCAGCAAATGGTGTGAAAGACATCAGTGGCAGGTCTGCCTGTTAACCCAGACAGACTCTGTGTAAGAAGGACAAAACATCTCAGTTAAAAGGCTTATCGTGCTTTAGCTGGGGGCGAAAATGTTAACTGTCTCTGACACTCAGTCTCGTACCTACAAGTGAAAACATGCATGTTCTCTCCTATGTCCAGTGAAAACACTATAGATGTCTTGTGGGAATTGTCTGGAAAATTGTAGCATGTTTTTGTTTTATACATTTACTTTGAAAATTGTGCAGGAAAGCTGTAAGTGGTTACAGAGTGTGCACATCATATGCTTTTGTTTCTGAGCAAACCTGCCTCACATGTGAGCATTCTCATCTTATCTGGTTATGATTTTGTTTTTGCTGCTTTTTATATTTGGAGTAGAATATAGAAAATGAAACAGGAAATCCTTTTCATGCTGATGCCACCCTCTGAAGGATTTTCAGGTACCACGCTACAGGTGAACACTGAGTTTAGGTTGAACTACAGGTAGTATCTTGTGCAGCTTAGCGTCCTGAAAGGTGATGCATGAGGAATTCCCCTTAAGTCTTTAAAAATACCAAAAACCAGACATCATAAGGAGCCTTACATCTCAACACAGGTAATGCCCTCACAGGCGTTACGTCTTAGTTAACTAGAAAATGACTCATGAACTTTGTCCATCATCTCCTCTCCCAGTGCTCATAAATTGCCCCGCTGCTATCTGTACATCTGTAAAAACATTTTGACACCTTAAGTATTTTTTAACGCTTTTCGTTTCAGGCCCAATGTGTGCATGGAGAGGGAGGTGACGCTGGTCGCCCAGAGGCAGCCCTGCGTGCAGGCCTTCACACGCATGGTGAAAGTGTGGAAGCAAGGCTGTGTGGGACAGTCGTGGTGCATGGGATACGAGAGGAGGTGAGTAACGCACCTCATTTGTTGTCTGTCGTCTTGTCCCCCTCTGAAGTCAAAACCTCTGACTCCGTTCTCAAACAAAACACTCCCATCCTCACCTGCAGGGGATGTGGTGCTTTGCTGATTAAGCTCTGGTGAGAGCAAAGCATTAATTATGTCTCCATGAGTCATGCAACCAAAAGAATTTATCAGAGAGGGCATGAGCCTTCATTTGGCTCCACCTCCAAATCAAACAGGATGAGCTACCTAACCTCCTCTTCATCTCTTCTGCTCTTGTTCTGTAATCACAGCTTTGAACCTCTCATACAGTTAAGTGCAAGGTGTAGCCCTGCCTCACCAGAGTCACCAGCTATTTAACACTCAGGCGTCTTTGCAGCCAGCATTCCTTTGAAGGAGAGCCCTAATGCTAACTTTTTAGCTCGCCTCTGTTTCAGGAGTTTCTCACTTTGCTGCTCACGCTCGCTTTCACAGCGTCATTTACCGCGTTGCAAAGTCAGTGGCTGCTTTGAAGGCAGCCAAGGCCACAATTATTCGCTGTAAACAAAACGTGTTTCCACAATGTGTAATGACTGTGGAGCAATGAAAGGGGTCCCAAAGTACAGGGATAGGCAGCGCTCTCTGAAGTCGAGTCTGCCAGCCTCACACTTTTAAACGGCGCCTTTAAAAGTCTGGGAAAATGTTTGCTGAATGTTACACTGCATGTCGCTCAAAGGACTGGGAGTCGTTTGATTAGATTACGTGTTTGTTTTTCTTAATCTAGTGGTGTTCAGCCACATGAAACATTTAAAAGTGGTACGTGCCAAAGATTGTCGGGTATTTCCTATGTACTGTATAAGCATGTTCACCCACACACTACTGTTTCACAATGTAACACTGCAAAAACTCTTGTATTTTGTCAGTCAAGTCAAAGCTTATTACAGCCCCAGTATCAGCAAGCATGCATCAAAGGGCTTTACACATAATGAAAACAGCAATAAGCAGCAATAGAGAAACACACAAAACACATACATGTGAGAGAAATTATATACAAAACATTACAAACAGCACATATACTTAACCATGCACATATAGACTGAGTTTCAATTGGATAACTGTAGCTTCACTTATAGTCTGAGTGAGGGTGAAAGCTGATGTGAGAAGATTTATTTTCTTCTTATGATTAAGTTCTTGGCTTTTTTTTACTGAAAGTTTTGAACTTGATGTTTGTCATTTTAACAGGACAGCATACTACACCGCATACAGACAAGTGTACAGACAGGATTATCAGACTGTGTACAAGTGCTGCCCTGGATGGTCTCAACTCAATGGAGAAGCCGGCTGTCTGTATCGTAAGTATCCTCAAGTATCCAGTTTTTCCTACTTTCTGTCCCTTACAGCAGGCCTGTTCAGCTGGCGGCCTGCAGCTCACATCCAGCTTAGATGAAACCTTCAGCATATAACGGTATGATAGAAATATTTAAACCACATATACTATCTGGAAGTAGACGAGGAGTGAGCCATCTTTCTTTCCTCTCATCCCTGTTACACAGATGCAGCACTGATCAGGCAGGACGCACAGATCAGAATACCCTAAAACTTAAATTAACAGCCCGGGCTATTATTTGCTAAAATCACAGAAATCAACAGGCCTATATGGGACAGACCTTTAATTCATTTCACACAAAACTGTTGCTCAGTGAAGATCAGGAAATAGGATCAGATTGTTTGTCAAATTGTATCTGAGAAAGAAGGAGTTACAACACTGTGGGATAATGGCACCTGGGATACTGACACAACACCACTTTATCCTGTTAAAACAATACTCACAACTTGGATTAATTTTTATGAAAAACCCCTTTGATTCTTTTGATCTGAGGACTCTTACAAACTAAAGGAATATGAATAACTTACAGGGTAATATACACATAATCTGAGGCAGCCAGCAACCTGGTTTTATACATCCAAAGAACGTCTATTTAAAAAAAAGAACTGCTTGGCAACCAGACCAGACGTCTAATGGAGACAGGTGTCTATTTCTCAAAATGTGTGGTCACACCGGGCTAGTAAAAGGGACTGAGTGTTTAATTGTGACTAGGTTTTTAATTGAAGTTTTACGACAGCTGCACAGCCAATCGTATCTCTCACAAATCTTTTCTCATGTGACACAGTTCCGACCACGTTAAGTGGCTTTTCAAAATGTATGGGCTGTGGTCAAATAGTCAAAAACACATCCTATGTCTTCTCCTAAACACTCTTTCTTGACCTTGATGGAAAACGTCTTGAGGTGAGGTCATGAGGGAGGGAAATACTGGTAGAGGAAGATAGTGTGTTCTTGGTTACTGCTATTGCTACTTGTTATGGTTCTCTGCATTGATAGCTCTTCTTTATTCTTTGTCTGCAATTGGTGATGTGTCTGGGTCAGATATGTGAGCAAAAATATATTTTTTATTTCAAAAGTGAAATGATAAAGGTTGTTGTTATTTTACTACACTCTTTTTTTGTTTAAAATTTGTCATAATCAAAAGCTTAACAAAAATTTCTGGCCCGTCTACATTTCCTGGTTTTAAATCGCAGCCCAATTGAATTTGTACTTAAGTAGCCCTGCTTTAAAGTTGAAATAACAGATCATATTCATCAGGTTATGTTTACTTAAAGGCAGTATTTCCTGACTCAGCAGGAGGAGGGGTGCTTCAAACATCACCTCACCCTTGGCACGGATCTCTGAATGAAAGGTTTTCAGGAAAAGGTCAAAAGGGTCAAGAGATGCTTTGCCCATCCAGACTACTCAGCAGATGTTATCAGTCAGTGCCATGTCCGCAGCACTTGTGCTGCTACAACAGTCCCTGCAAGGTTTAGATGTGGACGGTGGGAAAAAGAATCTCAAGTGTTGACATTCGCTCTCAAGTGAGGTTTCCATTGTATCATCTTGTTCTACACTCAGCAAAAACCAGTTCACAATCAAGGTGAGGTGGTAGTGCTCCTGTAGTTTATGATAGATAGTCTGTCTTGCAGTTAGCTTTTACTTGGCTGGGTATGTACTCCTACATCAAAGCTTCAAACGACCACATTCCCCTTCTAGCCGTGGTCCCATGTTTAAATCTTGGCTCTGGTCCACACAGTCATGCCACTCTCTCCTCATTCAGAGGTGTGACATGGCAGTGCAGGTCAGGGGACTGCATTATGGATATGAAAACGGACAAGCCCATCCAGTGTTTACCCCAACCAATCACAGTCAAGGCCCTCAAAACACAACCCATCAGCTCATGGTGGAGCGACCACCTGCTGATACGCACAAAAAGAACAGAGAAAAACAGAATCTGCCCTCTGTAATTCCAATCCACGGGTCCATGTATGGCAAAGTAGTTCTGTTGGTCACACCGGGGCTGCCAGCAGCTCATCTCCTTGTGGATAAGCTTAGCTTCACACCGCTGAGACCAAGGAGCCTCCTTTGATGGGATTTTACAGCCAGTGATCCAGAGCGCATAGCCTGCATACCATAGACAGACCCTTGGCAAAGCCCTCCTGTAAACAGTTTGTCCCCTGTCCGGTTGACTGACAAGAAAGTTCCCACTTCCTTGCTCTCGCTGCTTTACCTGGAACTGACCCGTGTGCTTGATGGCCAGCGCTGACACCCCCAGTACAGGCACGTTACTGTAGCCCTCTGATGGGAAGTGGCTGGGATGTGCAGCGAGAGAAGATCTCCTGGATGTGCCTGTCATCGGTGTCTTATTATGGCATCTACGCTCTCTTCAAAGAGCTCTTTGTTTCCAGGGAAAATGTTATAGTATTACATTATACAACGGAGCATTACGCTGTCTGCTCTGAAATGAGTCTGGTTTGTTTTAAAACACTCATAAAGAAATGTCTTAAAGATACATTCCTTAAGGACTGCCCAGTGTTTCCCCTCACTTAAGTAGACGGGGGGGTTTTGTTTCTCTTTTCGCGTGACAATGGCTGCTCTCTTCGACGCGAGGCAGGGCTTTTATCTCTGTAACCAAAGACGTGGCAGCACTTTGAGATGGGACAAACTAATCACCCTTTTCTCTGAGCCATTGAACCAGGATAAAAGGAAGCTCACACCACAATCCTCCCTCTCCCACTCCTGCGCACTTTGCTATGCACTATCTGTACTGTACCTCAGTCAGCACAATGCAATCTGAGGGGCTGTTTTCAACAGCACCTCCAACATCCAAAGGGAAAAATCTGCTCTGCAAAATGTACAGCTTTAGCAAATCCCCTGAAAACCCCCAAAAGAAGGGCAGATTGGGAAGATGGGAATGCTTTGTGTTTGAGATAGTGATTTAGTGTCTGGCACCCCTGAGGTTTCTGTCTGTCCCTCTGTCTCTCCCTCTGTGTGTGTTCCCTAATAAAATGTCAGCGTAAGGTAATTAAGCTAGTAGCGCTTATTGTGAGCAGAGCTGAGGATCTAATCATGTTGTAGATACAACACACACACACACACAGTGGCTGAGAAGTGGCTGCAAGTTAAGTAGTATGTCCTTCCTTTAGTTCACCTGTTTCTCCTCTGCCTCTCCGTCCACCCATTGTACAGATGTTGACATCCTGTCACAGCCCTGCAGTGAATGGCCTCAGTTGTTGTGCTCTCCAACATTCTTTGCTTAGCATAATTAGTCACATATTTGGAGAAAAAATATACCACAGCACAGCAAACGTCTGGTTATTTTCACATTTTATTCCGCTATTTTGCCCCCCCTTCCTCCTGTTTTCCATATCTTTTTGTTTCAGGCTACTATCATCTAATTACGAAGGTTTATGAGTTTTCCATTTACACAATAGCATCGATTTAGAGTTCTTAAGGGGTTTGCAAATATCTGAGTTTTAGAGTTTTTCTGTCCAAGTTCTGATTTTTTCCAGCATTATTGCACAAAAATGCACCAAAGCCCTTACAGTTCTTAAACCACATAGGTGTGCTCTACAGAAATACAAAATAGGGTGCCAACTAAGGGTTAATTCCATTAACAAAACTGCAAACTGCTTTCATGATTCACTGATCAATTATTTAGTCTATAAAATATCACATAAGTGTGAAAAATGCCCATCACAGTTTTCCAGGTACCAGAGTGAGGCGTCTTCAAGTGTCTATTTTTGTTCAAGCATCAGTCCAAAAGCCAGATAAGATGGTAATATGGAATAAAAGAAAGAAATGCAGCAAATCCTTCCTTACCCTGGAACATCTGGAACCAGAGAATTGTTGACAGTTTTGCTTAGACCATTTGCTCCATGATGCTAAGCTGCTTACCATTTGCACATTTCATTATCAGCTGATGTTATGAGCAGCCATGTAGAAGAGCTAAGCTATAGCTACCTGGCTAACATTAGCTCAGGTTAAGGTTAGCGTGTTGGCTTCTACTCCATCGCTCTTGGCTAGTAGAAAGCACTTTGTAGCTTTGCATCATTTATTGTTGGCTAAATCAACACTAATTGTCATGACACAAAGTTAGTCTCATGTATCATGTTAGCTGGGGAAGTATCACAATTTGACAAGCTAGCCAACTAGCATATCCATTCAGATAGTATTTTGCCTAGTGATAAACATAGATTTTGATAATAACTAAATACTGGATGCCAAGGTGGCGGCTAGTCATTCCAGTGGAGATGCTTACATTGCGATGGGGTCCCAGACTATCAAATTGATTTTCTCAGTTTTAGGAATGTTGTACAAATATAAAACCTCCATGGAGCAAAAATTCAGAATAAAAAGATTAATAATTGACCTTGTTTGCAGTTTGAGGTGTCCTGTCGACAGTTTTACAGACATTTCTTTTATGATAATGGTCTATGTGGAAAAGCTTTTTGGGACACAGGATTTTTTTTTTTTTCTGCAATACCGAGAGTGGCCACTGGGAAAAAATTTGCTGCAAGACTGAGCAGCTTCCCTGGGGGCCTGGTGACAATGTTAGCAAGCAAAGCAAGCCAAGGTAGCCAGCTAGCTGCAGGCCCAACAGCTATGCTGCATCGATCTGGCGTTGGTCACTTTGTAACGTTAGCTGATAAAGTAATTCAGGAATGGCAAGATAGCTGGTTTACCAGCCAGATCAGCCCTGGAGTCTGGATTAATTAAATGTCGTTTTCTACTTCCCTGATACAAGTAGAAGTAGGAAGGCAGCTCAGTCCTCAGCAGTTGCGGCAACTCAAGTTCAGCCAGCGCAAACCCCATTCACAGTGGGCTGGTCTGGTGGGGACTCTAACATTAGCTACTGTTGCACACTGTAGCAGAGCTTAAGAGAGTCAATGCACTCAGGAGTGTGCATAACACACATCCTTAGTATTTTCCTGGAAAATTCAGCTCAGGTCCCTATTACAGAAGTCAGTGCACAGGCTGCAAGAGGCAACCTTGAAAGTTTGGCACAGTCTCAGTTTTTAAATGGCATTACAACCTGTTCACCCATTGGTGATAAAAAAAAAAAGATTAATACTGGTAAAAAGTTAGATGCAGAATGATAAAAATGTTTTAACAGTTATTAAAATAGTTGCTGATTCATTTTCTGGTCTGTTTAGGATCTTAGAGCCACATCTATTCAGAGTTTTTACAACACATCCCCTGACTTCTTGTCTACAAAAGGTCAGCAAGGTGACTTGTGGAGGCAGAATGCATTTTTTGAAAACCTCCAAGTGCAACCGAGGTGACTTTTGTGTGTTTTGTAAAGAATCCAATTGGCTCGATGACTAACTTGTTCTCCCGAAGGTGAAGAACACTTGACTTTGTGATGGCGACTTCCTCCACTTAAATGTTTGGAGTGCCACTCAATCAGTGACTTCAACCTCTTTACCTCAGCAAGTAGCCACGGGCGGGGCGAGGACGGACGGGGTTAGACGGGAATGGAAACGAGCAGTTATGTTGATTGACGGCAACAATAGGCTTTGTGACAGGGGCTGAGGAGCAGGGACAATGGCTCCTCCAGTTTGTCGTCCTCGTTAACTGCTGAATAGGAACTGGCCCCCTTTTGTGGTGGGAGCAGGCTGGCGAAGGTAGCTAGATGTGAAATAGGCCCAGTCGCCAGAGAAGAGGAAATGGTCCTCTGTCTATCCATGGGTGGTCTCTGTGTGTGTGTGTGTGTGTGTGTGTGTGTGTGTGTGTGTGTGTGTGTGTGTGTGTGTGCGTGTGTGTGCGTGTGTGTGCGTGTGTGTGTGTGCGTGTGTGCGTGCGCACTAACTATGTCAGCGGTTGTTGAGACCACATCGTGCATAGCTGAACACAAATAGTCACAGACTCATACAGAGAAACAGGCAGAAATCAGCCAACTGAGACATAACGTGGTGCTTTATACACCAAATCAGTGGCGTAATCCAGTGGTTCCCAACCTTCAGCCTTAAAGGACCCCTCTTCCATCATTAGGTAAACTGACAAAGGCTAAGTGACATCAATGGATATTTTAAATTATATTTAACACATAACGATGACAGTACAGAGCAATTGATAAACTGTACAATTTACTGAAATAATGAACGTAATAACTGCAGGAAGTTTGTGTAAAACAAACAATTTGGATGAATTTTGTTGAGTTTTTCTGATATTTTTTAGAAATTTTAATACGATTCACTGTTTATTTTCAGACAAATTAAGTGTTTTCTTCTCCCTGATATTTGGCCATTGTTTTATTAGCTCATTGATTGTTTTAACTGCGTACTTTTCTATGGCAGGATGAGGCAGCAGGAAGTGAAGTCTCTGTGAAAAAAACCTTGTGTTCAGGTCTTCACCGTGCCCTCATCCCATGTATGGCTGGATATTGGTACTTAATACCTATAAGGTATTGACCAGAATAACTCAGTGCCAAGTAGTATTGAAACATCTCCAGTCAAACGATATCTGCATTTGATCCTTTTTGTGCCTGGGGGTCTTATCCCGCACGGCCCTGACTCCCTGCCAGATCAGCAAACTTTCTGTTGCTGCTGTCTCCGGCAACCAGTCAGCTCAATGTCTGCCTGGTTAGCACAAGCTAACACAGTAGCAAGCAGTGGCTAACATCCAATGCAGAGCTGTTAAACGGTCCCAACAAACTCATACCAACACTGAACATGTTAATAACCGTTAGGTATTTTAGCCTTGAGATGCTAACATTTAGCCTTGTCACTGTGTGTGTGGGTAGACTCTCACCACTTGACACCAGCGCAGAGCTCACACTCCCACAGAAGCAACTACAGTCAGTCAGTGTGGTGAAGCTGAGCGCAGTGCGCTGACAGAGTTGGCAGTTCAGCGTGCTAAGAAGCCACAGTGCGTTTTAAGGTATGTCTATACTAAATGCTGCTTCATTCACATTACTGATATCGAATGAAGTACTCTGTTGGTATTGGTCTCACTTTCAATGCACTTTTTTTTTTGTAAATGATACCCAGCCTAATTCGGTGAATTTTTTAAAAGTTTATCTTGAATAATAACCTAAGCTTTAAAAATAACAGTTTCATTTAATTTTCCTCACAGAAATGAATGAAATGCTGAGATACAGGTCTACTGTATGTATTTAAAAAAGTTTTCTTACACCCTCTAAAATTCAGAGGACTTTGCCGTCCTCCTGGTTCGGAACCAGTGACGTAATCTATTTTCTATCAAAATTCTGCCTTTAGTTTCACTAAAATATAGAGTAATGTGCGACAGACATCATAAGGTCAGCAGAATACTGAAAACAGATTAAAGCTACGACATTTTGTTTGAGTGTGTTGGACTGCTGTTAAATATGAAGCAAATACTAGTTTGCTGTCAACAACTTCAGGTCTGTTTGTTGCTAACATGAACAAGTTAAAATGGGAACAGATTGTAGAAATACACTTATTCTAGTATGAGTCTGGTGAGCGAGCATGACTTTCCTCAGAGAAGAAGTAGACACGGACTTTAAACTGATCACATTGCTGTCCAGTTACAGATGTGGGTGTATTACGGGATGGTGAATGCCGCTGAGCATGAACAAGCTGCTTGTTTTTCAAATTAGTGTTACATGTTTCCTATTTGGATTGAGTGACGAGCCTACCATAATCATGTCTAATCCACATCTCTGTTGCGTTAGAGTGAGGAAAAGAGAGGGAATGTAGGGTGCAGGGGGCCAAATGCTGAGCCCGTGACAGGTGTTTTTAATTGCGTTTACTCTTTGTGATGTGACTAAATGTCAATATTCTCATCCATATATTTGGAAAAAAGGATGGAAATATATTTCTCTCACAAAAATATTTGTTATTTACACCAAAATAATGGATGTAGCTACCATGATGTCACCCATTGGTTTGTGGACCCTCGTTTTGAAGCCTCAAGTTCAAGGCATTTCGGCTGTTGCAATCTTGGTTATTGGAGCCAGACGTGACAATATTTGGACGAGAGGGTGGAGCTGTGGAGGAGCGGTGGGTGGATCTGACTCATAGAGCACTGTGACACCTCGGAGACAGCCCTGCCACTCAAGCAGCCTTGCCCTTTAATATACGTAACATTGGGCTGTAATAAATAAAATAAAATACAGGGACCAAAACAGTTTTTTGCGCCAGGCTGTAAGTAGTTTATTTCTTCTGTAAAGTTGGATATTTTAACCCAGGGGTCTGTGGTGAATGACTCCACTTTGGTGCCAGCCTCCAGTGGCCGTTCAAAGAACTGCAGTTTTTGGTACATTTACGCATTGGCTTCATTTTTTTGCCCGGAGGTTGCTGCTTGATTTGGACCTACAAAATGACATACAGTGCAGCAGATGACCCAGATATTCTAATTGCAGAGTCCTTCACACAGACAGTTTTTGCAAAGCATTTTGTCACTGCTTTGTCAAACCGACCCAGTGTCTAGTTCAAATGGTATTTAAAGTCTTTCAAAGAAACCTGTCAGAGATCATCTCACATAGTTGGCCCTCTTTGAAATGACACATTCCTCTGCATAGCAACGCATGATTTGTTGCCTCAAAATACAGTGCTCAGCTCCACGCGTACCAATTATGGCACCAAACGGAGCCCTGAGCGCCGGCCTTTGTGTCTGTGAATTGCCCTAAATGCGGTCTCCTTCTTGGTCGCACTCTGGGGGTTAAACAGATTGACGGAGCCTAAACAAACACTGGGCTTCCTCTGTGCTGATGTGGTCATCCCCCTCAGAAGCTGCAAGGGTGACACCTGCTCGTTGGTTTTTCAGTTTCCCGGCGCGAGTCGCTGCCCCCTGCTCTTTCTGTCTCCTCTTTTTGTGGGAGCTGCTAATCCTCTCAGAGGAGGTGTCTTTGTAATGGAGTGCAGGCATTCACAGCGACAGATGAGAGTGAGTTTTATGCCACGCTGCATGCCACATTAAGAAATTATTTCAGGGAAGATTAGGCAGCGTAAGGGGCTCAGGATGGGGGCGGCCCAAAAATGCCCTGGTTAGCGGCCAACAATCCTGTGTCTCACATCTCAGAAGGGGGAATGTACATTCCCCTTGTTGTCGCTTAGCCACGCTGCCCTGAAGTGACTCTGAGAGACATCTGACCTTTTACTTTGTTTCTGGTAATTAAGTTCATTTAAAGCTTTTTATCACAATTTAGAAATGTCTCATTAATTTGATCTCTCACAGCTGGCGGTAATATAATTGTCCCAAAGAATTTGGATCTTTTTGCAATCAAACCTGACCACTGAGTCAAGCTTTTTTTTCTTCTCGTCTGTCATCTGTAGCTGTCACCACACCAAAATCCCCTCACATTAGATAATCACAGAAGTGGGGACTGTTATGTAGCTGTATGTTGAACTGCGACGCTGTATAATAGCTTCTGTAGCCACACAGTCTTGAGGAACTGGAAGTCATCACAGGCAGATTAGCAGCAGTGAGATGGTTTTCCTGTTGGAGTAGGATTTCAGCTACTCCACAGATAGGGCAAGATTTTGGTCTGCGAGGTACTGAGCACAAGAGCATGGATGTATTTGACATGTGCATCAGTTTAATAAACCTCTGATGTTTTCTGGTGTGTTTTTAGGGACAACAAGAGAGGGAGATGGTCTCGATGCCTGTTTTAGGTTGTGTGTGTGTACAGTGTAGTGTGTGTGCAGGGGTCATTTGTTGTAGACTCCCCCGGATGGTCCAACTGTTGAGCAGGTGTCTGAGGATGGAGCCAGATGACAGGCGGATGTTTAGGCTGGGTACTGGTCTCCAAGGAGTCCTGTGAATCTACTGGATAAAATTACTCTGGCTCATCTGCGATTATTAGAAATCACTTCTTCATGTCCTCCTCCTTTGTCTAGAAATGTTATGCTATTCCCCACTGCTCATGACGCTTTTGAAGCCAGACTGTAGATAACTTCACTCAGATTATATTTCCACAGCCTGAGGCATCTTTTTGTTTCCTCAGCTGATCAGATGTCCCTTTTAATTGTATCTCTTTTTAAAGATATGTAACTTTTCCATATTAACATGTCCAAAAACGAGACCAATGTTATATATTTTGTTAGCTGCTGCCTGTCAGTGGTGTCAGATCCTCTTTGTGCATGCACCAGAAGCTGTCATAAATTGACCTTTTCTCCAGTTTGTAGCCAATTTTTTCCAATAAACTTTTTAAATCATGGTCATTTTAACTATGTGTTTTAACCAGATGAAGATTTTAATCTTGGACGTCTGGCTCTTAAGTTATTAGACACAAGCTGAGCAAATGATGTGCCATGTCGAACAGCAACAGAGAAACATAAATTTTTAACCTTAAGCTGCTTTATTCAGTGTTTTTAGCAGTCTTAATCCCCAAAATGATTTGTTTTTGAGAGAAAGAGACCATTGCAGATAATTCGTCTCCCTGTAAAAACCTCCTGAACATCTAGAGTTTAAGTCATCAGAGAGAAAAAAGGTGAGCACACATTAGTAGGAGATGGGTTAGCAGCCCCTCCACAATGTGCCGACCAGCATCGGAGAAACACTGATTTTCAGTATGAAACTGCTTTATTCAGTGGCTATTACAATTTCTCAGAGCTCAAGATAATTGGTGCCTTTCAGTACTTTCACTATCATACTATTTAGTGTTCCAGAAAATGCTTTGCATGTCCCAATACATGTTCTGTAAAATATATCACATCAACTGAGCTGCAGACGGATGACAGCTAACGCTACACACTGCAACGGATATATGAGCAAGAGAGTCAAAGTTCAAGGTGCAATGTTATGACTACACATATTCCATGTAACAGTACATACTTTGTAAGGGTAGCTGTAGTTCTTACTGAAAGTAAAAAGAAACTGTGTGATTTGGAACGCAGCGAGTGTCGTCAAATTGATTTTTTCTTTTAGTCTGACCAACGTAGCAGATTTTGGCATTTTTTTCAGATAGCTTACTTAAATGATCATTATCAACTCAATTATCTAAATCAGGGGTGTCAAACATATGGTCGGGGGGCCAGAATCGGCCCCCTAAAGGGTCCAGTCCGGCCCACTGGATGACCTTGCACACCTAATAGTGATGCACTTGTGAAGGCTGAGAGATGCCAGGTTTCAGGAGAAGGTTTCTTCATGTAAAATGCTGCCTCAAAGGCTTTTCCACTCCAACCAGAATATAGTTCTTTTCTTTCACTTTAGTTTGGTGTGGTGATTTTAGGATGAGGAAATGTATAGAAAAATGCACATGTAATGACAGTGAGTAGTCGACTGAATGTGGGAAACCTGAGACATGATGTTGAAATTCCATTTATTCTTCTAAAGACGTCGCAGGCTGTTTGTCATCTGTTTTGTAGATTCTTTTCACAGTTTTGGCTGATGAACATATCAGACTTTGCAAACTTTTTAAGTTTTGATCCTTATGCAAAATACAGGTGTCAGTTTCTCTATGAAACTCCTTTTATAGTAGATGGATGTTCGACAGCAAGTGCTGCCCTCCACTCAAAGCTTCCCTTAAATGCGTTACTAGTCATCATGTACAAGTCATATTTAGTTAAAATGTTCATTTCAATGCTTTGATTCAACATCCCACTTGTATGTAAGTAGGTTATGTAAGGTTGATATAACATTGTTGAAAACACGTCTTCTTTGTAGTGTCCATATTGCTTCCATACAACTTAAAGCTCATGAACAAACCGAGGTCGGAAGAACGACCATCTGAGGAGCACATGAATGCACCGTTGGCTTTGGCTAGTGGAGGTCTTAACTCGAATCCAAGTTAATCAGTCCTCGCTCGCTCATTCAGTGCCATTGCTGTGCTACATTACGACACGTTAGGGATTAATGAGCACAGACAGCCACGGACTTTCTGACCCAGTACAAAGCGGACACTAGAAAGAGTCAGTTAGGAAAATGTGTTTGTAATTTTTGCAAATCAATACAGCTAATTTCCTCAGAATCTTTACAGCTGTCCCAATAAATTTAGTTCAGACCTGAAGTGTCCTACAAGAGGAAATTATTTTTGCAACAAGACAACTTAAAAACATTAATACAGAAAACATAATACAATATGTGAAAACATTCAAAGTGCTGCTGCTATACACGCAATACAGACACACTGAAGAGTTCAAGTGATAAAGGCAAGAAAAGAAAGAACAGGGATTAGATGAAGTTCACGCTGTTTCTGATTGAGCTGCTCTGGGCACATTGATACCCGCACTATGGCCATATATGGTCAATAAATGGCATCAGGCCGGCAGCGCCTGGTGTTATGATTGGTCATGCCACTTCTGGTTGGATTAGATGGGAAGAAAAATGCATATCTGGCAGAAGACACGCAGTTAAACTGGCATCCAGAGGGTTTCTTCACAATCATCCGAGGGAACGATTGGCATTTAAATTCCTCCTGTGATTAGCTGGACCGTGTTTTTTCACTCCCAGTGTCCACATGTTGCCAGTCTGGAAGAGCAATGATAGACATCAATCCTCTGGGCCTGTCATCACTGTACTCAGCTCAGAGGAGTGCAAACAACAGGCCTGGCTTAAACAGCTGTGTCTTACTTCACAGGGATATTAGCCTCCACACACATCAGATAAGCACACAGCCAGGGAGACTGCAGCGCACATGTACTGTACACGCACTCACACACACATTTTTGGGTGAAGGACTGTCATGATTAATGTGAGTGTTGTGCTGGCGTTGGGAATGTGATGGTGCACCTCCGAGGTGGATTCACATGTTCAGAGCCACCTAGTTTATACGTCCTGGATTCTTTGAATTTCACGTCTTAACGAGCGTGAGTAGTTTGACTCGCAGGGATTTATGGACACGGGGCCGCCGGCTACAAGAGATGGATGAGCCACGCTCGCCCTGTGGCTCTCAGATTTTGTCCCATGACTCACCCATGCACATCTGTATGATGACTGTTTGCGACAATGATCAAAGCTCAGTTAATCAATCAAGGTCATTCTTAGGTAACATTCTCAAAGCAGGCAGGAAAAGAGGCCACTTTCCCTTAAAGGGCGGGCCAGTCTGTGTTCTTTTCCATGTTTTTCTAAACAGAAACTCCCACTCAACCATTGGTTGACCTTAGGTAACTGTAGGTTACAGTGTTGACTCTGGGGGTTGCCACTTGTTGTGGACGCCACGATAGTTCGGTTGCGAAAGTCACACGAAAACACAAACTAACTAACCGATCAGAGGCAGTGGTAATTAGTAGGTAATTACTGTTTCTGTCAAAGGAGTGGACAGGAGCAGCAGCAAAATGTATTTTAGCCTCCTTAAAAAAGGTGTAAGTGTACGCTATATTAAAATTATTTTGCCGCATTACCTTGCCTTAAAACAGCCCTTTCTGGCATAATACTGAAACAGTTATATAGCTCTTTTAAAAGCCACCAGACTTCATCAGCAGAAGCAGTAATTTAACTTCACAGCACAAGGGAGTTTGTTATTGTGTGACTTCCAGAGCCAAACTACCCTGAGGCCTGTACTACGAAGCCAGTTCAACTTACTGCTGGTTCAAGCTGGTTGTCAACTAGTTCAGTCAACTCTGGGTTTTCCTGTCCAGCCATGAGCGTGTTCATGTGAAAGAGGCGGGCGTGTTAATTACTAGTGACATCATCAGAACCATGAATGAAGTCTGCTACTTTATATGATATGAGATGAAATGGTACTGCAAGTGTCTGGGACTGCGAGACAGTAAAATGTCACTGATGCGGGATGTAAAGGACACTCTTTAAAGATTTAAAAAACAATGTAGAAATATTTAAGGTACTATCCAAAAATTCAACGTCGACCGAGATTGTTTACATGTAGGTATCACTGGGCTATAGTGACATTATTATAGAGCATTTTTCGCTCTTTAGTTGGATGATGATGAATATGTCACCTTGCACTTAAACGTAACACCAGACTGTTTTTGCTACTGAAGTAAAGAGTGGAAAAGTAGCCTAGGCCAATGGCTGATATGGCCTATCTGACCCAAATGTTGCATTTATAACAAGGGAAGCTAATTAACAGTGTGTGGATTATTTTACTAATAAAATACCCTTTTTTCTTCAGTTCTCATCACGTAGGTGTCTCATGTTATTTTGAGCTGCAGTGTAAAAGTAGCAGCACTGTGAGCTGTCACTGCGGGCTGAGATAAACTTTGCATAAGTTAAAATACTGCTAAAATCATGTGTTTGGTGCGTAAACGATCTCTCAGTTCGTTAGAAGCTCTGTTTTAAAACAGTGGAAATAGAGCCCAGGAACAGTGAAATGATCTATAAAAATACATAGGCTACTCTTTTTTACCTGAGACTCCGAACTTTTTTCCACACATACTTTTTCCTTCAGTGATCTGATTGGTCAGAGGTCGGGATGTTGACCGGCTGTGATCTGATACTCTGAAGTTAACCTGCTCCGGAGCAAGCTGGCTTTTCAGCATAAGTTGCCACAGTAATTTATCCTGGTTAAAAGAGAACTGGCTTTGTAGAGCTGAAAACCCTGAGATAACCCTGAAGTCACCTCGCTGACTTAAAATCCTGCTTCGTAGTACAGACCTCTGGCGTCCACAGCAGTATGTGGGTTTATATGCAGCAACAATATTGTGCAGAAACTTATGTCAGGTCACGTGGAAAAAAGTTTTTAGAAGGGCATAGGAAAACAGCATTTTGAGCTAAAACATACATACTCCGACCAAAATTTAGATATTCGGACTTAATACAGAATATCACTGGGAAACTACAGAATAATAAAAAAAAAAACAAACCTAAAAATAATGGAGCTGCCCTTTAAAATTTATCCAAGCTGTTGCTGCCATTCATGTTAAAAACACTTGGCCAAAAGCCTGCGTGTCTGCTCAAAGACAGCCAAGTGGCAGATTCCTCTTACATTGGTTAGTGTGAATGGAGGAGAATCAAGGTTCCTCTTTAGTCAGGAGTGAACAGGCCGATGATAAGGCTTTGATAGAAAGAGGTCAGTGTATGAAACCGAAGATGTTGACATTTCCTGACAACAGCCAGGTGTTTCTGTTTCACTTACTATTTTTTTCTGTCTCTTTCTACCGCTCTGTCTGTCCACATCAACGTGTGCAGCGGTGTGTAGCTACGGCGTGTGCTTCAATGGGGGTCAGTGTCGGGTGGGATCCACCCAGCTTTGTGACTGTCCTCCAGGGTTCAACGGACCCAGCTGCCAGTACGGTGAGTAGAAACATCCCGACTGTGTTTCATATTCAGAGTTTCTCTTTTTCTTCTTCTCAATTTTTATTTTCATTAAGGGAACGATGTAGAAACTGTCACACAATGCACAATGACATTGCTTCTGTCTTTTACATATGTCCATTTTCCATCACCATGGATGCAGTGTGTTGTTGCAGTAAAAGTAGGAATCATAAAAACTCTTCACAGACAGATTGAAACTGATAGCAGCTTGCCATTTGATTAAAAACACCTTTCTGGCTCTTTGCTGGGGCCTACAATTCTGATCCATTTCAGTCAGCTCTCCAAGCCTCCCCTCTGAACTCTTTGAGCGATCGCCTTTCTTCACAAGTGAATGAGAATCTCCTCGCATCAGCAGTTGGCTTCTTTACCAGCAGCCCAAGTATTTTATCAGCAACTCCATTGTTGAATTTGAGATGTTGAAGTAAAACAGCGGAGGGTTCTGTTGTTTTTCTGATAACACCACACGACAGGAAATTCCTCAGAGTGTCAACTTTTTACCAGAATCATCCATCTCTCCCTCAAATCAGGCCCTCCTAGACACTTCAGACTCTGTTGCATAACTCAAGTTCAAATTGCGGTGACAATTGAAAATCAGTCTCATTTTGTCATGATGCTCTGATCTGACGTCACGCTCTCTGGGCAGCATTCAGGATCTCCCACGTTCATCTAGCCTTTTCATCCGCACGTGATTTCTCAGACAGAGTTCTCTGGTTCAACAGATGAAGCGTCATGTCACCTTATAGCTATACTGTCACCTTGTCGTTGGCTTTTATAAGACTTATGATCAAGCTATGGGAACTGCAGCACTGACAGCCCCCTCTATATGATCAGAGCTCTCTGTGGTTGCTAAGCTGACCTGGCGTACATGTGATTACTTAACGCTTGAATAAAAGACTTAATCACAAGCACAGTGGGTCCATGAACACACATGCCCATTAAGGTCCTGCTTAAGACCATTTGTCGCCCTTTGTGGAGGTCTTTAGGAAGACTGAGGCCATTTGCTGAATCTTTAATGATTAGCAAAAATCACAGTGTAGATTTACAGGAAATTTAACATGCATGCAGACTCTGTAGAAACACGCACAATGTGATTTTGTAGGACATGCTCTTGGATCAACACCCCACATCATGTTCCTGGACCAACATTGTAATCAACTAATCACAGCCTTCTGACATCATTAGTGTGCTGACTGTGCTTCTTTTCAATTAAACAAAACCCTCAGTAACATTGATAAAAAGTCATGTAAACTACTGCAGTGTTAGGGTGTGAGCTTGCTATGTAGGTAGGCTATGCTAACAAGTAAGCTTGCCAGTAGGTTAGAATGTTAGCAAGTTAGCTTGCTAAGTAGGTAGGCTGTGCTAACAAGTTAAGTGTTCACTAACAAAGTGGATCATTTGAGGAGGATAATTAGCATTTTCGTTACCAAATTCCTGCAATTAACATGTTTTCCCTCCTTCTGTCCATCTCGATCCTGGATAGATTTGATCAGGTTTATCCAGGACCATCACCATCAAGCTGATTCTCTAAAAATTTGTTTATGTCGTGATCAACATAGTGGTGATGGTCCTGGATCAACATCAGCGATTCTATACAGGATCAACATGGCAATGAAGTTATCCAGCATAAAGATGATGATGATGGTTCTGGATCAACAGACAAATTAACCAGGGTCAACATGGCAGTGAGGGTCCTGGATCAACACAAGCACTGCAATCTTGCAACAAAAAATAGATTTGAATAGGCTGTGAAAAAGGAGGGAAAATGTGTCCTTTGCAGGTCTTTGCAACTGCAAAATGACATCATCCTTACTCTTCATTTTTATGAATAATATTTTAGCTGGCAAGCTCACATGTTAGCATAGCCTACCTAGTTAGCAAGCTAACTCACTAACCCTCCAGTAGCTTATTAGCTTTTGCTCAATGTTTCTGAGGATTTTGATAAATTTTACTTCCCTCAATTTCAAAAAACTTGCTCAGCTCTGACAAAGCACAAAGGAATTTTGAAAGAAGCCCAAGAGCAGCACACTAAGAGGGTGTGATGTGGCGTATTGATTCAGGAGCATTTCCTACATTGCAAAATCACGTCATGCACAGAAACACTCAAACACAGATGGATATATCATGATGAGAGTGGTGAGGTGAGGGCCAGTGCACACAGTGAGATTCAGGTCTTGATAGACCCTTAAACCTAATTCTTAAAAATAAGAATGATTGTTAAACCCTAACTCTAAAATCCATAAACCCTAACGTCTTTGTGGAAAAATGACAAACATTATCCTGAGGTCTGTTGACTAGAGTAAATACTCTGTTTCATTGCAGTTGGTGCTTTTATAATGGTAATAACGAGTCTTTCAAACTCCCCCAAATATCAGCAGTAGGTGAAAGATGTCTCAGTGCAATAGAAAGACACGTGTGATTATGTGTCTGTTAACTGACACAACACAGACACAAAAGGAAATATCGAAGCTGTTTGTCTAGGTGCTCAGTTTATCTGGAAACTGTCAAAATAATGCCTTGTGCAGTACGGGACAAAGAAAAGGAAGAAAATCTCTTATTCATCGGTGTAGTTTCTGTGTTCCTAAGATCTGACAAGATGAAAAAGATGAGTTCCTGTTTCTGACATTACTAAGATACCAGATCATTTACACATCAGACCCTTTTTTTGGAAGAAAATCCATTTTTGTCAGTGTGAAAATAAATAATTAAATCTAATCAAATGAAAACAACTCCCTCCTCAGCATTTTTGGCTTTAGAAAATACACAGCTGTCAAAAACCAAACAGTTTTGTACATCCTGTTGCCACATTTTAATGCTTTTATTTATCCTCTCATTTTAAAATATCAAATAAGACATAAATACTGAGTGATAAAATCTTTGTCTGGCACTTGGGTATGTTCTGTTGTTTTTCCAGCTTTAGAAATACAGTAGGGGTTCTGGCAGAACTATATTGTCTTGAGATTTGGGTTTTCAAACAAAGTTATTATGAGACACACACTATGTGCTTCTGTCATTACCCCCCCAGAACATTACTAGTAAAGCCAATTTAGACAAGGGACCTTGGGACCAGAGAATATTTTTCATCCATTAGTATTTTTCATTGTCTCCTTTCAGTTCTTGGCTTAATACATTTTTTTGATGTTCACTCAACTATCTTTGGCTCAATCCCAATACACCACAACAGTACAAGAGACACACACATCCCAGTGTCCAGTGGAGTGGTTGCTGGACCAAGGAAACATCTGGCAAAGATAAAAACAAATAAGTCTGCATGCCCAGTCCTCAAACACAATACACCCCTTGCCCCTACCAAAAAGGCCTTACCTCTCCATTTTGCATGTTCACATCTGAAGGTAGGGTGTCCTGATTCCTGTAGAGTAGAGGGGTAGGACAAAGTGTTGGGGCTACCTGGCCATCCAAACAGGTTTTTGGAGGCACACTCCAAACCAAGTGCTATGAGATATCAGCATCAAGATGGCTGCACAAGCAACAAAAAACCCTACAAATGTATTCTCTTAATAAAAGATACGATTTAAAAAATATTATGACCATTGTATTATCTTAGTTTAATGTCATTTTTAATGTATTATGTTTGTTTTTTATAACAAGCACAACAAAAAAAATCACTACGAGTATGCTGATGTCTCAGTAGCCAACTTGTTAGCTAGCCAATGTTACATTGTTATTGCTAATTTGTCCAAGACTGTCCTGCATCTTGACATATTTCCATGTCGCCCCCTCCTTTTTAGGGCATATGACGCCCGAAATTTAACTTAAGTCCAGCTGCGAAGTTGCTGCTTTGTTACCGCTCCTCTAATATCAGCACAGACCGACAGGCCAGGAGCACGGGTTGCTAACGTTAGCCTACAGAGCACTGCTGGTGGCCCGCTAATGAAGACATGTTCTTTTTTATTTGATGATTTGTTTGATTGACTGATAGCGTCATATTAAGTTGTGTCCATGCTTCTCTCTTGCCATCAGTTAAATGGTAAACGTCACTGTGATGATACCATGGTTTCCATAGTGGCGTCTGTTAACATAAATCTATCAATGACTACTGATGCAGTATCAGGGTCTCTGGAAAAATTTAAACCACCAACCCTTCTAACTCTGTTCCTAGGGGCAAATTGGTACAAGAAAACATTGAGTAGGTATGGGTAAAAATAAGAATTGGGATGTGGCCTTTTTATCCCACCACTATATCAGTTCCCATCCCTTTAAGTTTTGCTTCCAGGCGGCCCCTGAGCTACACCATTTGATATCAGAACAGATATCAACTCCCCCTTTCCCCTCTCCACCCTCAAGATCTGCCAGCATTGTTATGCATTGTGAATGATAGCTGTCATCAATAGGCACCTAGGGGCCCTTGCTGGTGGAGACCTATGCAGCAGACCCCCACGCCCTGACCCTCCCTCTATTGGAGGCTATCAGTCCGTAAACTGTCTGGCAGTTATACTGCCCTGTGATTGGCACAGAATGGGCTGCTGGATGAAGGGTGCGGGGCTGTCTGTGATTTCTCCTGACCAACAGCAGCACTTGGGATTATGGGAGTTGGACACAGGCGGGAACGTGCTCACAGCTGTCCCTTTTTTTGAGGTCCTACATGTGCCAAATACAGGTCACTTCAGTGTCAAGAGTCCTGAGGGTGAAGGGAATGAGCTGCAGGCTGAGTACAAAGTGGCTCATTGGAGAAGGAGCAATAACATCATGTCTAATGAATGACTCTTTTAACTGAGTGACAGCTCTGATATATAGTGCAGCCATTACGGAGAACACTGTGGTGGTCAGGCAAATACCATTTTGTTGTAACTCTGTCACATTCTTGATAAATAACCGTGTTGTGTAGACGAGAGCACGCTACTCACACAAGCTGCCGCCATAATGCAGTTAGTGCTGCGGTCCACATGCTGCACACAACTGTCAGTCACCGCCTGCTTTTCCGTCATGTTTACGTAAAAGCTGAAGCCACAGTAGAGGATGTGGCTGAGGACGAATGCGTGGAGCTGCAAAGATTCACTCATCTTTTAGCGTCTTTAGATGGCGATGTAAGCATTCCTCTGTAGTCACATGTGGTGATAGCCCATCAGAGTGCTTTTGATGTGGTGCGTCTGTATTTGTGTACAACAAATGGTGTGTTTATAGCATTCAGAGGAGCTAATTAGTGACTTGCTCTCAATAGCTGTCTGAAGCTGTCATATGTTTTGATGTTTAGTAGCATTGTGTCTTAGAGAAGTGTAAGACAATAATTACTGTTTTGTATTTGTGTCTTAACTCTGCGCTAAAATGAGGAGCAGTGCCCAGAGGCTCTTCTTGTACTTACTAAGACAATAAATCCCATTTGTTTGAATGGGTCACCTGCCTCAGCTTCATACTTTCTATACCAAGATACTATCATACAGTAAGATAGATCATTTCAGGGCTGTATAATCTGACATGACTGATGGAGACTTCTGAAGATAAGTCATTGTACTCGTGTAAATTACTTTTTTGACTGCAGCACTTCTAACAAAGACATGTTCAAACATTTGATGGCATTAAGCATTCAACAGTAAGTATTTCAACACCCTTAAACCTTTTTATCTCCGTCCCTTTTTTCTTCTGAGTGAAGGAGTCCTACATGAACACGGTTTCTGTCAAGGTTACAACAATTTAGGTTGTTTTACCGGAGATATTTTATATTTTTCTCTGAGCTCTTCTCACTGCTTTAAAGCGGGAAGTTCTCAGTTAGAAAAGGGCAATGTCAATCAAGTTCACACTTCACAAGAGCTACCTCAAAGTTCAGCTCACACAGATTAAATTGAACTAGTTCATTTTCATAGTTCACAATTTGAATTTTGAACGAAGTTTGCAGTCCCCAAAAAGTTAACTCAGTCACTGGTATTTGTTCATTTCTAAAGCCATACTGGGTTAACTCCCTTCGTACATTTGTACTTTGATTGAACAGAGATCTGACTGTAGCTACAGTCTGAGATCTCAAGACTTAGTTTTATTGTCTGTTCCTAGTGCACGGACTGAGCTGGGAAAGACAGCTCTTATGTGCTCTGCTCCACTCACTTTGAATAACCTTCAATAAGATTTTAAACAACATGAACTGGTCTCTCTGCCTGATTTTAAATTTCTCATAAGTACACAGATAAATGAATCAGTTGGTTCTTGTCATTGTGCGTAAATGTCCTAATATTTCTATGTGTTACCATGTTTTTATGGTGTTGTTGTTTGGCTGTAACTTTTTGTGTGCTGCTGTGTTGGCCAGGTAAGATTGTTGATCTTTACAGGACTTACTTACCTTTAAATAAAATAAAAATAAAATAACTAGTTTACATTCATTTTTTTCCCCATTTTTTAAAATGAGCTGCCACAGGCAATTTTTTATAGCCTCCCCCTCCAACCTGCTGCCCACCTCCCAAGCTAAATGACTTACTCTATACTACTATGGAATCACAGTCAGAGAATACTTTTAAAAGCCAAGAAAACCCAATGTGACTTTATGTTTTACCTCTTAAACTATTAATCGTATATGTGAATAAAGAGGTGCAGTATACTGTAGATGCAATGGAAATTTAATTTGTCCTGCATGAACCAAATTATGTAGCAGTTCAATATCATAAAATATAAAATATATGCTACTAAGCGAGCTGGCACGGCCTCCACCACTGGCTGAAGGATGTGTTATAATTTCAGTTCTGAAGAGCACACATTGTAGAGAGAGCATTAATGGGGGAAAAAAGAAAATATGAAGTGAGTTTGATCTGGGTCAGAGAGCTTAGCAGCTGTTCAGTTGTGGTCTTGTCCTTTGTTAATGATTTCTTTTGATCATTGTCCACTTGCAGACATTTCCTAAGACTGGTCGTGTGCCTCAACTCAATGTGCTGTTTCAAGTTGATAGCAAGTATGGCTGTCTGATGTTCGAACTTGTTTTTTCAGACCTGATGGGAAACAATTTGCATATAAATGGGAGATTTTTTCCACTGGAATCTTAACTGATAGTTTACATAAGTCCTTAAAATATCCATATGAACTGGCTTCAGAAGTTTGGGTAGCTGTGTTGTCTGAATTGCCGTCAGTACTAACCATGCTGGTGTTGTGATGGCATAGTGGGTGCCGTAAATCCGCAGCTGCCTGAAGTTGTCAGCAAGAGAACAACGCTCATGTTCAGTTAATAACTTACAACTTAACAAGTTCAATTCACAGTTCAATGTTCAATGAATGCACTCTTTAAGGGTATTAATGTATGACACTGACTGGGGTTGTTGTAAGGACACCTTAACTCATATCTGATCTACTAGGAACATTTATTTCTTAACTTTAAGTTTGATTGTTGCTTTTTTAGTCATAGTTATTTAATGTTCCAGAGAAACATCTTTAGCTTCACATTTATAAGTTTTAATTTCATTACCAATAAATATAGTGAACGTATGAAAGAACTGGCAACCCTTTTCTGTGGCCAGGCACCTGTGCGTCTGAGGTATTCTCTCTGTTTTTGCTCCAAAGTCCTTTAAAACTCTTTGTCTTGTCTATATCCAGTGGGATTTCGTCACTTGTTGCCTGATGTACTTGGTATCCAGCCTGTCATCAGTAGACAAGTGGTATCCTCTTGGATCAAGAGCTTCCAAAGCTTTTAGACCTCTGGCAGGGCAGATGTCTTCATACCAGCTGACATCTGGGTTCAGCCACATGAACAGAAAAGCAGCCAGGCGCTTTATGTAACATGAAACTTTACCATCTTAGTACAAGAATCTTGAAATACCTTGTAAAGCTGCCTCTTGTGTCCAGTTCTGAGGTGAAAGTTAAATTAACGTTATCTTAAATACATTAAATTGATGGATTGTGTAACAGCTTTATTAAGAGTTATTTGAAACGCATGTACAGTAAGGAGGAGGAGTAAGGAGTCAGTGATATCAAAGTTAAATCCTTGATAGCAGAGGGAACATATTTTCCAATAGACGTAACCTAATATGAGAGAATACTGTATTTTTCCTTTCCCACAGGTTTAACATGTGTTTATTAGGCTTTTGTTTGTTGGTCTGTGAAATATTTTCCTGAAAGAGCTCTTTCTCCGTTACAGTAATTGCGTCTCATTTATTTGCTCTTTGCGAATGATTTCTGAGCCGTAAGCTCATATCTTGGCTGGGTTTGGGGTCACTGCAATGCCAGGAGGACCAGCTTGTTCTAGACATCACTCAAGACAGACCCTCTGCTGATGGCTATCATCATTATCTTTATTCTGTAATGTTGCTTCAAAGCAGGCTCCCAGCCGTGCTCTCTCAGTCGCAGCCATGTTGTCTTTGAAGCCTTTAGTCAGTGCAAATGTTACTGTTTCAGTCATACCATTTGTAGGGTTACTCGCATGCATCCACCAAGATCACATAAAACTTCTTTTACCCTTTGTCCACCAAAATTAGCGCATATATGCAGGTTTTTAAACACGAGAAAAACTGCTAAAAATAGGTGATAGACTTTTTTTTCCTTTGCCATTAGGTGAGTATGCATTTCTGTTTTTTTTCTGTTGTGTCACATTCAACACCACAAATTGGCTTGAAAACAGGATTAGTAAACAGTAGAAAGCAGCATGGAGGCCAGTGAGAATGTTATAGGTGGTTCCTTCTTTATGCCTCCGTGCTGGCGATAGCTGCTGCCAGAGGCGTTATGTTTTTGAGGTGTCCGTCCATCCCATTCTCATGAACGTGATATCTCAGGAGAACCTTGAGGGAATTTCTTCAGATTTTGCGGAAACATTCATTTGGACTTAACGGTCAACTGACTCACTGAATCACTGTGACCTTATATTTGTTTCATTCTTGTGAACAGGATATTTCAAGAACACCTTTTGAGACAAACATCCATGTGGGCTCAACAAGAAACAGATTAGATTTTGGTGGTCGAAGGTCAAAGTGCAAAGGTCAAGGGTGAAGGTCTGTGTTACCTCACAAAACATGTTTTTGGCCAAGACTCAAGAACTCATGCTATTTATGACTAAATTTCCCACAAATGTCTAATAGGATATTTCAATGAAGGGATGGCACTTAATATCCGAAAGGTCAAAGGTCAGCTTCACTGTGACATCATAATATTTTGCATAACATTTTTTTTCTTGCCATTACTTAACTTCATATCTCAGGAACAGACGGGGACACATTTGGTCAGATGGTGACACTAATCTTCGGTGTCCACCCTGAAACTGCTGATTGTATAGATCTGTGTTATCGAGGAGAAGATGTGTGTGGCGCATCCATGTTTTCACAGACATAGATGTAAACTCTAAGTGCAACTAGGCTAGTGCACAGAGGCGTACAACCGCAGGGCGGTAATTCTAGTTTTATACCTGTGACTTATTCAGTCTCTCTTTCATACTTGGTGCAGACGGACAGGATTTGTGGCTGAGATGACAAAGAGTCACAGAAGTTACCGTCAGAGGCGACATGAGTCACTGCATCGTGATGAAAAAGGGGCGATAATTAGCGTGTCCACCCCGGTGTCATGTTTTCATCACTGCTGCCTGGAGCTGGAGCCGATAAATACCCATGACTGCTGCAGAGTCATTTGTCCTGGGAATGAATACCAATTGTAACGTTTCTCACTGAAGACAAAGACCAGATGTTTGTGGGTGCTAGTGTTAGTGGAAAGGGTCTTTAGTCTGATTTATAGTGCCATTTTTTATAGCTTATGTCTGTTGATATTTTATCGGAAATTGGATATTTTATTGGAAAGGTGCACTGCTTGTGTAGAGAGGCTTTGGGCTAAATATCTTGTGATCTTTTTGAAATGAAAAATATATAAAATAAAAAGAATAGAAGAAGAAAGAAATAAAAATATATATAAAAAACTTAAAACAAGCCTTTTTGTTCATCAGAAACATCAGATAGACAACTAGAAATTAGCAACAAATTACCACACATGAACAATGCAAACAAAGCAGGTCTCTGCTACAGTAAAATATTATAGTTTTTGGCATCAATAATACATATGTATGTTTTTATAACCCCTGCGCCACCATAGTTAAGAGCAGAGACGGAAGCTGCTCCTCGATTTTTACTTATAACAGAGTCTCCTCCTTTAATCCAAACAGATTAACACCCAAGCAGTGAATATGATGTCTTCAGAGTTTTACTTAGGCTTATAAACAGTTGACCGAAGCTCTAAATAATGAGGTCAGTTATTTCTATGAAGCTTGTCGGTGCATGACGCGAGTCCTCCACAGTCTGGTGGCCTGAGGTGCTGAGAAATGGCACAGTGGGAACACACTGAGATCTGACTCTGAGCAAACACCTCGTGAAAGAGGCAGACATGATAACACGTCTGAGGGAGACTTTTCTAAACCTTTGATTAAGATGTTTTAAATTCAGATCACATGAGTCACAATTACATAATGACAGTCGCGGAAAGTATCTGAGTAAATTTACTCAAGTACTTAAGCACAATTTTGAGGTGCTGCTGCTTTCAGTATAATCAGCTAATGCTTCTTAACTTCTGTCTTGTTTAATCTCAAAGCAAAATATGCTATTTTTTACTCCCTTAAATTTAAGTTTAAGGTTATTTTTCAGATAAATATTTCACTCGCAAAACATCTTAACAGCTTATATACTGTATTGTTAGAGATAAACTACTCAGCTCATCTATAACTACAACATTAAAATGCTGCTTACATTTTAAAGCTTCAATGATGGTACAATAAAATGATAATATAGTGTCCTGTGCATGATAAGTGCTTACACTTTTGATAAGGTATGAGACAAAACTTGTACAATGTGGTCCTAATTTTCTGTGGTGGACATATTTTTCAGTATTCTGGTTATTCTGGTTCTATTTCTGAACTGCTTTTTGAAGTTGCATGCTTGTTAGCGTGGTTGCAAGGTTAGGACAGCAACCCTGGAGCTATTCTGGGATTTCATTGTCTTGTTAAAGGACACATGAGCTGCACAGAACCTTTTGAAGTACACAGACTTGAACTGGGGTCGTCTGGTCAAGAACTCTTTGTGAGAGAGAAAGATAGCTGTAGAAAAATCTAACAGGCAATCTGGTCATCACATAAGACCCCTCGCATCTGATTTCACATCTTCTGTCTTGCTGCGTCTCTCGTCGCTCGTTGTCTGTCTGTGTTGAGTCAAACAGCTTTCCAGGAAGTTTCATGTTTCTTGAAACTATGTGCTTCAGTTTGTTGAAGGCAGGGATGAGTTTGCGTGTATAGCTGCAGTCAGCGAGGGTGATTTCAGATGTTTCTCCTCTAATAGCTGTCCTACTTTGCAATTACTTAAAGTTGAATGGTGGTCTTTCCTCAGACTCACAGGCCAGTGGCCTGTTGAAACCTGTCGTTTGTCTCCCCTCCTCTCACCTCACACAAATATAGACATGGTAAATTCTCTTAAGGCAGGCCATAGGGGAGTGTACCAACTGATCCATGTTTGTTGCATTTTGATGCATATTTTCTGCTCACAAACATGTTTTTTTTTTCTTTTTAATTTTTACATGTCTGTCATGCAGGCAGGGTTTCTTCCTCCTTAGTCATGCAACCACTACTGAAGCACATGAAGGCCAAATGTGACCAAAAATGTGGGTGGTTCATGCCTCCCAGATGTCAGATCCCAGTTAACACATTAGTGGCATGCTGGGCTGGACTTTGCCGTCACTGACAGTGGTTTTATATTTGAATGCAACACGCAATGATTTAGTGTTTGATCATCTTTTTTAGCCTTGCAAAGTGGAAGATCACCAGTGATTACAGAATCCTAACAGGCGGAGCTGCTAATAACCGTCGCAGCAACCAACAGACTCCACAAATCCATTAAACAGCTCCACCATCCACAGTCAGGCACTGTTTATTTACTGCTGAATTACAGCTCACACCTTGCACCAACAGCTCACACTGCTCCAGTGTGAGGGTTTTTGCTGGGTAGCAAAACATTCTGGTGCAGACTATTTCCTGCAGTTTGCCAGCCTGTCATTCATGTGAGATTTGAAGATATTTGTAAGCACGGCTGTTCTCGACTGTCAATGTGCGATAGTCCACAAGTGCGATTTGTCTTATCATTGAAAATGAAACATAGATTTTGTCTTAGTTTTTATTATCAAGATCTATTTTTAGCTCGTGGTCGTCTTGTTTTCGTCATGGAAAAAAAGGTTGTTGACGAAAAATTTTCATCATAGGTTTTGCTTCTTTTGAATATAAGTCATTGTTGTGAGCAGTTTCATGAAGGAACTATTTTCTGTTTATTGAGCTACACCTTCCACCCATATCATCATACAGAATGAAGCATGTAGCTACTGCTAGCTCACCTAGCACCACTGAGCAAGCTAACATTGCAGCTTAGCTAAGCGGGACACCATTAATGTTTACATCTCCCACTGTCATGAACATAGACCTCGTATTCATGAGTAGATACACACTTCTTTCTGCACAGTGATTCGGTTGGCGGTGTAGTTTGGTAGACAGAAAATGGTTCACAACAAGGTCTGTGGATTATCTTGAGTAAAGGGGTCATGATTTCTGGAAAGAGACGTTGCTGTTGAGTAGTTCAAATGTTTTGTTTGTGTTTTATTTAGTTTCGTTATATTTGAGAGAAGGCTGATAACTCCAACACTCGGCATCTGACATGTAAACAATCTAGACTGATGAATAGCACAACAGGTAAGACTGAAAATATATATTTTTGATTTAGGGTTGAACTGTCGCTTCATGCTGATTTACATGACAGTGGTGACTTCTGCTGTCTGCCCTTGTGCTGAAGATTGCATGGGGGCAGAGAGGTCAAAGGTCAGGCCACCATGTGGCCCCAGTCTGTGCCATTTTAGAGCGACCTCGAACTCACTGGTAATGAACAGCAGGAAGGCTACACGACATCTAACCCTTTTTGAAAATGCGGGCTTACCGCTATCATCACTGCTGCTTGTCAAGCCATGTAGAGACTGACATTGACAGAAGGGAGCAGCAGGGACGCAGATGGTATCTGTCATGTTTAAAGGATGCAGGTCTGCATGGGGCCATGTTGTTAAAAGGAACATCCATTTACTGTACAGTTAAACTGTTTTACACATGCTGCTCACTCAGGCAAAGATAAAGTTAAACTGTCAGTCTATTAGTAAGGCAACACTCTTTTCTTTCCTCTTAGCGTATCCTCTCCCTTCATGTTCAGGAGCACTGAGGAATGTGATGAGAGAGGTGCTTTCAGTACGTCGGCCTTCAGACCTTCCCTGTTGTAAAAATAAATCTCTGAATTGAGTCCCATTGAATGGCTTTTACTTGGGATCAAGAAAAACATCTGAGAAACCCCCATGCTGAGCTTGCTGAGCACTTTAGTAAGTAAGTGCCCCAAAATGAAACCCACATGCATGCCCTGATTCTTATGGTTGGTTCGGACAGTTTCCTTGCCTCAGCACTGAATCAGCACGTGACCCCACTGTGATGATTAGCCAGTGTGGCTGATAATTTTATCAGCCCTCCTTTCACTAAGTAAACATACGTTTGTGTAGTTTTTGGTGTTTTGGAAACCAGTAAGTGCTCCAGGAAGAAGAGAAGGTGGAAAAGATCCAAACATGAATATGTCAGCCTGAAGTAAATGTAAAACTTTCTGTACAGCCCTTTCCCATTGCAGGAATTTAACAACCTGTAACCTAAACTTTTAGGCACCTTGTGAGGCTTTGGCCCAAGCTGCTCCTTGCATTTCCTCTGTATTTTAAAAACTGACTGTTTTGAGTTTCATGCTATTAAAAAGGCAAAAGCAGGACAGGCTTTATTATTTTATTATGCTGGTAGATGAGTGACGTAAGTGGCTTTTGGACAGCATAATGTAACTGTGTCCAGTGCCTTGAACCACAGTTTTTCAGTTTGCTCAGCTGTACATATTGTGATCCTTTATTTTGCACATTTAATTTTTTTGCCTGCATCACCTGGTTGTGTGTATCTCCAATTCTTCCACACATAAAGACCACATCCATTCCAATATGTTTTCATTTAAAAATGCATAACAATTGCTACATTTACCTCTAGTGTCCTCAGTACTCCTCAGAAACTCTAAAACGGAGACATTTCAGAATGCTACTGACCCCATTTTGGTTTGAAAATTCCATGGTTGCGTTTTAGTCTGTGTGAACAGAAACATAGACTATTAAGCTGTGAAGCAGATACCCATGATCGCTTCCTGACTGGGTTTTCTCTGGGTACTCCAGCTTCCTCCCACAGTCCAAAGACATGCAGGTTAACTGGTGACTCTAATTTGTCCGTAGGTGTGAATGTGAGTGTGAATGGTTGTCTGTCTCTATGTGTCAGCCCTGTGATAGTCTGGTGACCTGTCCAGGGTGTACCCTGCCTCTCACCCAATGTCAGCTGGGATAGGCTCCAGCCCCCCGCCCCCCGTGATCCCTAACAGGGTAAGCGATTACGGAAAATGAATGAATGAATGTGATGGTACTCTATTCCTATTGCTGAGATTTCAGTGATATGTTGCTTTATTTGCTTTGCAATAACTGCAATTTGCTTTGCCAATCTGTTTTCTGCCTCCTTGACCACTTTGTACTCATGTGACTTTCAGTAACAGTCCTGTCTCTTGGTAGGTCCAATCAAAGAAATCTCTGGTCTTACTTTTCGCCATCCTTACTGTATATTTGGTAAAGCAACAAACCGCAGAGTAGCCAATCTGCTTCCTGTTTATACCGGCATGCTCATGCCCAGTATACATGAATGGTCATGTGATGGGTCTTTTCAGGCGTGTTAGTATGAACGAAAATTATTTCAGCAATGGAGCTACAATGCTTGTGTGTACGTAGATCATTTTTGTTTTAAAACATTATTTTAAATGCATTAGTGTAAACGTATTAGTGTGGACGTGGTCTGAGAAATCCTCTGGTCCACTGACTCCTGCTTGACGTGAGTGCGCACTCCGCCCCACCCATCTGCCAAACACTAATGACTTCTTTGTTTATCCAACAAGCATTCTCTGTTGTTCCTCTGTCTTAAAGTAGTGGTCCTCATGAATGATGCTGATGCAGTAGTGATATGGGAGTTACGCTTTTGTTCGTTGTCTTTGTGTTGATGTGACGGCACATCTGCTTGGCAAATCAATGATCAACCGCATTGCCAGCGACCCCTGAAAGCTGGATATTACATTTGGTATCATGTCAGTGCCGAAAGTTAATTCCAGGAGCTCATTCCCCAAAGCCAGCGGAGAAAATTGGAGACAAAGCCGTAAAAAATGGCCATGCTTGACATTCAGTTTTACTAAATTCCTGCAGTGGAAACAGTTTTGATTGACAGGTATAGCACCGTGATTTTTATACACTCTAATAACACAATTTGATTACTAAGTAGCTGTGACCAGTTCAAATCCACTTTCACTGTTGGCAGCTTCATCACAGAAAGATTCCAGGAATATCACACTTAATATTGTTCCTGTTTTCTGAAGTACCGTACATTATAACTGCCACCTGTCGGCTGGGTTAAAAGACTTAAAACACTCGCCCATAATTCACATGATTATCTGTTGTGTTGGTCAGCGACTCAGAGCTTTGTATGAGCATGAAAGACTGTAAAGCTGTGAGACTGTAAAGCTGTGAGATGCTCAGCTGCAGCAGTTTGCCATTCATGACCAGTGTGTCCATCCTTCACGGAGAGGTCAAAAGGTGTTTGTGAATCAGGGCATTAGTTTATATAACTGTTGTATAACGATCAGCACATTTGTTTTATCTCCTCAAAATCTGGCTGTTACGGTTTTAGAGCATTTTTTTAAGTGGTAGAGTAAAAGTTGTAAAAGTCAAATGGCTGATAATGGGATAGTAAATGTCTAGAAAGATCACAAGCGGTCTAAATCATTCTCCGGGTTTCCCTTTTCCTCTCTGATGGCTTTAACAGGCAACAGCTGAAATGGCTGTGAACAGGTTGAAGTCTGCTTTTTGACTTTACTCAGAGAGAATTACGACGTCTGAGGTTCTAACCTTAAAAACACAGAGAGAATGTGAACAATGTTGTAATGAGAGCTGCTTTTAGGAACAGTAAACGAGGTCAGGTGCTGACCTAATTCTGCTGTTCAAAACGTTTGTTTGTAGTGTTCAGATTTTTACATAATCTCTCCCATCAGCCATAAATTGGACTTTAAATGGATCATTCACAGAGTCACTGACATGTTTTCTGTTCTTTGCCATTTGAAGGTTTAATCCTCTTCTTTGAGTATTGTTACCAGTCAGCACAGCGTGACCTCCAGAGCAGCTGAAGTGAAGGAGGCCATGGAGATCTAGGCAGTGTCAGAAGAACCAAAAGCTCCCAGCAACTGTTCTCTCACACATTCTCCACCTTTTTGTCCCGAAGTCTTCTGATTCTTTGTTTTATTACCTCTTTAGTGAAAGAGAGTGAAGCATGGGATAAGAAAAGGGAAGTGAGAGGGCTGCATAGAAAAACACAGTAGAAAGAAGGAGAATTCACGTAGGAGAATTTTTTTCTATGAAGGGGTCTAGATTCACAGTCCTAGCACCAGGTTCTAGTTGGCAGTTTGTGATGGTAACCTATAAAGAAATGTTGTAATGCAGCAGCAAAGGGGAGAAGATTTCAAGCTGGTGAAAAAGATGTGAACAATTCACCATGTGTTATATATTTTTTAGAAATGGCTTTGCTAACATTTTATGAGGACAGAAATGCATTCAGTACTTTTTTCAGGCCTCATGGATACACACACTGCATTTAGTTTAGTTTAGTTAAGTTTATTTGCACATGCATGTAAAGAAAATACAGGAAAAGGACATTCAAGGTAAAAAAAAATGGCTTATGAAGATACCGCCCCTATTAAATAACAACAATCATACATAAAAAGAAAAAGATAAAAATGAAGGTTGCATAATTGACTAAGAGTTCCAGACTAAGAGGTAATACAAAATTGTTAAAGATGTACGATTTACAACAACAACAACAACAAAAACACAAACAAATTACAAATAAATCAATGAGTTAAGAGTGTTTGCAAATTAGTCCTTTTCAGATGTATTTTGATTAACGATAATGTAGATGATGATTTTAGAGATGGAAGAAGATTTTTCCAAAGAGATGGTCCTCTGTATTTTAATAAATATTGATTAATATTCATTATATCTAATACATTGTTATTTTGGTGAGTAACATTGAACATAAACATCTCTGTAACTTTGTCAGTCAAATACTTATATCAAAAATACACTGAGGTTGCCGTGGCGTCGAAGTATATCAGTATGTGATTCCTTAACTCTCTGTTTGACAAAATCAATGATCCTTAAGTCCAGTCAGTCTTCCCATGTCTGCTGTCCCATCCTGAAACACTATGAGATGTTTAGGTTAACCATAGGTAGAGAGAGAGGGCAGCCCTGTTCCTGTGAAGTCAAGAGAGCCACCTCTAATGAGAGGGAGTGCGCTGCAGTCAGAGGGTGGGGTACATCCTTGCCCATCTACCTGCCATTGCATCCTGCACAGCACCCTAATCTCCCATAATTGTGCCGAGTCTGGGCTCCCACCCAGTCTCATTAGGCTCTTTACAGCATTCCTGATGAAAGGTCGCTGCTGGTCATCCTGGGGGCAAGGGCATCAAGTTTGTGGAAATTGGCCGTGACAAGAGTTTGCAAAATACAATTAGAGGAATAATCAGCGTGGACTGATCCCTTCATCTGCCAGTGATGCCCTGATTCTCCTCATCTCCACATGTACGAATGGTAGGGATGCCCCAGTCAAGTTCTTTTGGCCCACAGCCTAGTCCTTTAACGCTGAGTATATGCTGATGCAGCGTCTGATCCGATACTCAGCAGAAGATCCGCATCGTTGATTAAATATGTAATGTGGAACACTGAAATAACAAGTGAAGTCTTCTCTGATATAGCTTATTTTTCCGAGCTCTAACAGCTGATATGATGGAGAGCAGTGCTGCGACACTAGCAGGCTGAGGTGGGATAGACACTGCAAAGCAAGGACACTGAACTTGCTTTGCCCGGGGGCCACTTTGGTGAAATGTCTGGTGGCCCAGGGCCAATGACAGCAGCCCTGCACAGGCCAGGAGTACATGGGGGCAGTTCTGGAATTTAAGGACATTTAGGGCTTAGCTCGGACCTCTGTCAGGGTCACTTTTTGGTCACCTTTTTTAATGAACAAGCTTTATTTTGATACTTTGTGGGAACTTTTGCATCCTCCTTAACTAACATTGTCTTTACGTTTGTGATTGTCAGACTGGGGGTCTTCAGTCACAAGATGGATCTGAGGCTCATGAAGCGATCAGCATGTTAAGAAAAAGTAACTTTTTTTTTTTGCTTTATGAAATGATGTTGATATTTTCAGTGCATTTAAGTTTTTCCTCTTCAGGCTGTTGAAAAAATTCAATTTCAGCTTGTCGCAGAGGGGCTGCCAGCCCAGCACCTGCTAATGTGTGCTCACCTAACTTCTCTGATAGCTTCAAGTGTGCTCACCTTATTTCTGATCCAGGTGTTCAGGAGGTTTTCACCAGGACCTTAATTGTCTGCAAAGGTCTCCCCCCCTCCAAAACAAACAAACCCAGTGATTTAAACCAGTGAAAACACTAGATAAAACTATTTCATGCTAAAAATCTGTGTTTTTTCTGCACTGTACAGCGTTTTGCGAAGGGGCTGGTAACTACGGTGGCCAATGCAAAATGTGGCTGGTTCTATCTAGAGCCAGTGTTTGGTTTGTCCATTCTGGGCTACTGTAGAAACATGACCATGCAACATGGCGGACTCCATGGACAAGGACCTGCTCCCTATGTAGATATAAAGGGTTTGTTTAAATGTAACGAAAACACAGCAGTTCTTATTTTCAGATGATTATACATTAAGAAAACACACTTATTATAGTATGTTACATTTCTGCCAATATATTCCCTTAAATCCTACACACTGGACCTTTAAATGGTCACAAGACAAAAAGGTTGGGAGCCACTGATCTTAATGCATCCACTGGTTAAAAGAGACACTGCCCCAGAAATAGACTCAGTTGTTAGTTATGTGGTTGTATACTGCCTCATATATGGAGCCCACATCTTGTTGCTGCTGTTCTCCTACCTTTGTGCCATGCTGGGTATGAAAACACCAGTGACACGGACAAAGCTTTTTCCAAGGTTGGGAAAAAACTGCCACGTCATTGCGGTGCTTGAGCTGGTTGAGCTGCACTGCCATGAAAACAGAGCCCATCGCCTCTGAATTAGCCGGGGGACACGTGTTTGACTGCTGCTCTTTTTAACTTTGAAGAGCTGTGAAACCATGTAGTGTCACACATGAACATGTGAAGCAATAATCAGAGCCTCAAAATTTCATCCTCCTGTACACTCTGAGCATGACAGTCTGTCATGTAGCTGCTACCTTATGCCCTGCAGGTAAAAAGCTCTCAGCAACTTTCCATCCACTAAAGCCATGGACAAACTACAGCAGCATATCTCACACATGCTTCAGAGATAGACAGGCTGGAAACCACAACATTTCATTTTTGGATTCCTGCTGGCCTCCATGTGTTGTCCCAGGTTCTTAAAACTTCAGGGTCAAGGTTGGAAAAGACAGGTCCAAGCAGGTAGAGCGTTGATAGAGCGCACGCAGAGGGTCAGAGGGTAATCCCCTGAGGTCCACGAGGTATTTGCTCCTCCTGTTTGTTTGTGTAGATCATAAAATGTTATTCTGAAGACATACATAGGTCCATACAGTTGACCTACTTCTCTTTCTGTGTTTCTGTCTGTAAGTCTTCCTGACAGCTAAAATGTGTGTCAGAAGTCAGAAACCTTCGATGAGCCACGAGCTTTTGAAAGGACAAACCACTCTCAGAGATTTATTGCCCTGTGAGGCACCTTTCAGTAAATGATTACAGTCAAAACAGTCATGTGACAAATATTTGGGGTTGTCTGTGTACAACACTCAGGGGCAAATTCACAAAGAATAGATTGCGGCCGCTGGACTGTGAACCATGACCTGTGCATCAATTGCAATCTCCATCTGCCCCGTGTAAGTCAGATTTGTTAATAATGGTACAGTGCTAACATGCCCACAGCTGAGTGCAGTTCGCCCTTTTTTGGGTCTGATTGCAATTATCTATGTGGAAAAATGTTGCCTAGTGCCAAGAACACAGGAGGCAGAACAACAGCAGAGGGAAGAAAAAAATCTAATTTTTCAGAGGGCAAAATACAGGTCCTGTCTGACAAGGTGCAAAGGCATTCCTCAAAACTTCAGGCAAGTAATTTAGACGTAACTGAGAGAAACAGTATCCCAGTCTGTCAGTGTGCTTCAGTCACCACCAACTCTATGAAGACGCAAATAAATTCACTTTAACAATGTGTGGCTATTAGCGCTGATCTTAATGAGCTGGGCTGTTTTTGCAGTGAGGCTCATTTGCATAGAAAGGAACCAATTTTAGGCCAAATGTATGCATATTACCTCATTTAAATACGTGCACATAGCATAGCTTTGCTTGGCAGCACAGTTAGAGGTGCATTTCACCCTCTGTAAGTCCTTTGAGAATTACATGGTTTCTTTTTGCCTTACTGTGCAGGTTTAGTGACTACAAAAGCCGCATAATGATTGTAAATTTGCCTCCAGATTTCCAGTTTGAGGTCTTTGACTGCTGGTGGTACAGCACCCTGACTCTTACTCAGGTGACTGAGCTGCCTGTGTCTGGGAATGAAGGAGCTGCTAAAGTCTCAGTCAGCTGTGGTGAAGACGAGGGAAAAAATTAAAGCTTTCAGGAGTGAGAAGCAGCTGGCTCTTAAGAATGGGGTATCCCATGACACATAAACACACCTACACCCAAATATGTGCACAGAAACACACAGACACACACACACACACACACACACACACACACACACACACACACACACACACACACACACACACACACTCACTTGCATGCTTACCTTGCAGTGCAGTGAAATGGATCATCAAAACAGGGATTAGAGGCGTTTAGGAGTCAGTGGAGCAGAATGTTCACTACACAAACTCAAACACTGGATTTTTGTGTCTTTGATGTCGCACATGGATCCCTTGTGGGGAAACGTGCTCAGATAATAAAAGTTAAGGCTCAGCAGGGTGGGTAATAAGCTGTACAGACACTACCGAGTCGCTTGATTGATATTTTTACCCAGGAGTCAGACAGCCTCTCTCTGTGTGTGCTTCTCTCAGCACAGCAGTCTGCTGCTTGTCTGTGGTTTCTTGTCAACACACGCCTTGGAAGGAAGAAGTGCGTAAAAACAAAATACGACAGTTTGAATAGGCAGATAAGCAGAGAATTTAGATTCTGCTCATCTGCTTTTTCACGTGAGAAATGTTCGCCACGGCCGACTTCTATGGGCTGAAAACCTGTCAAAGCAAAGACTCCTCAAGACGTATACTGTATTATATCCTTAATGCAACAATGATTCAACAATTATTTACATTATCTATTAATCCACAGATTATTCTCTCAGTTGATTGATGAATTGTTGGTCCATAACACTTCAGAAATCAAATGTCTTGTTTTGTCCAACCAAAACTCCATAATATTCAATTAATGCAAGACCGAGAAAAGCAATTACCTTCTTCCACATTTGAGAACCCGGGATCATCAGATGTCTGGCATTTTTGCTTGAAAAGTGATCCAAATATTTGGCGATTGATTTCCTGGCAGATGACTGATTGATTCATCAACTAATCATTGCAACTCTGCATGTGTCCCTAAATCTTTAACATCTGACTTTATATTTCAAGACAGAGGATGGGCTGATTTTTGTTGACTTTAGTACCGCTTGAGTTTTTTTAGTAGCTTACTCCTGTTTTTATTGCCCTCTCCCCGTTCCACCTGCGGCCACAATTCTCCTGTATTTCTTCCAACTTCTGAGAAATGTTCACCTTTGTTTCTCCTTTTCGTTATCACAACCCGTCTCTGGCTCTGTATAAGCCAAGACTTATAACAGAAGTCCAATGTTTTTCCCCCGTTGGTGCTTCCCTCTCTCTACCTCTACCATTGGCAGAGGGGCACCCATCGGGCCCACCTGCCAGTGTACCCCTCGTCTCAAGACCTGGCTTGCCCTTCCTCACTGCGGCAGGAGACGCAGCTGTCTTCCAGAGACCATAGGCCTCCAGTTCTGCCTTGCTCAGGCATCCAAGACCCAGGGGTGTGTGGGCCAGGGAGGACAGCCGGCTGTGGGTCCCTGGCACAAGCCAAGCCTACAACTTGGCCTACCTCCCCTCACTGGGTACAGTGCTGCAGTACCAGGGGCATGAACCAAATACTAAACCAAATTAATTAAAACAGAGTCTCTAAAACTCGTATTTTTATTCCTGACCCTCCGCCTTGTTTTCAACAACCTCCCTGTTTTTGAGGTGTGAGCGTTGGCATGTATGGTCAGTAGAGGTACAGCAGCCTAAAACACTGAGGCATGTGGCAGCCTCCTGGTTTTTATTTTAATAAAGGAAATGGAAGCATATTTCAGTGCCTGTACTGTAACACCATTTACTTCATGGTGCGACTTTTTCCTCCAAACTTATGCCAGATTGTTGGTGACTTCATGGAAACATCAGGTTTGGGAAAAAGGTCTTGAACACTGGTGGATACACATCACAGAGGTCTGTGTGTGGTTGGTCCTTTGTCATTAAGCAGGACATTTTTTCTTACATGGTTTACGGGAAAGCCACACCACGTCCGAATGACAGTGCCACTTAACAACAACTCAGCTGCCACACTGGCCACAATTACAGGGCTTCAGGAGGAAACTCATACTCCAAGCTGGCACTAAGAAAGCATCAAATTGGACTATGGGTGGAAATTATTGGATGCTTAATACAGCATAGTTTTCTGGTGTAAGTCAGTGCGGTTAACCAGAGTGAGAGATGTTTTACTAGAGCGGGCACTCTGACAAGTAAAGTGTGGTCCTCTCTGACTTTGAATTATTATATTGTGGCAGCTGTGCTTTAGTTACATGATGAATGAGGGTAGAGCAGAATCACATAGTGTCAGCTTGATAAACATCCAACAGCACATCTGGGATGTTATTGACGTAGCAGGAGATTAACAGCAGGGGGCAATGTTGAACTTGAGCTGATGCCTTGCAGAGGAAGAGGAGAGAAAGAAATACACCGTCTTATTTTGCATAATTTCAGCTCTACATGAATTTAATTTCAAAGATCCGACTGACCTGTTATCAGTTTTAGTGATCATCCTCTCTGAAGCCTTGTCTCCTGAAATATTCTGCAATGCTGCAAAAAATATGCCATATTTTATTTATTTACTATTTCATTTAGACCTGAAGACTAATCCTCAAAATGTCCTTGTTGACCTCATCTGATTGCTCCCAGCATGTAAAGTGAACATACTTAATCTCCTCTCTTGTCTGCCTGCTTACCTGTAACTGTTACACAGCACAGAGACAGTGGTCTGGCAGGAGCAAGGAAACCTTAGAGCTAAAGTACTTACACAATGTCTACACGGTGTCGACACAATGACCCAAACCGCAGAGGTTGGATAAAACATTTTAAATGTATGTTTGGGATTCTCATGATATCTGACTCCAGAGAGGATATCCATGTGAAATCCACGAGGAGTTATGGGGTCCATAAAACAAGTTTTATAACGTTCGTGAGCTTGGGTGAGTGTATTTCACCAGTTTATGTGTTTCATTCAAGCTTTTGGATGCTGTCGGGCGGATGAAGGAATTGTGTCCTCCACAAAATCCAAGGCATGTTTATATATGTAACAACTTTAACAACAAGGCAATACAAAGTGCCATACATTGGACAGTGACATTGCAGACTGCAGCCTGCTGAAACTTCTCCCATGTGCCAAGTGTGAGCTCCCGGGTAGGATTCCTGAAGCCCCCTATCACACAGAAAGTGTTTTAGCAGCTGGAGTAATTGTTTTTAATGAGAATGAAGCTTTTGCTTGCGGTTTTTGCATTGCGATGCGCCTGGCATTTCTGCGCTCTAGGCGCCTGGCATTTTTGCCAGAGTGCTCTTTTGAAGTTGAAAAAACTTCAACTCAGCACAGAAAATTGCCCCGCGTCATCTTATCTTTTTTCCTATCGTCGGATTGGATGATTGGAGAGGCAGGCCTGGTGGTCACGACAACAAGTTAACAGTTGGTAAACAATGGAGGAGAAACTGGTGGTAGTGGTTGCTGGATACCCAGAGCTATACAGCCAGACGATAGACAACGGGTTGTCAAACTGTCCCTGAGTCATCCTAAAATATGCCTGGAAACAGCCATCATGGATGCAAGGCTCCTGGACCAACTGGTGGTACTCCCTGTGATCCACCCTCTTTTTTAGGGTCTCATGTACCCACACAGATCTCTGTTTCCCTGTGCCCAACAAATTATTAACTGGCAGGCTCTCATCCTCAACTGGTGCTACAGCAAATACCCTCTGCCTGCCTACGGGGAGGCTAGTGTAAGGAGTTGATGGGGTGGTTTCCTATGTTCAATTTAAAAAAAAAAAAAAAAAAAGGCAATGCAGTGTGCCTTGCGTTTTGCAACCTCCATAACTCTTTCTATCTGATCTGAGCCCAAGTGTTCATTGTTCAAGAGATTTTTAACGGGAGCTGAATTATCCACAAGTGTTGCATCCTCTCCAGGTGAATAAAACTGGGAAAAACACTGAGTAAAGCAGTTTCATGTTACAAATCAGTGTCTCTATGACGCTGTTCTGTTTGTCACAGACGGGCTGCTAGCTCAGCATCTACAAATGTGTGCACACGTTTTTCCTCTGATAAGTTAAGATCCAGATGTTCGGGAGCTTTTCACTGAGAGCTGAATTATCGGCAGAAGTCTCCTCTTCTCCAAAACAAACAGGCCTGGTGATTTAAACTGATAAACTGAATTAAGCAGCTTCATGATAAAAATCAATGTTTTTCCAATGCTGTTTGGCTTGTTGCTGAGGGGATGCTAACTAAAGTGGCCAACACAAAAACCTGAATGGCCCGTTCTTGAACCAGTGTTTGGTTTGTCCATTCTGGGCTACTGTAGAACATGGCGGACTCTGTGGACAAGGACTATGTAGATATTAATGGCTCATTGTAGGGTAATGAAAACATGATAATTCTTATTTACAGACGATTATACACTCAAGAAAACATACTTATTATTTTTTATTTCTACCAATAGATCCCCCTATATCTGACACACTGGACCTTTAAAAGATTTTTAAAAAATAAGCTAAAAAATTAACAATATAAACGATAGAATGAAAGTTATAGTGCAGCTACAGTGCAGTGCAAGATATGAATAAATGGTCCCAAATTTAATAACAGGCAGTGGCAAATAAACAACTGACCCTGGAAAAGACCCTTAAAAACATTTTAAGGGTTGGTAATACTGGAGGTCAAAGGTGAGGATGAGTTTCCTGTGAAAGAGTGTGGAGTAAATGACCAGTTCTAGCTCACAGACAGGTTTGTTAGTCAGACAAGATGTTGTCATGAACCGACCTGCAGCATGTGGCAGCAGGTCAGTTGTAGAAAAATCCTCGTCCGAATGAAACCCCTGACCAATTCCCATCTTTATAGCACCTGGTAAATGAAAGCAGCTGTGGGGACGGCAGGGAATGCAACCAGGAATGAACACTACCAAAGCACATTATTAAACTAGCAGGCGTTAAGATCAGGGCCCTAAAGGGAAACGGCTATCTTCAGCACCCCCTCCACTCTTGATCCTGCGATGAATACTGCAGTTTTCCAGCCCATGACCCCCCATGAGATAGTATCAGAGGTCTGGGGGTTTTTGTTGGCCCCTCATGGTCTACCAAGACATTGGCCCCTGTCGTCCTGGGAGCAGTGGCTGTCGTCCTTATCACAGGAAGTCATACAATACAGCAGAGGAATGTAAACCCAGAGCTCTGCTGCGGCTGAGTTTGCAGAAACACAATCAAGAGTTTTAGTTTTCTGATCAGGTTTTTTTTGTTTTTAATTCTTTACCTGATTGCTTTGGAACAGAGTGTCTGCTGCAGGGAAATGCATGTTATACAAGTTTGCTTTATATTTCATTTACATGAAGACACAACAGCACCGAGCAATTTGGCACAAGGTTTATTATCCCAGTGGAACAATGCACAGAAACTCCACCTTCGTACACAAGTGTAACACAACATAAAAAACTTTTCCAGGGTTTTCATCATGAAACTGTAAATGAGGTGGTGAGCAGCTCAGATCCTGACTTTTTCCTGATCATATTAGTCACTAGATGCTGAGTAGATGCCTCAACAATGGTCACACCGTGTAAATGTGTGGCTTCTGCTAGGTGTAATCACGTCTCTGCTGTTCCTAAAGGTTAATGTTTTGTATCATAAAGATGTGACAGCCATGTCCAGAGGCATTATGCTTAAGGGTTTTCCGTCCATCCTTCCATATGTAGGTCCCTCCCATTATCATGACGGGTTATCTCAAGAACTTCCTGGGGAATTTGGTCAAATTTGGCTCAAGCGTCCTGGACTCAAGGATGAACTGATTAGATTTTGGTGGGCAAAGGTATCTGTGACCTCACAAAACATGTTTTTGGCTATAACTCAAGATTTCATACGCTAATTATGACTAAATTTGTTTATTTTTGTTTTGTATTGACTCATATTCTCTTTCTGTCTATTCATTCTATTCTATTTCCAAAGGATGGATCTGAAAAAGGGGGATATAACAAAACTATATATGACCAGAGAGGTAGAGATAAAGGCTAAAATCAAATAGAGTAAATAGATCAATAGTAAATAAAAAGAGAACAAAATAGAGAAAAAGAAAAAACGTAATAAATAAAAAGTTAAGGATGTCCCTTCGAGTAATTATCTTAACAAAGTCAGGCCTTAAAGGTCGACTGCTTTGTGGAGGTGAGCAACAACCGAGAGGCGATAATTCTGTTTTTTTTGTTCTAGATGATGTCAGCAGTCTTGCTTTCAGGGGAGGAGGCCGCAGCTGTTAATAAACACCACAGGAAACTCTTAAAGCAGTGCAGTAAAATGCAGAACCACTAACTACAGCTTCCAGAATTAGTACACCATTAAATAAACACTTTCTTGATAGAGTTTTAACAAAGACAAAGAAAGCTTTTAGTGCTGAAACGATCAGTTAAAGGTTAGGTAATGTTCTTTCAAGGCTATCTCAGCACCATACAGACATGCCCATGAACATTCCTGCAGTCCATACTTACTGCAAAGAAAGTCCTTTGAAAAGAGAATTCAGTATCTTTGATGGAGACAAGAGCCACAGTCCTCGTTTAAAATAAAAAATAAATTCTGAAGTAAAGCTGTATATGAGGCCTCAATAGTATCAGTTGAATTATCATCTAAATAGTGGATATCTTCCAAAGTAATAGTGTTTTTAGTGCCGTATTCCTGCTTTGTGTTACAATCCCTTTGTCATGACTCAAAAAAAGCTATCTAGGGGAAAAAGCACAGATTAAGTTTTATACTGTAAAGACTATAGCTTAAATAGATCTGTCTAACCCAGGTCAAGTAAGCCTCATACTAGCTTTAGCTTAACTTTACAATACATTTTTACACTAAACGAGGACTGTTGATTCCCATCACTTGCATCTATATCACTTCAGGAAGGAATCTTTTTGGGGCCAGTATGTACAGCAGGAACAATTATTGAGACCAAACAATCTTTCAGTGTACATACAGCCAAGTATTGCTTTAAGATGGACTTGAAACAGGTGTAATAAGTCGATCTACAGAAAGTTGATTGAAAATAATTTTGACAAACATTTGGTCTGATAAATGACTTAGGGCAGTGGTTCCCAACTGGTCCAACCACAGGGTCCAGATTTCTCCTTAGTCGTTAGTTCAAGGTCCACACAGTTTAATACATTTAGCGTCGTACCTGCGTTTGGCCATGTCATCAAGAAATTCACTGTTACTTAAACTACAGTGTGTTTTTTACAAACTTGACCTGTTTGCAAGTCACTTGTGGTCCATTCACACTGGATTGAGAACCACTGACTTAAACAATTCATTGTTTATTTCTTTGTTATTCTCTGTTTTACATAATTAAAAATTAAATATCTTCTGTCTGTTAGTTGGCCAAAACATTCAAGATGTCAACGTAAGCTCCGGGAACTTGTGATGGATGTATTTCACTATTTTCAGACAATTTACAGACTGAAAATTTAAAGGAATAGTTTGACAGTCTGGGAAATGGCTAACCCAGCTCTGCCCAAAGGAGAAAAAAAATCCTCTGAAGCTAAACAACTTTGTATCTCGTGTGTTTACTTGCTGAAAAAGCCAGGCTCGCTGCTTCCCACCTTATGCTAAGCTAGGCTAACAGGCTGCTGGAGGTAGCTTCATATTTAGCAGAGAAGTGTATTTCCCAAAATTTAAAACGATCCCTATAATTGATCATTTGAAAGAATAGTTAAGGGACGATAGTACCTGATCATGACAATAATCATCAGATACATTCCTGTGTGTCACAAAGATTTAGATTTAGACAGGATGCTTTCATTAGACTGCACAGATGTTTGTCATGAACTGATCACTCTGTGCACAATGTTTCATTGATAAAGGAATCCTCATGTTTGTTTACTACTTTCCAAGAGGACTCTTGTGCAACATATATCTGAACATCCACCACATGGTGAAGCAGTCCCGTGCAGTTCTCCCTGCGTGGGTTTCACCCTGAGCTTCGGCCTTTGACCCTGACCTGGGGCATAAATTGGGCTGCGGACACACACCACTATGAATCAGCCATCTGAAAACGTGCACAGGGACCCCCCAGCAGCTCAGGCCAGGGAGGAGAGACCTTGGTGATCTAATGTTCAGGGGAAGCGGGATGATTTTCTTTTTTCTTTGAAAGAGGGTGCAGCTCCAGTTTCACGTCTTTGGATGTGTCTGATCACTCTGCTGGAGGTGCGGCTTGGTGACAGATTGATGGATGAGTGAGGGGTGACATAACTTAAAATGCCCCCTGGAGTCAGATGAAGCTCCCAGCTCCAGACTGACTCAGGTCCTCTGTGGTCACTGAGTTTAACATTCAGAGAAAATATTTGTATGGCTGGGAATGTTTGGGAATGGTTGTGTAGCAAAGAGATATACTGATAGATAAACTTTCTATGTCGCAATCACATAACAATAATCTAGTTCATCTTTCTTTTTCGTTTCTTGGCAGTTTTGGAAGTATTTATTGATTTCCATGTGGTCCTCATTGTGAAAGAAAACAACAACAATGCAGTTAAAGACAATACAATATAAGATAATACAATAAAAACATCCAAGTTCATTTCCATATAAAACACAGAGCCTGCGCATGGTTTTCCTCTGACGACTTTTCTTTGCCCTCTCAGACAAAAATCCTGTCCTTACCAAGAACACACTACTTTATTGATTCACTGTAGACATTCAGCTTCCAGTGCTCCGTATTCTGACCTGTAGCAGTTCAACATTCCTGCCTTCTTATTGGGCAGAAACACCCAGAGAATGATGAGCGTGACACTGACCCTTGGCAGACCCCTGCTCAAGCTGCCACACAGGTGTGTGGCCTCAGGGGAGAATAGAGGGAGATAGACTAGGGGTAGATAGACGTCCACACACACACACACAACTCAAACACACTGGTGCCGCAGACCTCAGGCTCCTTAATCCTGCCCTTGACTGCAGGTCACCATCACTTGTCTGCTTCTGTCTGGCTCTTTCTGCATAATGTTCTTCAAACCTGCTGAACTTATTTAGCAAGTTAAATGAACTGTACTAAAAGGCGTGCACTCTCCGTCACCCCGACACCCAGACTCATTAAATCGAGCTCTTGTGACGTAGCGTCCAAATAAAAATCAGTGAGCGTCCTAAACTGCAGCTTATCTAAGAGCAATACATTGATCAGGGATTGTGTTTCATAGTGTAATAAAATGTATTCTCATTGTGTTTAAGGTTTTTTCATTACATGTTGTATGCCGTTTGGGTTTATGACAGTTTTTAAACACTTGGCAGTAGAAAGAGAGCAGTGTTTTTGGTGTGAATATTTCCAGATGTTGTAAACTGAGAGGGAAATCGTTTAATTGGCTGGTTAAACGCTGGCATCGCAACGCACCAAAATCTGCTTGAGGGGGGAAAATGTTCTATAAAGCAATTTTCTTTGCGTTCGTATTCTCTCTCCGTACAGTAAGTCTCCTCTTTTTATGGACATGGAGAAAGTTTACAAGCTGATTAGTGCCAAGTGAACGCTCCTTCCTAATTTTCTCCATGGCTTTCAGTTTTCAGTCCAAGATTCTTTCTGCTGGCATGGCAAATGAAACAGCCCAGTGTCATCAAGTCTAAAACTACGCTGTGAGCATAATGCCTCCTGACAAACCCCCATATGCAGGAAATTTAACATTAATGCAGGCAATGTGGAGCCACGTCCCAAAAAACTCTAGTGTAAAAGTGAACAACCGGTAACACATTACTCCTTTTCATTTTCAATATCTCCTCGTTACGCAGACGCTCTGCAGCTCAGATTATGGTATATGGTGACCTGTCAGCACCCGTATCTGACCCGAGTCATTATGTGGAGTTTGGGAACTGGAGGGAAAGATTTTATCTAACGTAGCTGTCGACAGCTTTGGCAGGATATTTAGCTGATGGAAATGAGATGGAAAAACTGTGACTTCTGGTGGAAGTGTTTTGTCGGTTCTGCATGATTGACGAATGTCGGTTCTGGTTCATGTTGGAGGAAGTTCGAAGCGATGAGGACATTTAAATACTGCATATTTTCTTTTGTCCTATTCAATTTACTACTTGTATATTTTGATTCTGTTTTGGATATATTATGTATTTTCCTTTTTTATTTTCCTTGAAGTTAGAACTAAGGAGACAAGTTTGAGGGTGGAAACGATGTACACAGTTTCCCGCAGTCTTTCTCATGAATTTCCAGGCTCTCGAGCACTTTCCACACTTTCAAAGGCTGGATCCAAATTTATTCACGGAAAACATTTGAAACTTAATCAGAATGACATGAAAAAGAAAGACACATTTTTTCTTAATCTGCTCAACAACAAAAAAATAAAAAGAGCTCAATGCTGTTTTTGCCAAAACACTAAGCTTATTTACTGTTCTTTGTTCATTCACATTTCTGCTTTTGGTTGTGGTTTTAATAACTGCAGGATTAACTCTGTCCTTGTTTTCTCCTGTCAGACGTTAATGAATGTGAGGAGACCAACGGAGGCTGTGAGGCTCTCTGCTGTAACACCATCGGCAGTTTTTACTGCAGGTGTCCTCCTGGACAGAAAATAAATGAAGACGGCAAAACCTGTCAAGGTGAGTCCTCTGCTGTATTTCTCTCTCTGTGAAGCTGGGTTGTATTTAATCAATAATGCGAAAGAGGCCGTAGTTTACACCATGCCTTAAACCCTCTCAGCTGTTCTAAAATCACGGTGGCGTATTGCTCTTAGAAAATGGTTACGTCTTTTATCTTGTAACAGCGTTGTTCACATACGGCACGTGGTTTGTCTGTTGACTTGTATTTTCTTTGAAATCTTGGATATTTCCACACTGCTGATTTATTTCCGAGTAAATTACATTATCCTCTGTTTGACAGTGACACAGACTTTCACAATAAAAGCATATCCTAAAGATGAAAGTAAGGATCAATGTTTTTGCTTTGCATCGATGACATAGGCTCGTTAATCATTTAATCAATATATCAGTCCAGATTGCTGGACCGCTACACCCCTAACTGTTACTTAAATGATAATACTAGAAATTGACCAGTAGAGAAAAGAGAGCGTAATATGCAACAAATAAAAACATACAATCTAGCTATAGTTATAATCTTAATGTACCTCAGATCATTGGTGTAGTTTGTCTTCTTTGGATGGAGGTAAAAGGCCGATGGATCGGGTGGTAACGACAGCTATGTCTCAAAGGAAACGACAGGACACAGTGAGTTCCCTGGCTGCTCAGTTGGTTTCTTTCACAGCATCTTTGTGTTTTTTTTGTGCATTCTTTGAGTGATGGCGATGCCCATGTTTTCATCTTGGTGGATGATGAATGACTCAGGCTTCAGTTGGCAGTTGCTCTGTGTCTTACATGACAGTAGATGACTGATTGGCACAGTAACACAGAAATTGTAATGCGGCCACAGCTGTGTTTATGGAGTATTTTACAACGACTTCAAACACGGCCCAGCCAATCATAATCAAGGACTGTATTATCTGTTTTATAAATCAGATAAATCAGTAATATGATACCAGATATCATGGTTGTGGTTATCATACTGCACAGCTATGATGTTCTCTTTGTGGAAAGATTTGTTTTTATTAGCAAATTGCAGTGCAGGAGCAGTTCCAAAAATGTGTCTGGTTACCATTGGTGCATTTGAAAATTTGACAACGGTACTAACTCAAAAACATAAAAAACAGGCCAAAAACCAAACCAAAAAATATCTGCTGAATCATCAAATCCACTTTACCACACTCAGAATACTTTATTGTAAATATCTTTTGAAGTACAAATGGTCATCTCCAAAAGAAAGTCACAGTATTGAAATATTTCTTTGAACAAACAAACGACCCTTTTCATTTTAAACATGCTGAGCCTCTTATTTTACTGGTTACAGTCATTGGTATGTGTGTCTTTTCTCCAGTCAGAATCCATTTGTTTTTTGTTTTTTATACTCTTCTTTTTGCATGTCTGTTTACATTTATGGAGTTCTGTTTTTATTTTTATTTGTGGCTCAGTGAATGTACATTCTGCAACCAGTAAACATTAAAACCAGATCATTTTAACTCAAGTGAATCACAGGAGCAGATCTTTTTTACTTGAACACTGCAGATGACACTGTGATGTGGCTTTCTGCTGTTTCACGAGTCAGAAGTGGACTAAAGTGCAGCTACCAGTCCATACAGAGGCCCAACAACTCACCAAAATGGAGCTTCTTCCCAGACATTTTCCCATGAGATTCCCGTTTTGCTTCATCATAGTTTGATGTTTCTGATTAGGAAATCTCTGCGAGTGGTTGGTTTAATCAGAATAATGATTCCTCTGTGCAGCAGCCAAGCCTGGAGGAGAGACACTGGAGTGCTCCGCAGTATGGCTGTCTGCTGGAGGAACCAGTGAGAGATGTGATCCAGGTCACGGTTATTAGGAGAGTTGATGGGAACGTTGTCACAGCTGGCTTTCATAGCTCTCTGCCCTCAGCCACTGGTGTATATTGGAGGAAAACAGCTACCCGCAGCATTAACGTCCTAATTGTCTGTAATTGGCAGTAGTATTAACAGAGGTAAAAGAAGCTGGATGGATGTTGTGGATGTTTAAATTAGCGCTGCATGTGTGGTGCTGCGTCTGCAGAGGGTGATCAGCTTTCCTTCTGCATGACGGCCTGAAGCTGGGAGGGCTGCAGAGTCCAGATGAGAGACAAGAGCCATTCATTTAGCTGTAAAGAATAAATGGTTCTGCGGAGTTGGACCGCGCACAACCACATTACTACTTTGGGGGAATCCTGTCCTTGGCAAAATGCTATAATTTTTTTGATGAAAGACATCTGCTGTTGGATGTTAATATGCGAATCCTGCTGGCACGCACAAGAAACGAACAAATGCGTCTTTTGTTCAGAGCAGAAAAAGGAGAAAAAAATGAAATACTGAATTTAGTGTTTAATCCCTTGTGGAGAGTTCCCTAGATTTAAGCTCCTGGTCAAATTCCATTTTATTTATGCATTTATTTATTTTGAAACAGCAGCGCTGATAGAAATGGCACTGATCAAAGTGGAGGGGGCCAACAGTAACTGGTGTCGTGCTGAGTGCAGCGCAGCGCAGCAGTGTCAACATTTTAGCCGTCATGCCAAATGAACTTGACTGCTCAGACCAAAACGAGCGTGAAGGTGGGAGTAATGGTCTGCCAGTGCTTGGCACCTGTCTTAATAGTGAGCTTGAGGAGTGTGTGAGTAACGTCTTCCAAGATCAGCAGGTATTAGATGCCCTTGTTGAAGGTTCACTGCGTAAGATTTAGGGAGGTTTACTGGCGTCTAGCGGTGAGGATTGCAGTTGCAACCAGCTGAAACTTCTCCCAGATAGAATTCCTTTAGTTTACACTAGAACGGTTTTCAGCAGGAGCTAAATTTTCCGCAGTGGTCTCTTCCTTTCCAAAACAAATGGATCAGGTGATTAAAATCGACAAAAACACTGAGAAAGCAGTTTGATGTCACAAATCAGTGTTTTCTCCAACGTTGTTTGGGCCTGTCGGAGATGGGTGACTTGTCCAGCACATACTAATGTGTACTCAGCCTTTTTCTCTGATTACTTCATGTATGCTGACCTTATAATAGTACTACTACTACTACTAATAGAATAATAATCTTTATTTATGAAGTGCTTTTCAAAACAGACTTACAAAGTGCTTTACATGTCAATAATTAAAACAGACAAGACATGAAAACAGCTGTTAAAGAACTGATAAAAACACTCGGTGCATAAAAACTAAGGAAATAAAAGACAGTTTAAATGAACTTAAAACTCAAGTAAAATCAGGAAAGGTTCTCCAATAAAAGTATGTTTTAAGAAAGGACTTAAAAGAGATCACTGACTTGGCTGACCTGATTGCCTCAGGCAGACTGTTCTTGAGCCCTGACGGCCAACGCTCTGTCCGCTTTAGTTTTCAGTCGGGCCTCTGGAACAGACAAAAGACCTCTGCCCTAGGACCTCAAAGTACGTCCTGGTGTGTACGGTACTAAGAGGTTGGAGATATAGCTGGGAGAGAGACCACGAAGAGCCTTAAAAGTGATCAGTAAAATCTATTCGAAAACATACGGGAAGCAAGTGAACGTCTGATCCAGACGTTCAAGAGATTTTGTTTTACTGAATTACTGGAAGCCAAATTATTTGCAAAGGACTCTTCCTCTGCAAAAAAAAAAACAGAGCTGCAGATTTAAACCGGTAAAAACACTCAATAAAACAGTTTTAATATTACAAATCAGCATTTTATTTATCGTCTTATTTTTAGGTGATTACAAACCAAAGAACACATACCTATTATATTTAATTTCTGCCAGTATATCCACCCTACACACTGGACCTTTAACTCTGAGAACGGGACAGATTTTTTTAATACAAACATCTCTCTGTTGGTCTGTTCTCTGGTATTTTATTCAGATTTTTATTTTGGCAACACATCTTACAGTTATGGCTCTGAGCCTATCATCTGTCTTCCATGCTTGAGCGGGCTGCTCTCCTCCTCACCTGGCTGGCATCATTGTCCACATGATTCTGAAGTCTCCACAAAAATGCATTTTATGTGCAGAAATGTGCAGAAGTTGGCACGCGGTGTGACAAAAGTGATCTGTATCAGTTTCTGCTGGTGTGTCTGAGCTTGAGTACTCGTCGGATGCTTGCGGCCTGATGTAATGACTGTACAGGTGGATGTAACAGAAGCTTTAAGTTTGCATTATTAAGAAGAAAGGTCATAAGAAGTGAAGCTTACCGTCATTGTATCCCGCAGAGGTCTCTTAAGGACCATTTCTGCTCAAATCGGGGAAGTGATGCTGACCATGAACACGCTTTGCTCTTTATAAGCTCTATAAAGTGCTGTCATGGTCCTGCCGCTGTGTTTGTGTGTGTGTGTGTGTTGGCAACAGATGAGAGTGCACAGTGCTTAGCTCCTGAATAGACGATTTCACTGCAAGGCTCATTCCTTTCTCAGATGTTTGGATTATAAATACTGAATTTGACGTCTGGCCCTTATCACATTTGGCTTTCCTTTGGTGCCGTTTTTTTTTTTCTTCTTCTTCTTCATGTCAATTTTTAAAGAAAAATAAAGACAGCACATCCTTTAGTCTGTTCACATTCTTCTGATGTGCACTCACAAATCACATTTTTATGACATAAATTCTTTGAAAAATACAGTGGCCACCCAGTGAAATTTACTAAATCATTGAGAGCAGGACATCAGTCACTGTTGGTGGGTAAAATACAGAATTATTTATTTGTATTTCACACAGGACTCTCCTGCCTTTCAGTGTGAGAGCGAGTTTAGGCTGGGGGTGAGAGGGAGGTGTGGGGAAAGGGCAGGGAGAGGAGGATCTTTAATACGATGGGCATTTAGTTTTAGTAGATGGGAGGGTGAGAGGCAGAGGGGGATGGAGGACGGCAGAGAAAAATCAGGAGGCAGAGTGAATAAGGAGTAGTTACCATGTAACACCAGACCAGGATTCAGCACCTGCAGAGCCGGTCATTCATTCAGATTTTTCCTAGCCAAAGTGCTTAACAAAATAATGCTTTCATTGTCTAATTTTTTTACAGTACATTTTTAAAAATATTTAATTTTAAACATTCTCTGTGAGGCGTTACGTTTGACTCTGGGCCATGGCTTTGTCATCAGGATGGTGGATTATTTTCTTTACGGTGTTAATTGAAGTGATGGCACGTCTGACATCTGCTGCGAACTATCCACAGAGTTACTATAGAAGGATTTGCTATAGGCCACACTGTTACCATGGATACCATGGCTATAACCATGGCTACATGGCAGCAGGTAAGTGATAATTTCACAGCCAAAATGCAGATGAAACTGTGACAGCAGTGCTTTAACGCCTTCACTCTGTGTCTGTCCTCAGGAGGAATAGTTTGTTAAATGTATTTATTTAACTGTTAATCTTTGATGTGAGTAAAGCTGTCATTTTTATTTTTTATTTACAATAAATTAGTTTTGCTCTTTAAAAAAAGGAGGAAATGTTACCGTATAAACTTTTCAGAACAGGATATTTCAAGAAGGTTTTTGGTCACACACATCATTTTTATAAACAGTAGGACTTAAATACATAAGTAGGGATTTACAGTAGTCAGTGTATTTGTCCGTGGCTCAGCCAGACTGGCTTATCAGTCCCACTGATAATGTGTCTGCTGTACGCGCTGTCTGGCACTGCCCGGACAACTTTGTCTCTGATCGCTTTTACCAACAAAGATTAGAGCACATGAAAACATGAACTATGAATTATGAGAGACGCTTTGTAGCGCTAACACAAACAGGGCTAGATACCAGATACACTCTCAGCAGATTATGTCAATATTATTATGACTGAATATTTCTTTTCATGTTTGGCAGGACTGTAGTGCTCGGGGGATAAATGCACAAGATGAAACGTGTTTTACATTTATTATTACCACATTGCTGATAATCCCTCTGATCTGCCGTATTACTTAGATGTCAGTCTTGGAGATAAATCAAGGCTGTTCAGAAATAATTTATCTCCTGCACACAATAAACAAATCACCTTTCGGAAACAGACCCAAAATAGTTTTCCATGAAGACGACACCGTGCTGTAGGTGGCTGCGGGCAGAGAATTAATGTGTCTTATGTGAAAGCCAGCGGCTGCGGAGGCTTTGGCTCCGAGCTCGCGGGGGGATCATGTTCTGGAAGTGGAAACCAGGCTGGAGGGGCTTCACTGACTGTGCGCTACAGAAGACAGAAGAACAGCAGCTCCACGGCGCTGGACCCGTTTCATGAAAAACCAAACCAAAGGACGGCATGCAGCATGGATGGAAAAACGAAAGGACGGCTCCTGCCAGCTTTCCTGGACGAAGTGGAGCTGGAGTTTGGCAGCAGAGAAACGAAGAAGAGGAAAGTTTAGAAGCTCCTTTGTGCCCCAAACACTATATTTTGAAGATGTCGTTTGATATTATTGGGAGTAGATGGGTTCAGCCGGAGGATATTCCTATAATTTAGCTGACTTGGGCAGGTTTTACTGGAACCATTAAGCAAGTAGATTTTAGTCCCATTATGCTCATGCACTGCATTTTTGTTCTTATCCTGATCCCGTCCCTGTTTTTATTATGAAGAGTAGAATCATTTTTATGAATCACATTAACCACTAAAAGTATATAATTTACAACACTGAGCTTCCTCCATCATGTTCTCTAAAATCAGTCTGGAGCGTTTTGGGTCTTGTAAAGACCTGATTTATGGGTAAATAAGAGGTCATATACTGTTTGTGTGTACCGCGGGAACATGAAGGCAGTGATGTGGTGGTGCGCAATGTGCACGATGAGGCTCAGACGCAGATTGTCCCACTGCTCTGCTGCCTCCAGTCCTACAGAGCGTGAAACGAGCACTATGGAGGCTAAATTCACTCCTCATGCTAAAGAGACTCTGAGATTCATATTCATTTCCCCACTGGCCACAAGAAATACGACCTTAAAGCTGCTATAACCTTTATTTTTATTTTAACAATGGATCAAATGAGTGTGTGTAATATGAAAGGAGTCGCTTGTACTGATTGGCCCCACAGAGAATTAGCTCTGTGCACGTCAACTCATTGTTTTGGTTTTCTGGCCCGCAACTTTACTGTTTTGGTTCAGTTTCATTCTTTTCATCAATCTCAGTTCAAGCAGCAACAGCTCAGTGTTTTCAACAAAAAAACTCTGATAAACCAACGCCCTCTTACTCTCAACTCAACAAATACAGTACGGCAGCATGGTCAGTGGTCTTCCTCTCCAAAATATGACACTGCAGATACCCCTCTGGCATCAGTTTTGGACGTGTCAGGTGCTGCTTGTTGTATGCGTACAGTGTTGTTTCAAAATAACTTCCAGTTAAGTTTAGCTAACAAAAATACTTGGATAGATTTTAAAAATATGTTGTGTGTTACAGTACAATGATGTTGACTTTTGGTTTGACATGGGACACAAACAGCAGTCTCCTGGGTAAAAGTCCTGTATTTGTTTCAACCACCTCCCTATACAGACTTTCTTGCTCTTTATACTGCGTCAGTTGTTATTAGCATTCAATATTACCGGTAGTTGAAAGCCTGATGACTCTTACACAGATGGTGTAGGGTGCCTTGTTGTGTCGGTGTCAGATGTGGAGGGGTGTGACAAAGCGTTGGTGTTTGGCAACCTGGGAGTTTTAACAGGTTAGATAAACTCACTGTCCACCACCTGCTCAGCATCAAACAGTGAACAGACACAGTCGCAAGTTGGGTGCAAAAAAAAAGCCAAATATGTGCTAATGTTATTATTATGCCAATAAAATAATTTAAAAACAAGTGCAAATTTGTAATAGCTGCAACCCCGTACATGTTTGCATTCATGCATTGCCCTTTGTGCAAGTTTCCCAAATCAACCATTTGCAGCATTACCATTCCTCTCACAAGATTTTGAGCAACTCTGTGAATGCATTCGGAAGTTTTGCACCTTTTTGTGATAGGCCAGTCCCATTGTCTCCCTTTTAGCAAACTGCTATGAACACAAGCACACTTGATCTTCATGCCAAATCTTAGCCTTCGAGGGCAAAAACTATAGCTGCCGAAGAGTTGGGAAATATTTGTGGACCAACTGTTACAGCGAGCTATGGAGCTGCTGGTTGCGGCTAATTAGTAGAACAGACTTTATTGTCATTGCACAAGAAGGACAACAAAATTTGCTGTGCCATGCCCTGAATATAGAAAAATAAAAAAATAGACAGTAATAAATACACACCACATATGGGTACACAATTATCCCCAATCAATGAGTATAAAAAAACATTAAAAGCGGTATTGCTCAAGTTGACCCATTATTGCATGTTAGAGTTAAGCTGAATGATTCCCAATGTAGTTCATGACACAATGGCGTGGGCAGTGTTTGATTCTGTTCAAGAGAGCACTGAGACGCTGTGTCTGTGCACGCCATGAGAATAATAATAGAATACTAATAAATAAAATATTATCATGAGACTATATAGATGTATCCATTCACTATCTACATCCAGTTTTTCAAACTTTAACTGCCGTGTCTTCAGACTGTGGGAGAAAACTGTACCGAGAGGCGAGATATAAAGGCGACTGTATACATGTATTTATTTGCAAATTGTTCTTCCCACTAAGGGTACCAGACTGTCTGTTTATCTTTTAGAGGGAGGGGATTTGCACTGTGATGAATGCTGAGACATTATTTACGGGTGTTTGTTTGTGCTGAACTGTTTAATGCTTCAACACGAAGACAAAATGTGTGGTCAGATGGGACGAGACATTAAACCAACGCACACAAAAAATCAATTGAGACAGTCATTAAAGTAATAGTCTCCCTTAGTCAATTATATAATTTAACCAGCTCTTTTTCATCGTAACTACTCTGAATTCCTAAAATAGTTTCTTGAAAAGAAAATAGCAGCCCGGAGTCAGGACTGTGCCGAACAACACATTTCTCAACCAGACATTTAACTTAGCACTGACTAATCGTCTTTTATGATGTGTTAGCTGTTTTTACAGACATCATGCTGCAGCCAAACACATTCACACTTTTTTTAATGTGTCACATCACTTTTTTTAGTCTGCAGCATTTCCAGTAACTCCACTGTGATGATTTTAGTAACATTAAAGCAAACAGGTAACTTGTCACTGGCCTGAAGGTGAGGCAGGGTTGACTCCATGTCCTAATTTCCCTGATGATGATGATGGAAGCGGACGGACTGTTAACAGAAGTCCAAACAGAGCAGGGCTTCATAAAGCAGCTCAGATCTCACAGGGGGGTCTGCTGTGGAGCTCAGAAAACAATTTATTAGTCTTTGACCCCTAGAATAAGAGATGTGTACGACCACTGGCTTGTTTCATTTGAGATCTGGTCACACGGCGGGGCAGTCATGTTTCGCTCGCCATCACTTTCCCAGACGAAGAACCCCTCTTCTTTTATTTGTTTATAATCTCAACGCTTGGCTGAGAGGAATGTGTATGTTTCGCATCCCCTGATTTAAGTTTCCATATGTTTGCTGCACCCAAGGGACTTTGACAAGAAGCAAAGGAATTTAAATTTGGGTTTAAATGTTCAGTAGTTGTTACCACATGGGGGATTTGTTTGTTTGAGCCGCATGCACTTGTAGAATACTTTCCCCACTCATCCATCATCTCCTTTCTTCTTGGAGTACATCTTTATCCTAAAACCTGCGTTAAATTCCTCCCTCAGCTTGGCAGCTCGTCGGGGCTTTATTCTTGGGACCAATTTTTTTCTCATAATGAGAGGATTTAGGCAAATTGCACTCATTTCTCTCCCATCTCTCTCCCTCTGCCTGCTTCTGTCTTTTCCTCCCTCCTTCCCTACAGATATCGACGAGTGCCAGGTCCATAACGGAGGCTGCCAGCACAGATGCATTAACACCAGGGGCTCCTACTACTGCGAGTGCCACCCGGGCTCTCGCCTGCACGTGGACGGCCGCACCTGCCTCGGTAAGGAACCTTGCAGCCTCGTGGCGGTGCTTACATTGTACAAGCTGGAAAAACGGTCAGAAGTTGCCACGCTGAAATATTATTTCTAAAAGGGAATTTGGCCCTGTAAGGTCTTCGTTAACATACTGTGACTAATGTTACAATCGCAGCTTGATTTGAGGTTTCGTCCTTCCTTTAATCCGATTAGAAACAGAGTACGGAGGCCTCCAAAGTTTCCCCTGTGTAATGTGGCTCCGCTTGTTCTTAACTCACATAAACAATGAAACACTGTTTCAGAGGAGCTACTTCTGAAAGTCATCGCTGCGAGTATTATTTTTGGTCATTATTTCATTGAAGTTGAGCCACATATGCTTTTTGACATGGGCACTTAATCATGTAAACCACATCCACGATGTTGCTGTAGATGACCCCTTTGATTCTGACATAAAGCTCTATTGTAATGTGAGTTGATTCAAATAACATTTGCTGCTAAAAACCACACTGAGTTACAGACCGTGGATTTTTAATTCCCTCACTGGATATGTTGTAGAAAGATGTTTTTCTCTATCTGGAGCTCATTTGTACCCAGGCCCCTGCTAACATCTATTTTCATTATTGATTATTCTGCTAATGAGTTTATCAATTACTGGTTGGCCTATAAAAGGTGAGAAAATGTGAACAATGGCCACCACAATTTAGTAAAGTCCAAGATGCTGTCATTAGGTTGTTCATTTTGTTTGACCCACAATCCAGAACTGAAAGATTTTCAGTTTATGATCACAGCAGACAAAGTAAAGCAGAAAGTTCTCACAGCTGAGCAGTGGTGGTTGGCGCACTAAAAATCTATTCTCAACTCCCATATAAACATGACTCAAGTAACAGTGAAAATGACCAGTTGAGACACCTACTCAGGTCATTTAAAAAAGTACCTGGTTAATAAATTACTTAAAAGTATAAGTTACTTTCCATTTAATATTTTGTTTTTGTTTTTTGAGTGTGCAGTTTAAAATAATGAAAACGCAGCACTTGTTTTGATGAACAGGTCAGATAATCAAACAGATAAGGATAGTCTATACCAGGGGTTTGCATTTTTAAAAGAGCCATTATTGGCCAACAAAATAAATAATAAAATAAAATCTGTCTGGAGCCGCAAAACATGTTTGAGTAAAGGTAACAATCTATTTCATCTAAATTAGCCCATCGACATTACAAATAGGTCTTGATAAGCATTCATTAATATGATTTACTACAAGGTGGCCACTCTGCATTGGGACATTTGTAATTGTTTAGTACTTTAACTTTGCAGTGTTGGTGGTGAAAGCAAATGAATCTGTCCACACACTATTAAATTGTGTATTTTCCTCCAAGATTTTTCCTTTTTTGGATTTGGAATCCAGAGCTAGCCTTGCTGGAGAGACTCCAGGCCAGCCAACGCTACTGAAGTTTAGTACAAATTTAGACAAAAGGCTCCAGATTGTAGACGCATGATGCAGTATTTTAGTTGATGAAACGTTAAAACATTTAATTTGATGTACAGGTTACACATTTTTACATCTGTAAAATGCACTTAAGGTCTACAACAATGACAAATGAAAATCTGAATGTTAAAAAATAACCATTACTCATACAGCTCCAGAGCTGAAGTTTGCCTACCCCTGGCCTAAGGAGTTGAGATATGAACAGTCTCCCACCCTTTCTCCATCTCTTCCTCTCTACCCCCTCTCTTCCTTATCGTAACATCAAAGAGTAGCACTACATGTGAAAAATTAACAAAGCAAACGTTAGCTAGCTCGCTACATATTCACCTACAGTATGTACAACTTACTTTAATGCTTGTGGAGTTTAGAACAGATATTTTTAAAAGCAGAGATCTCAGTGTTTTTCTGATCTTTCAGTCAGGGTCAAGAGGGATCGACACGTTAGCATGACCAGAAAATCGTGATGCTGAGGGAGAGCAATGTACAGGATCTTGTTCTCTCAAGACAAGTGATGCTTTCCAATGCACCTGCATCTGAGATAGTTGAATGTGTGAATATCTCCTTTTAAAAATTAGATGTAGATATGGCCTGGGTTTGTCACTAGAAGCTGCCTCTTGTTCTGGGTTTTGCTCCGTCATCATCACATGGTGGTCAAAATACACGTGGTGCTTCTGTTTTTCTTTTTTTTCAGGCAGCTGGAAACTCGACACCTACAGTAGAACAGTTCCTCTTTAAATCTTAACCACTTAATTTTCTGGCATTTTTGCTTGAACGATTTCCTACACAGTTAATTGATTATCAAAATGGTTGCCAATTGGGTTGCCACTGTCTCTCTGTCCCTGTTTCCTGTCACCTCTCCACTGTCACCCTTGATAAAGGCACAAGATATTTGCACTACCTAATGATTAACTGAATAATTGTTTCAGCTCATGTTTGTATAACATACTCTGTAGTACAGTATCTATACTCAGAATAAAGCTCTTCAAGTTCACTTTTCCTTTTCAGTCCGTTAATGCATTAAAGTTTCTGTGCACCATGTTCTGTGGTTTAAGAAACTCTCCCTGGGTAAATTGTTTGAACTTGTTTCACAATACTTTAAACTCCTCCACAGCTTAATCTTTATTTATGAATTATATATTATGTAAGTACATTGTGTAAATACTTACAACCAACAAAGTGACTGAGTCATTATGAGAATGTAGAGACTGTTTGTTCTTTAAATCTGCATGTTACCCTGTCACTCCTGACCTCTGCTGTGTTTACACAGTACCTGTATGTTGTTTCTGTCATGTCAGATTTTTAGAAATAGCTGATAGAGTAAAGAGTATAAACCTGGCACCAGTGTCTGCAGTCTGCAGGAATGTATACAGAGTGTCCTGACATTTAGAGTGGAAATAATTCTGTGTTTCTTGGCTTCATGAAGCACAGTTGTTTCATTGTCTTATAGAACAGACACTATAGCTGGGACCCCACTGTCCCTGAGAGGCCGCGGTGTGACAGCTGTAGCGTGAAGACATGACTGATTGCACTAATAATCACAGAGCACATCTGGATTGACTCCCAGGTGAAGCTTATCTGTGAGGCTGCATATCTGTCAGCTGACAGTCGCGTTCAGATCGTGCAGAGGCAAGCTGCAAAATGTGTGCTCGTTCACAGATAGATCAAGCACTGAGATCTTGCTTCCCGTGTAACGAGTGAATAACTTACACTATGCACGTTATGACCACAGGCATACTGGACAAAGGACAGCACATACCAGTCAGCACAGAGTCATAGCGAGAAAAAGAAGAGCAGATGTCCTCAAATCAATTCAATCTCGGCTTTCCTCGTCTTATCCAGCTCTTGATCTGCCAGCAGAGGTCAGATGTATCCCACACACTTAGCATGTGGATGAATAATATTTGAGCTGGAAGGCTCTCTGCGGTTTGACGTGTACTTGTGATGGATGGATCTTGACTCCAGCCTTCGAGTATGAAAAACACCAGCTTTGAGAAGACGCGGCTGTTCGGCCCCTACCTGTTGATTTCTCCGAAGGGATCGAGTCCAGGCCGTCTACCGAGGTTTCATCTGCTGCTACAAAGAAGAGAAAGCCAGACGGGGGAGATGATTGAGCTGGCTCTGCCCTCAGTCTCATCAGCGGACGAGCATTGTCCACCACAGAGGTCCTGCCATTCAAACCTCTCTGTGATTTTTGGCTCTGCTGTGGTGATGGATCTCTTGTGGCTCAGAGCAAAGAAATTCTCTGAGGTAACGCAGAGTATAGGAATGTCAGTGCAGCGGTCACGACCTCTCTGAGAAATATTCCTGTGAATGCGACGCTGCAATCAAATCAAAATTCAGAAAGACTGAGATGAAACTGAAGTCTGGGTTTATGTGCATTGATTCGTCCTGCATAGATGACATGTTTTCTTATTCCCTGTGACTGCCTCACTTTCTGTCCCGTCATCTAAGCTTCTCTGACCTTTTCTTGTGTCTCTAAATTTTTCCCTTTTTGGCCTTTTCAGCTGTTCATTCATGCGCCATCAGCAACGGAGGATGTGAGCACTACTGTGTGCAGCAGTCTGCAGCTCATTTCCGCTGTCGCTGCAAGCCAAATTACATACTGGCAGAGGATGGCAAGCACTGTAAACGTGAGTGTAAGGCAACACTAAACACACATTACCACATAGCACCAGACGTAAAGGAGGAATCATAAATGCAGCGGTGACTAGGGAAAGAGTGCCAATAAAACAGAGTACTTTGGAAGATTATGAAGGTGTGATCTGAAGATTTGATCACAACACTAAAAACACATTTTCCGCATCTGCTGCCAGTTATAATTATCTGACAGGATGTCTGCGCTGGAGCAGGATTAACTGTCATCCACGGGATGAGACATAAAATTGGAGTGAATCACGGCAGTCTCCATCATTGTTTTTTTCTCAAATGAGTATTTTGATGTTCTTGCTTCTTTTAATCTGTGAGATCTCTGAGGCCGTGCAGCAGAGCACTGTTCTCTGGAGGTGGGAAATTATACATATATGTATTTTAAATTACCGTCTCTCAGATGCTTTTACTTTGTAATTGTTGGCTGAGAACGGCTTCCTCTAATTTTTGCAGTGCTCAAGGTTCTCATCCCAGATGCTGGACAGGCTTACACAAGTCAAACACACACACAGCTATGCAGAGTGAACAATAAAGACATGAGGTGGAGGAGCAGGGTGGCAGCAGGGACTTAAAGCTCTCCACCTGCTGTGCATTAAGATGTCAGTTTTTACAGTTTTCTCCACTGCTGCACCAGAAGTGTTCGCCACGTGACTGACACCAGTGGCTTTGTGTTTATGAGTGTCTTTTTTTTGTGTGTTGCAGTGCAGGATCCCTGTGCCGAGCAGAATGGAGGCTGCATGCACGAGTGTCTGGCTGATGGTGGGAGAGCTCACTGTGAATGTAAAGCTGGTTACCTCCTGGCCGAAGATGGGAAAACATGTGAAGGTAAATCAGCATTATAATGATTATTCACCTGTCCCTCCAGGATGTTGCGATCGCAAAGATTAAAGCAAGCTGAGTCAATGCCCGTGAATTCTGTGCAACCTTGCAATGTTATCCAGTCACTGCAAATCTGACTATTTAAAACAGGTAAGGTCTCATTTGTTTGTAGAGCTGCAAACAGCATATTGATTCACTCAGCCCCTCCTTGCTCCACACTCTCTGTCTCTCAGCTCTGTGCCTGAGACTGAGTCACACACACAGCAACAGGGCTAATTGTTAGCATCACACAGCTAGTGTTATCCAGCAGTTAATAAGAGTCGAGCCATTTCGGTGTTGGTGTGAGATTAAAGGTTTGGTGTTGGATGTTACCTACAGCTGCAGCGCTTTGGCCAAAGCAGCAAAATATGATACGTAGGGATGGGATCATGTTGGGCTGTGTTAGCTCGTGCTCATCAGATAGAGAGACCAGGGGTACAGCCTCTTATGTGTTCTTTCAACGCTGCATTGAACGGCAGCTGATCGCCAATGATCAGCTGTTGCTGCACCCCCTCCACCATCACATATAGACTGTAACTCTGTGGGAAAACACTGAATCCTCACAATAATAAGCTTCGAATCCCTGTCAGCATCACAACTAATTTGCAGCTACTTGCCCCTGTAATTTCATTGCAAAAAACATCTACAAGCATTGCAACTTGCATCACAGTTTTTTTTTTTGTTTTTTTTTCGGAAAATCTGTTGTGAAATCAAACATTTCAAGCTGCAGCAATTCAAAGAACAGCCTGTGACATCATGGAGGGACTGATGAACAGAGTTGCCTCTGGTGCAGAAAGTGTTGAAAGTGCTTGGATAAAAAAAGACAAAATCAAGCGCTTGAAGGTGCTTAGTTTTAAAAGCAGGTCCTTAATAGTGCCTGGATATAGCCTACCAGAATGTCTGAGCCTGAGCCTCTGCTGGTTGTTTGAATCTTGTGTATTTAGATGTTAATGTAATGTTAAAATATGGTAGTAAATTGCTAAAATATTGTTTGCACTACTGAAAGAAAATGTTACATGATGTTTTTATATGCAGTTGAAACCACTTATAGTGATCATGTCTGTCAGTGTCAAATATATCACTATAGGCGCTTGATTATTACAAGTAATTTTCTTTGCTAATTTCTCATGCAGATTATCATCTGATATTTGTAGATTTATTACATTAATATAAAATAATAAAACAGATAGCTTTACTGTTAACTGAATTTTTCGGACTGTTTCAAAACACAGTACAACTGTTTCAAACACTTCTCAAATAACTGAACAAATTAACTTAGGCTACTGTACTGTGTATAATACAAACACACTACTGTACTGTACATTAAATATAGTTTACTGTAGTTCATTGTAGTTTTCTCTCACCAAGGGCCCGCTTAAGGAAACATTTTTTGGCAGCTTGTTATAAGCTTCAAGAGGACTATGTTTTTTATGAGCATCTCTGTGAATTATTGGCCCTTAATTTTGAATTTTTTTCTCAAAAGTCCTTGAAATGTCTCCCGAAACCCGTATTAATGCAGCTCAGAGTTAATTAAGTGAAGAAAATATAAGGAGATACATAAAGAAAATGGTTTACAAAACAATATTGCCACATTTTGTTGCTCTGGAGGTTTTGATCATATCACACGCTTATCTTCCTCGGCAGATGCAGTTTACTCAGTCGTCATGGAGTTATTTTAGTAGATGTTCAAATTGAATTTTTCGGAGCACTTTAAATATTCCTCGTCCACGTTGGATCAAAAGTCAAATTTGAAGATTGGAAACAGCAGAGATATGGAAATTTCCATATCTCTGCACTTCCATGTAAACTGGGCAAACTCTGACAAAGATTGTGTGATACATCTGAAGGCTCCAGAACAGCGTCTGAACGCTCTGTTATTAAAACAAGTAAGCTTTTAAGAAAAAGAAGTGCAAACTCAGAAGTTGAAAGGAGATGTGGAATTTCCATCATCTGCATCTGCCAACGCTGAGTTTAAAGTGTGTTAAGGATGGTTTTGAAGTGCAAACATGGATTTAATTTGTGAGAAAATGTAAATGAACCTGTGCAGACCAGATGTATTCCTCCATTTTTTTTTCTTTACATATTTTTGTTACAGATATCGATGAGTGTCAGACAGAAGACTCCAACTGTGCACATGGCTGCCACAACACGCTGGGCTCTTACGCCTGTGTGTGCAGCGCTGCCTATGAGCTGGGATCTGATGGAAAACAGTGTTACAGTCAGTTTGAACCCACTTAATATTATTACACGCACATAAAACCCTTACATTCAGCTGGTACAAGATATTTTAGTCCTTCGAATAACACATTATCTCACTGTGAACTTGTAAAAGAAATCGAGATGGAGATCGTGAACAGCTGCGAGAACAACAACGGAGGCTGTTCGCACCACTGCCAACATTCAACCGGCGGGCCTGTTTGCTCCTGTAACCATGGTTACAGACTAGACGACGACCTCAGAACTTGTGTTGGTAAGAAGCTGTAATGTACTTGCGCTGACTTAAATATATGCTTCTAACCATTATCAGATATTCTCTTACATTACATCAGCACTCAGTCACAGAAACTTTCCAGAAACCTCTTTCTGAATTTTTATTGAACCATTAGTGTTTTATGTACCAGTGGATTAGTGAAGTGATGTTTATGACTAGTTTTGATTAGAGCTGGGTTCTGATTACTAGGGCTGCTCCTGACTAAGAGTTTTCCCAGTCGACCTATAGTCATCATTTAGGGCCATTAGTCCACTAGTCACCCACATGTTTATGATATTAATTTAATTATTAAATGATATATTTTGAGCGGGGCAACACAATGGTTTGAGTTGAAGGTCTGAGAAAGAATAGTATCAGTAACATTGTTAACACTGTGCTACGTTACAGAGAAATACAAAACCGTACTAATGAACCTTCATTAATATAGGCCTATATTTTATCTACAAGTGCACATCACACACTGAGCGAGCCGCCTGTTAATGACGCTGTCAGCAAAGCAGTAATGATTGTGCTAAGTGGCTAATGGGCATGTAGCTACTTCCATGTTTCAGATGATGCATCATGTTTGTAGTTGATGAATGATTTGAGTATGAGTTTACATATCACCTTGGGTTGGTCCTTCACCTTCTCAAAATGATCCCACACTTTGGATTTCCTGCCCGACATGTTATTAACTAGCCTGTGGAATAACTGCAGGTACCAGCCCTGGAAATTAGGGGCCGTACACATGCCGTGTCTTTAACAGCCTGGAAAATGCAAAGTTGGGCACTGGGCACTACTTTTATGCCTTTTTGGTGCCAGCTTTTGGCAGATTGTGTCTGAGGTTGCTGAGCAACTTTAACAAGCATCATATAGCCTGTTTACCTGAAATCTTGAGTGCAGAGCTGATCTTCTTCCAGGAGCTGTTTACAAGTGTGTAGACCTACTGTCCGTGGGACAGATGTAAAGCTCTGGGTAGCCCTGCACTAACATGATCAACTTTTCCATATTTATCAGACTGAATATTTACAGAAGAAGGGAAAGATATCTGTAACCTGACTCCTGTCTGACAGCTGAGCGTGGCCTCTTCCTGTGTCTGTCCTTTCAAATTAAATTCCCATATGGTCCAGTCACATAGGTTTTGATTTATTTTTAAAAGGTGCAGCTCCTAACAGAATTTAACTTTTGTTTTTTTTCCTGCCACTAAGCGACCAGTGAAATCTTACCAACTGACCTTTCTGGTTGAGTTCTAAGTTGGTTTAAAAAAACAAAACAAAAAAACCCTCAGATTTGTGAAACTCATAATCTAATAAATATCTTATCAAATCGTCTATCTCACCTCTCTTTTATTAGTGATGAGCCATGTTCAGTATTGAGGTAATCCAGATTCATAATCAGTTTGGAAGCTGTAGTTTGTGGTGCTGCTAATTTATGAGAGATGTTATATAGCTATGACCCATTTATATCAGTGAAGGTGGGGCAAATATTAGAAAGTCCTTTCAGTATAATGTAATACAGTGAACTGAACATTATAATCTCCACTGGGAGGATTTATTGCAGGACTGTTGTACGCTGCATTCGTTTTACGTAACTGAACATGATAAACTGGCAACTGGGCAAATTCAAATTGTGGCACCCACTATCTGCCCTGTCACAAGGTCCGATTCATAAAAGGCATTGTGTTAATGATATTGCAGCGTGAAAACGACCATGAAGTTTGCATACCTCTAAGAGGTATTTGCTTCTCCTGTTTGTTTGTGAAGATATATATAGGTCCATACAGCTGACCTACTTTTCTTTCTGTGTTTCTATCTGTAACTTTTCCTGACAGCTAAAATGTGTGTCAGAAGTCAGAAACCTTTGGAGGGACAAACCCCTTCCCAGATTTATTGCTCTGTGAGGCACCTTTCAGTAAATGATTACAGCCAAAACAGTCATGTAAAAAATATTTGGGATTGTCTGTGTTCAACGCTCAGGGGCACTCAAGTCACAAAGAATGGATTGCAGCCGCTGATAGCAGCATGAACTGCGCATCAGTTGCAATCTCTATCTGCCCTGAGTAACAGTCAGAATTGTTAATAATGGTACGGTGCAAACATGCCCACAGCTGAGTGCAGTTTGCCCTTTTTGGGGTCTGATTGCAATTATCTATGTGGAAAAATGTTAATGTTGCCTAGTGCCAAGAGCACAGCAGGCAGAACAACAGCAGAGAGAAGAAGAAAACTGAAATTTTGAGACCTCGAGCTCCAGATCCTGACTGACGAGGTGCAGAGGTATACCTCAGACCATCAGAGAAGGGATTTAGAAGTAACAGAATGAAGCCATATTTGGGATTTAATATCCTCGTCTGTCAGTGTGCTTCAGTTACCACTGTGTGTGGCTGTTAGCGCTAATCTTTGTGAATTGGGCTGTTTCTGCACTGAGGTTCATTTGCATAGAAAGGGGCCAAATGTATGAATATTACCTGCAAATAAAACACAGGAGCACTGCTTGGCAGCAGAGTTAGGGATGCATTTCATTCCTTGTGAGTGCTTTGAGAATCACACAGTTTCTTTTTGTCGTATTTGTTCAGGTTTAGTGGCCACAAAGGCAGCGCACTCCCTTTGTGAATACGCTTCTAAATGTGTACTTGGTAAAAGATTGGAAAAGATTTGAATTCAATGATCAAAGCTGATATTGGATTGATATTCGATAAACATGTCTTTTCTTGCAACATATACAGATAAACAGAAGCATGACTTCTGATTACATTTGACTGTTAATACCAGCTACCCTGACACACACCCCTTTCCTGTCCACCAACCAACATGAGAGTTATACCCACACAGACAGAGCATCGTCACTTAGACACAAGGTCCTCTATGTTAGACATCAAATTTGTCCACATTAAAACTGTGTTCAGACGTGCATCTTTGACTCTTGCTGATGACCGTTCCAGATAAGAAATATCCAAAAAGCTTCAGAGCCAATGAATACTTGAGATATCACGAGGGGGTTTCCAATGCTGGACAAAAATCGTCTCAGCTGCAGTCCGGCCTGCCAGCCAGATTTTGCAAGTTCTAGCCGTAAGGGAAATGTGGGACTGGGTGGTCATGGTCCAAAAGTGGGTCATGGGTCCATTATGAATGGACGGCAAGTCAATTTTGTAAAAAACACACTTTATTTTGAAGTGCAGTGAATTTGCAACACAGAGCTTTAATTTGAAGTGCTGTTTCCTGCTGTACACTGAGTGACTAACAGAGAGTTACTTGACAGAAACAGCAGACTAACTCGACGACATGGCTAAATGCAGGTATGACACTGATTATATTAAACTGTGTGGACCTTGAATCGTTGAGAAATCTGGACCCTGTGGTTGGACCAGCTGGAAACCACTGATTTAGAGGATGTACAGCAGGATCCACTGGTATTTGCATCACTGTTAGTTCAGCAATGGGATTTATAACCTTCCCCCAAAACCCAAAAACCCCTGGATATTCCTTATGTATAACAGAGCCAACAGTTCTGTGGGGGCATACTGAGCAGTAAGGGTCAGGCACCAGTCCCATTTGATGTCTTATTCTAGGCGTTAGATGTGCTGTGTGACAAAATTTCAAGTGTATAAACTGGTGATTTGTATTTCTTTAGGCACCAGCAACTTTGGTCCAAATTGCAACCCAGTTTAAATCAATAAAGACTTTTTTTTTTATCACTGAAAGGTTGTCACATTGACAGTAATGTGCTGTATAACTCCCTGTGGCTCCCCTTATATTGTACTATAGCTATGGATCCAGATTTATCAGATGTAATTGCCAGAATTCTAACAATTCTGTTATTACTGGAGAGGACAGCTCAGTCAGTGTAGCTACAACTTGATAGTGAAAAAGCCAAGAAATCATAAGTTAATCAGGGCTTTACATAACCGCTGTTTGGCAGAATTTTTCTGTGAGCTAAAAAGAAACAAATCATAAATCCTTTTTAGGACTTTGAGGGAGCTTTAGGACTCTGATCTACTGCGCCTAAATCCTCTTTTGGCCAAGAGGTGGAAGATGGTCTTAAGTTTTTGGCATCAGAATACAGGAGTGAATGTTTTAGAGCTGAGGGATATGGAGAAATAAAATATCTCTTTTGACAAAAATACCTCGATATCAATATTGTGATTATATTAAAGGGTTGTCTAGTGGTGTGTTTTTTTTTCAAAATAATACACAATAATGACTAATAAGTGGGAAAAGGCAAATAACAAAACAAAGTTCTCTATTCAGAAAATTCCAAGAACAACACTAAGGTGTTACGATATCCAAATTCTAAGTCAATATCTAGTCTCATAACACGTTATCGATATAATATCAATATGTTGCCCAGCCCTGAGTTTACTGATATAATGAGGAAGAAATATATAAGTTTAAGTTGAGTGCTGTTATTTTTTACTTTGACCTTAATTGGCCGTTAAAACTGTACGATTTACATGCTCTCATAAAAAGTTTGTGTCAGAGAGCAGGGAAGCGTATCACTACAGTGAGTTCATAATTTTACTCTCTCTGCTTGTTGTGTTTGGCAGACGTCGACGAGTGTGGAGAGCAGCGCTCCTGCTGTGAGCAGGACTGCACCAACTACCCCGGGGGTTACGAGTGTTACTGCTCAGCAGGATACAGACTCAACTCGGATGGATGCAGCTGTGACGGTGTGTTTAACCCTCAGTCCAAACGTGGATGGCACTCACACTTTTATGAGACTGAATATTTACTTCTGTTGAATGTGGGAGAGTTCCAAAGTGACTCCGAAGACGTCAACACACACATGCACAGTGTTTTCTTTGTTGGAGTTTAACATGTGAAGTGAGAGCTGCTCAGTTAAACTGCTTTGGCTTCTCCCTGCTTCTCCTGATGCAGCAAAAGTGTTTGAGTCTGTGTTGCGTCTGTGTTGTTTAGATGTAGACGAGTGTCTGGCTGCTAATGGCGGTTGTGATCACACATGCCAGAACAGCGCGGGCTCCTTTCAGTGCTTCTGCCGCCGGGGTTTCCGTCTGGATGAAGACCGGCAATCCTGCATCCGTGAGTATCAACATTAAAGAGAGTGGCCAAGTACGAGTCACACCACAAACATGCCAATGAAAAACATCCTGTGTACAGAGTCCTTCAGTCCAAACTATGAGTGTTAAAGAGCAGGTTTTATAGAATAGGACTTGTTTGGACTTTGGGTGGATATTACAGTTGTTTAATGTTAAAACATAAAGCTTTAAATTATATATTTTTAGCAAGCCATTTGACACCAGCCCACAGATTGATGAAACAACTAGAAAAAACAAGACAGGCAGAAGGTATAGTGACACTGCGAGCTAGTCATAGTAGAAGTTTTTGAATAAAAGGCCCTGTGTCCCAGTAAGCCATGACAGTGTGACATAGTCACAATACCGGGACTCTAAAACTGAAGCAGCCACTACAAATTCAGCCATCATTCACTTTATTATTAACGCCCTGTACTTTACCCACTGTGACATGTCAAAATGTTTCAAGTGAAAAACGATTATACCACTAAAAGCCAATTTAATTACAGCTGGGTATGAAGCACTGGAAAATAAACTTCGAACAACCTTTCGTGGAGAAAATGTCTCTAATGTGCGTCATAGACAAACAGAATTTTCCCCCCGAAATAATTAAATGGCCGTCTTTAAATTCTGTCTTTTCTTAGTTGACGTCTGGCAGAAAACCTGCCAACAGGGTGTGATCGTTTCAGTCGTTAGTACTTTAGAAACAGATATTCTTGCAGCAGCAGTAGTGTTATGATATTAGTCAACCTACTGAAGTCAAGTCAAGGTGAGAAATGCGGCCATTTCTTTTGATTTTGTACCCGCTTAAAGGTGCAATATGTGATTTTTCTGCTGCTAGGGGCAGTGCTGGCCCTAACACATGAAAAACATCTTTTAAAAAGAAAGCAAAAAGCGTTTTTACTGCGTATGATACATCAATTCCGTCTCTAATATCTATTTTTTATTATTGTGAACACATCAACACATTTCTACTTTAAAGAGCTACATTTTACGAGATTACTTTGAACACCTCACTAAAAAGTTATACTTTACCCCAAACTCATTTTTTACAGAATAGAGCTTGAATGCTTCACGGTGTAAATTAATGCAACCTCTGTGAGCTGTTCGTTGTGGCCACCGGCTGCTTGGAGGTAAAGATAACTCGCCGTCCTGATGCTGATTTCAACACAAATTTATTGTTGTTGTTTCTCATGTTCTTTCTCTCCACATCTACACCTCTCAGTGGTGTAGTGGTAGTTGAGCAGGCACCAGAGAGCTTTTGTTGTTTTGACATGATAACATTATAGTGTGTTTCGGGTTCATGTGATGTTGGATAACTCGCCCATATCCCCTAGAGAGCAGTTAAAGTGTAACGAGCGAGGGAGGGTGCCGAGGGGCAGCAGGAACCCAGAAAAAAGGCCTGTCTATGATTAAGCAGGCTTTGCTCTGTAGTTATGTTGTTGTGGCCTTACACAATGTTTCAAAATAATAGTAGTAATAGTAGTGAGAAACAGTAAAAGATCAAAATTTGGATTTTTCTTCTTCCCCCATTTGTGGCGCTCCTGATGAATGATGGCGCCCTTAGCATTCGCCTATACTGCCTATACCCAGGGCCGGCACTAGCTAGGAGTCTCTCAGTCAGAACAGTTACTTAAGACTGAATGATGCCATCATTGCAGTCAGTCTCTCCCAATTGGGATTCCTTCAGCGTTCATTGATCGGGGGACTTCTGCAAAGGTCTCTCCTGCTCCGAAACAAACTTTGTGATTTAAATCAGTGTTTTCCTAGTCGCAGAGGGGCTGCTAGAGTAGGTCCCTCTAGTGTGTGCTCAGTTTTCTTCTACGATAACTTAAGATCCAGACATTCAGGAGGTTTTTACCGAAGCCAAATTTTCCACAGAGGTCTCTTTCTCCTCAAAACAATCAGACCTGGTGATTTAAACCCGAAAAAACACGGAATAAATCAGTTTCACACTAAATATCAGTGTTTTTCCAACACTGTTTGGCGTGGCAGAGGTTATAGCCAAGCTGCTGCTGACGTTTGCTCAGCTTGTTTCTCTGTGAAGACCCAGGTGTCTGATGATTAAAATCCTTCATCTGGTTAAAATATAGAGTTTAAAGCGACCGAGATCTAGAAAGTGTATTGTAAAAATGTGGCTTAGAATTGAATGAAGAGTCATTTTATGACAGCTTCTGGCAAACAACCACACCACTGACACATGTGCAAATGTTTGGGATAATGTAAGTACACAGCTCAACAAAATATAACACTGGTGTAGTTATTTCAGATATTTTAATACATGAAAGTTACATATTATGTCTTTAACATACTATCCCACGTGTTGCAAGAAAATTCCAAAAACAAGTCATCTAATCAAAGTGGAGGATTGCTGTCTGTTTATTTAAAAAAAGGCGAATGATTTCAGGACATAAAGCTGAATGTCATACACTGCATATTTACTGTAGTGTGTGTAACTGACTTCCTTCCTGTCTTTCTCTCCGCAGCATTAGAAGATGCAGTTGAAGCCCTGTCCAGTGGAGGTGCCATCGAGTTGCCTCTCGTTCGACCCCTGCTCACTTTGATGCCGGACTACAACCAACCCCTCGAGCGCTATGACGACTACGAAGACGACGAGGGGGAGCTGAGGGCCGAGAGTAACCTCGCAGAGAAATTTGGTGTGTTTTTTACCCCCAAAACCATTAAGCACTCATTATCATTAAGAGAAACCTGTATCTGATTACCTGAGTGTGACCTCCGGGAGGTGAGGCTGTCTGACAGACTCATTTACTGCAGGCAGGAACAGACCACATGGCGGGGGGTTAATTACTGTGCTTCATGCTCCCAGACTGTCGGTACATACTGTAACACCACAGCTTCTTTGGCAGGAATGCTGAGGCTTATATGTCCTGGCAGCCTGTAACAGGAAGTCAGAGGCTCTGTTTTATGTCGCCCAAACCAAGACTCTTTTGACATTTTACAGTTAATGTTACTTAACTGAAAGTTGACAGAAGTAACACCTGCAAAACAAATTTAGATAGATTATATTTTTTGACCTGACAAATATTCGACCTGGGATCCAAACGTGTATTCAAATAAGTTAGTGGTTTGGACTCAGTGTGTGGATGTTACTTTTTTTAACAGTGCTGTTTTCCAAGAGTCTTGAGCCTCATGTCATGTGTGAATAGCTAACAACACTCGTCCAAACTTCACTGTAACTTGTCATAGTCTCTGCCAACGTTGGCATATTCATAACCTGTGACATCCAGTGAGAAAATCATTGGTCCTAAAATGTCTGGGGCAGTTAGGGGTCATTCATGTGGCGCATTTTTGCATCCTCAAATCCATTGCTGTTAGGTCGTGACCCCTGTGCTCTGAGACAAACAAAGTTCAACTCATGTGATGAGGCAGCATGGTGGTTAGCATTGTCGCCGCACAGCTAGAGGGTTCCTGGTTCGAACCCTTGTGGGGTTTGCATGTTCTCCCCGTGTCAGCGTGGGTTTTCTCTGGGTACTCCAGCTTCCTCCCACAGTCCAAAGACATGCAGGTTAACTGGTGACTCTAAATTGTCCGTAGGTGTGAATGTGAGTGTGAATGCTTGTCTGTCTCTATGTGTCAGCCCTGTGATAGTCTGGTGACCTGTCCAGGGTGTACCCTGCCTCTCGCCCAGTGTCAGCTGGGACAGGCTCCAGCAAACCTGCGATAAGTGGTAACGGAGAATCAATGATGTCTGTCATGTGATAAGGAACAACCCATCACAGCCTTTCTTCTGTGAATATCAATCTGATATCACAATAAGTATCAGCTCTGAATCTTCCAGTAATAGGCTATAATACAGTTGTGGTTATGGTCTGTTAGCAGTGTCAGGCCCAAACTGCCTCACACACCATAGAAAGTATGCAAAAGAGTAGCAGCCAGCGCCTGACCTAGCCTTTTTCAGCCAGTAGTAGACACGGCATGTGTCGTGGCCTTATTTGACTTTGTGTTTGTGAGCATAACATGTCATGATTAGAGTTTAGAGATGACAAAATAATACTTCCTTCACTATAAACTGTCATGAGTCAGCTGGATGTTTGTGCTAAAGAGCAGTGTGAACTCGAGTGTCATTCATTACCCTGTTGTTTCCAGTGTGTTTGGATGACACTTTCGGCAACGACTGCAGTTTGACGTGTGACGACTGTTCTAATGGAGGAAAATGTAATCTGTGGAAAAACGGCTGCGACTGCCCTGACGGATGGACAGGCATCGTCTGCAACCAGAGTGAGGATCGTCCACATTTACAGACACCAACACATGATACACATGTGTGTACTGTCACTACTGGCATCAAATTAGTCATGACAGCTCAGCGATGACAGAGCCTTTTATTTTTCATTCTCACAGCATGCCCCGAGGGACATTTTGGTAAAAACTGCTCCTTCCCCTGTAAGTGTAAAAATGGTGCCAGCTGTGATCCGGTCAATGGGAGCTGCCGCTGTCCGCCTGGGGTCAGTGGAGACTTGTGCCAGGATGGTGAGTTGTCCCCAGTTTGTCCCAGACAGAAGTATTTGTTCCCTAATCATCACTGAAAACATTTTGTTCCCACCATGGGAGGTCGTTCTCTGAAGCTGACTGTGAGTTGTTTTCCTGTGTGTAGGCTGTCCTAAGGGCCTCTATGGGAAGCAGTGCAATAAGAAGTGTAACTGTGCCAACAACGGGCGCTGCCACCGGACCTACGGAGCCTGTCTGTGTGATCCTGGACTCTACGGACGCTTCTGCCACCTCCGTAAGTCCCACTGTCCTAACTAGAGCTGCAACGATTAATCGACTAGTCTTCAACTATTAAATTAATCACCAGCTAATTTGATGGTCGATTATTCTGTTTTTTTGAGTAATTTTTTGGGAACAAAAGGTCTAAATTCTCTGATTTCAGCTTCTTAACTGTGAACATTTTCTGGTTTCTTTGCTCCTCTGTGACACTGAACTGAATATCTTTGTGTTGTGGACAAAACAAGTCGTATGTGGATGTCATTTTCAGCTTTTGGAAACACTGGTTGACATTTTACACCATTTTCTGACTTTTTCTAGACCAAACAACTCATCAGTTATTTGAGAAAATAATCAACAAATTAGCTGACCATGAAAATAATCATAGTTGCAGCCCTAAATTTAACATTACCAGACTCTCATCCTTGCACTCACATTTTAGGAACCCCAGATAATAAAAGCATCACTTGACAGGCTACACTGTGAGTTAAAGTAGGATTGAAAGTATCCATATGCAATAAAAAAACATGTAAACACTTGTATTGTGGTTTTAACTTTAATGTCTTATGATATTTGTTTCTGTGCACCATCCTGCTGTGAAATCGTCCCTCCTCAATCTTCTGTGTCTCCTTCAGCTTGTCCCAAGTGGACATTCGGCCCCGGCTGCTCTGAGGAGTGTCAGTGTGTCCAGAAGAACACTCTGGAGTGTCACCGTCGCCATGGCACCTGTGCCTGTAAATCTGGTTACCAGGGCAACACCTGCAAGGATGGTGAGCACGCTGTCACAATGCTCTGCTCATCAACAGACGTTACTTATATTTATATTTATATATACTTATATATATATTTACTCCTCTAAACTATTACTGAACAATCACAGTATGAATAACAGCAGATTTTATTGAGGCTTTTTGAACAAGTTTATACAAATTATGTACAAAAACACAAACAGGAAATGACATAAAACAGGTCAAAACCCTCACCTGTGATACATCTGCAGATACATACAGTCAGACAAGGAAAACAGAATGAAAAATAAAGGTTGCCAGAGTAGCAAAATATATGTCAGAGTATGTGAAGATGTGCCTGAACCTCCAGTGTCCACAGCCTCCGTAATGGAAATGTCCATATAGACTGAAACGTAGCTACGCTCAGAGGGGCACAGTCAAAATTGTAACAAATGTACAGTACAGAGTCAGTCGAGTAGAACCAGATCTTGTTTAAAGAAAGACAGAAAATCTTTGAGCCACTTACTAAAAGGAGGGGAGGATTATTTCCATTATCTCATATTACAGTTGTTTTAACGTGATGAGTAAGTGCTCCGTCCTGCTCCGTCTCCAGAATGTAACCCAGGTACTTACGGAGCCGGCTGTGAGAAGAAGTGCGCCTGTCCACCAGGAGTGTCGTGTGATCATGTGACTGGAGAGTGTCAGCGAAAATGCCCTCCCGGTCGTCACGGAGAGAACTGTGATCAGGGTAGGTGGCTTTACGGAGGACACGCTTTCCTCACGCTTTAAAGTGGAAACAGACAACTTTTTAACTCCCCCCCCCACCCACACCCCCGCCACCAGTGTTTCCAAATGATATCATAGTTTCCACAGTTAATGTGGTGCTGGAATAATCAGAAAAAATTAGAGTCCGAGTGGGAAAATTCACAGGAACCCCGTTCAGTTTGGAACAACACCTCGGAAAGTCGGCGAAAATTTTGGTACATGGGTTGCCGAGTTGACGTCATATGTGCAGAAATATGACGGACGAAAGTAAATGTTTTATTAACCCAGATGTTGCATGTCAATATTTTGCTCACATGTAATTTGAAATATCTATAAAGTTATAAGCGTTAGTTGTTGCCCATGTAGAGTGACCGAGATCAGATATAAAAGTTATTTGTTAGCATTAGTCAGATAAAGCCATATTTAAGTCATTTTTTATTTTATCGAAGGGTTAATTGCAATCAGACAACCAATTACCAGAAAAAAAGAATACAGTACATATATACTTGCAGATACAAAGAGTATCGTGGGTTTACAACAGTTTAAAACAGCACGACTTCAGACCGTCTTTCCTCATTATTCTTTTTTAAACAGTGTGTACCCTGTAAAGTATTCTTTAACTATTTTACATTGTGTAAAAGGAATGTGTAACAAAGGTATACATTATCAAATTGGGAGACATTCCAGTACATTATTTTTAAGTTGGTTAGGAGACCAGGCGTCCTTTAAGAGATCTATTAATTTGTCAGTTCCAAAAATGTGTCTGTGGCTGTCGCACATATTGGATCCATCCATCCATCCATTTTCATCCGCTTATCCGGGACCGGGTCGCGGGGGCAGCAGGCCGAGCAAAGCACCCCAGACATCCCTCTCCCCAGCAATGCTTTCCAGCTCCTCCTGGGGGACCCCAAGGCGTTCCCAGGCCAGATGAGATATGTAATCCCTCCAGTGTGTTCTGGGTCTGCCCCGGGGCCTCCTACTTGGATCCAGTTTGACCATAACTTCCTAAATGTATTAATTTGTGGGTGAAGTGAGAAGGTAATTTTGTGCACTGTGTATATTTCATTAACTATACATGTCCATTCCTCTATTGTGGGGCAGTCAGAAAGCAGCCAATGTCTTGTGATGTTTTTCTTACCAGCGGATATCAAACCACAGAATAAGTATTCATTAAAATGTCCAGGTTGAAAGTCAGCATTAGATAGGAAAGGTAATTTTATGTTAAAAATGCCTTCCAGTATTTTGTGCATCTCAGACCAAAACTGTCTTATTACATGACACTCCCAAAATATATGCCAGTGATTTGCATCCTGGCTCCTGCACAACCTCCAGCACTTGGGAGCTTCTCCTCTAATGTTTGCTTCTGCTTTTAGGTAATGAAGAATCTAATCGGACGTATCCAACCAAATTCTTTCCATGTATATGAACTAGTGCACTTCCATTGAAAGCTGCAATAACTTTACCACTACTCCCTTGAAATCTCAAAATTACCCTAATTTTCCCATTTATTTTAAGGTATTCTGTAGAATGGCATTTCTTTGACATAAAATCCTTATATAGTCTGGAAATAATACCTTTGTTTAATACTGGCATGTAGGATCCTAAAAGTACTTTCAGCACTGGGTCATCCAGTTCTGATGGGTAATTTTTAACACATTGATTACAATAGCGCCGTAGTTGTAGATACTTATAAAAATCTCGCTTTTCCAGAGCATGTTTTCTCATTTTAGTAGTTTTAGCAGATGCACTGATGCAGCAACAAGTCCGGGACAAAATCTCTCTCAACGTGTTGTTTAAATGCTCAGAGCAAAACATCTAATTTGTAGCATCAGTGTTGTTTTCACATTACAACACAACAAAGTCCGATGGGTGACTTCCCCAACTCATTAAATGGGACCATCTGAGGAGCACATGAATGCAGCATAACTTCTGTTTCACAGGCCACCGTTTCTGCTACTGGGGATAGTAACTGCAAAAAACTTTCATTGATAATCTTTGGTAAGAGAGAAGCTACTGGGGGAAAAAAAGACTATCCTTCTCCTGTTGTAGTTGTGCAATAGTTGACACACTTCCTTTGTGCCGTAAATGGAGCCTTAATTTCCCCCCGCGATCAAACCCGGTGGCAGACAGACCTGCAAAGTGGAAGGAAGGCTCACAGGGAGCCAATCTAAATACCAGTGGTGTTATTATTCCACAGCCATCACATTGTGCAATCAACATTTACTTGTCTATTTCCACTTAAAGGCTCATTTGTCTTCAGTTTTTGTCGTCCCGTGTTGAGACCAGTCTCTCCTGTGTTTCCTGTGTCAGACTGTCCAGAGGGAAGGTTTGGAACAGGCTGCGTACATCCTTGTAACTGCACTGGCGCCCCGTGTGACAAAGTGACGGGACACTGCAAGTGTCCAGCGGGGACGTCAGGACGGCACTGTGAGAACTGTGAGTGCTGACAGGTTGTTTTGAACAGATAAGTATAAATATCTGACGAACTGATGAAAATGTGAATCTCTCCGTTCAGTGTGTCCGGAGGGTTTCTGGGGTCCAGGCTGCGCTGAAACCTGCCCACTGTGTGAGAACGGAGGCGTGTGTGACAAACACAACGGGTCATGTAACTGCCCTCCAGGGTTCATGGGCAGACTATGCCAGAACTGTGAGTACCAGCAGTGTGCATTTTTGGTTTCCATAGCAACACGCATCAAACAGTCAAGCAGCTGAGGAGGGCGGCGGCACAGTGGAATATGGAAATCACGCAGTGGTGCAGTTTGGACAAGAAATAGAGCATCATGTCAGAAGACAGAGGAGCAGTCTTTCTCCGAGGTCGTTAGCTAAAATCCTTCAGCTGCCTGAAAACCACCTCAGACATAATTTCACTGGGAAGAAAGAATATAATTCCATTTCAAACAACCACTGGCTCTCACAGCCTCGTTTGACGGCTGAATCACAGAACCAGAGCCGTCATGGGAACTTGCAGTGCTTGCATGCAGTCCGCTGAAGTCGGTTCTGGTAGATTAGTCGTGATGGTTTAGATTTTTTTTTCTTCCTTGTGCAGCGTGCCCGAGCGGACGATTCGGTCAGGGATGCCAAATGAAGTGTGTGTGCGAGAACAATGCTCGCTGTGATCCGGTGAGTGGGCGGTGTACCTGCGCTCCTGGCTGGACTGGACACAACTGCAGGAAAGGTAACAGTGCTGGAAAACATGTATCACTGCAGACCTGACCTGACATCAGCCACTAACTGGAGAAGAGTTAGATTAGGACACTGATCTCATATATCTGATGTTATGTCTGACACTCAGATGTGATGTTTCTGTTGCAGCCTGTGACGCGGGACACTGGGGGGCAGACTGTGCAGAAACATGTGACTGTAGAAACGGAGACGGCAGCTGTGACGCTGTGACGGGCCAGTGCAACTGTGAGGCTGGCTACACTGGGACACACTGCCATCAGAGTACGTGATTATGTGTTAATGCATTGGAAGACCACAGAGTTCAATCTGTCATGATTTCAAATTAAGGGAATACTTCAACCCCCTAATGACCATTTTTATTTTAATTACTCACTGTGTGTTACTTTGAATTTGTGAAGAAAACTTTGTTTATCCTGCAACAAACTCACCACTCCACTGATGAAGTAAAGGCACACATTTCCGCATTTAACAACATCAAAACTATATCAAAACATCTGGCTACAAAGTCATACACAACCTGTGCAGTGTAATCAAAGTCTCATTTATTTGAAGTCGCACAATAAAACAAACTAACTAACTGATTGAGGCAGCGGTGGACCAGCAGCTCCTGTATTCAGCAAGATAAAATTACTGCTTTCGTCAATGGAGTCTGGCTTTGGAGCGAGCACAGATACTGTAAGACTCACGTTTTGATTAGTTCCCCATCGGAAAGAGTTGTTCGTTTGAAAAATACTGAGCATATGACTGGGAAAATGAGACTTAGATTGTACTGTACGACCTGTGTGAGAGTTTGTAAACAGATGTTCTGGCACAGTTTTGCTGTCGCTAAATATGGTCGTCTATGACTTTGATTCATCAAGAATTTTCTCCCGTTTTGGATTCTTCGTTTACTGTGGAGGCACTTGAGAAAAACAAAGTTTTATGAGTAGTGAGTAATCAATATACAAATGATCATTTTAGGGGTGAAGTATTCCTTTAAAATGTTTACTCATTTAATGATCACTGCATGTTTGAAGTTTCTGTGTGGCAAAAAATTACGATAAACTTCATGCGCATCAGAAAGTCTTACTGACATGAACATTAGATGAAAGAACCAAAAAATCCCACACACTGTCGGATCACTTGTGCTCACTTTAATAATGTTTTAGTCTGAGACTGTGGGGGATTTTTTTGGTGCTTTCAGTCTGCAGGAAAATGAAGCAATCCTGGGAGAAACTGATGGAGCTCATGTTGCTTTCAGCCCATTCATTCATTCATTCATTAGTAGTTTGTGTTGCCATCATTCTGCACAGTGTCATTTTTGGTGTCACCACCAGATGGTGCCAAAGTGACTATTTCAAATCCACACAGTGTCTTTTATTTGTCTCTGTTTGGTGTTTATTTTGTATTGAAGTATTGTTTCATTTTCAACCAGCCTTTATGAAATAAGACAGTGGACACGACATGTTGACATTGTGTGAAGCTAATTCTGAGTAACTGTAAGTTGTGTGTGTGTGTGTGTGATGTTTCCTCAGAGTGCCCATCAGGTATGTTTGGTCTCGGTTGTCGCCATCGCTGTCAGTGTGACAACAAGGCGTTGTGCGACCATGTGAGCGGAGCTTGTACCTGTCAGGTGGGATGGACTGGAACCTTCTGTGAAAAGCGTAAGAGAAACACCTTCATATTACAAAGGCAAATTCACCTACTGAATATTTATACATGCTATTAACAGGCAGTCTTTACATCTGTGTGTTCCAGCGTGTCCTCAGGGTTTCTACGGACTGGACTGCCAGGAGAAGTGTTTGTGTCTAAACGGCGGGAGCTGTGACCACGTCAGCGGAGTCTGCTCCTGTCCTGCTGGCTGGATCGGTCCGTTCTGCAATCTGAGTGAGTGACAGGTGCAGCGCATAAGGTGATAAAGTCCACAGGTGCTGGTGTCACTCCAGACGGTTGATATCAGGACATTTGTGCTGCAGCATCAAAGCAGCGAGAGCATTTTTCTAACACTGGCTCACATTGGAACAAAAACTCGCTTGGTTTCAGAGTTATTTGGGAAAACCCAGCCCAGGCGCACATGAGAAAGCACCGGCTCGATGTTCCCCATGCTGTGGCCTGTATCAATTACCAGACACTGGAATTTCCACTTTTGATCAGCAAAGTTCATCAGGAGGTAATGATATTGTTTGTCCCTCTCCTGGCAGCGTGCCCATCCGGTTTCTATGGGGAGGGATGTAACCAAACCTGTAGCTGCCGTAACGATGGCATCTGCCACCCGGCCAGTGGGCAGTGTGTGTGCACGCCTGGCTGGACCGGACCCAACTGCACAGAAGGTAAGTGAACACAACACAGAGCAGAGTGATCGTCTGTGTGACAGGTAAATAAGGGGGTCACATGATGGTTTTGTCTGTGCGTTTTTCTCCCAGAATGCCCTGCAGGGTTTTACGGCGCAGACTGTCAGCAGCGCTGCTTGTGTCAGAATGGAGCCACCTGTGACAAGACCAATGGAAAATGTGCATGTGCCAGTGGATGGATGGGCACAGCCTGTGAACTGGGTAAGACTCAGAGATGCTGTGAGTAAGAGTCTCCATATGTGTGACCACAAAACCACCTTCAGATGGATCAATTTAAGGAAAACTCTCATTTATTACAACTTGGGTTTTATTTCTGGACTTTTGGCCGTAGTTTATGAAAACATACTCAGGAGCTGGGAGATCTCGGATTTGCTACGGCAAAGGCTGACGGGCAAGAAACAGGAGATGATCAAACAGGTTGCACACAGGCCAACAGATGTATCTCAATTTCTAAACTTTTTTATTTGGAGGAAAAACCAAAAGTGAGCAGACCTGAAATTTCATTGAACAGGAAAACTGTGCATCTGCAGCAACGCTGAAAGGTCAAAGGTGAACCAGGAAGTCAGTCTTTAAACTGAAGGATGTTCACAACAGAATACAGCTCACACTCACTTTCCCTTCCAAACTAATGTGTAAGTTTGTTAAAAACGTATATGACTGTCTGTCTGCTGGTGTTTTTGCCTTGTCAAACTTGTTTTTAGCAGTTTTGCAGTGTCATCATTACTAAAATAATTAACAGACAAAACTACTCAAATAAACCCAACTGATACAGAAGCAGAATTTCCCTTATGCCTGATATCAGACAGAGATGTCACCTCATTACACTTTATTTCCATCCTTAGTCTGACATTTTGTCCACTAGAATTGTTTTCCATGAGGAAGAGGGTTTGATTTAACCTCACCAATCACTAGAGACCAACGTATCTGCCTGAATGAACGTCATTTTAAGCCCAAACTGATGTGTAGCTTTGCCATTATACCTGTTTTGCCAGGCTTTTAAGAGTGCAGCAGAATGAGCTAAAACAAACTACGATATCGGGCAATATTGACATGTTGACTTGTCAGCTTCGATAGCAGTGTCTATTTTGTCTAAAGCGCCATTTTTGTTATTACTCCGGCTCACCGCTTGACAACAGCTTGAAAGCGGTGTTAGTCAGTGTTGCTGATGAACTAATTGAGTCCCACTGCAGAGCTCATTGATTGTTTTTTTATTTGAACCGAGTAACTGCAGTTTCATGTCACAGTAAAAGATGAATCAGTCAACTACAGTAGAACTCAGTGGAGTGAGCAGGTCTGAACCCAGGCAAATATAATGCAGGATTTTCCTAAATCACAATAGAAATTCTCATACAAACATTTTCCCTCTCAGTCATCACTCACGATGAGAAGTGAGTTGTGGTGTATTAATACACAGACACTGTGACAGCTGCGGCCGGAGGCATTATGTTGTCACGCTAACACTGCGTTCTGTTTCTATATGAATCAGCGTCAGGTTAAAGGTGGTATACTGTACTATACAGGATTCTCAGTTATTGTTTGCAAACACACTTGCCACTGAAAGTGAAATTAAAAGCCAGCCCCAGATTCACTCCCATTGCTTTTTCGCTTCGCTGTGTATGTGTTTTTTTTTTTTTGGTGCTGTGTCTGATGTGTGCCACTTGGTCTGGCACCTGGTCGCTACCTTTTTATAAAGCCCCCACCTCACCTGAGCGCTGTGGGGTTACACGCCTATAAACATCCTGAATACAGAAATCGAGAAGAAAATAAGAAAATACAGACAGAGGGCAGAGTCTCTGCAGAAGAATACACCGCCACACAGTTCTAGAGGGTCATAGGTGATGATCGAGAGGGATTACCTCTGTATGAGTCTATATGTTGTTTTAGAGTAGGCTCCACTCTGCTGCACTGAGAGCGAGCAGCTCTGAATAACCAGCGCTTCAGATTTATGAACCAGTTTGTGCTCTGGCGCTCGAAGTGACTATTTACGAATGCAAGTGTTTATGAGAGAGAGAGCGAGCAGAGAGCCAGCTCCAAAAATAGAAAAATCAATATATGGAGGGCCGCCACAGATAAATGAATGTGTGGGAAACCCTGACAGCATCTTTAACTCATCACACTGGAATTAAACAGAACAAACATCAGAGCTGAGCCAACATGAGAAAACAAAAAGACGCACTGATGTGTAAACATTTATCGTCATGGAGGTAATTCTGATGATTTATCTTGATATACACTTTGGGTTATTTGGCTCAGCTCTGGCTGAATTCAGCCTCGTCTTGCAAAGCCGTGATGATGTCTGTTACTCTGGACAGAAATGCAGAAGAATAACACCACCTGAACCGTGAAGTAAACATTGAAAACAGTGGCCTGTGGTTGTTTTACTGCGCTCAGGAAATACATTCAGTCTGAATTCAATCTGCTGCCTTAGCTCATTTGTTTTTGCCTACAGTCTGGTTATTTGCTGGCAGAGTTTGTTTCTGCACCACGGACCAGTCTGCTCTGTAAAAGACTCTGCCGACCCGGCGATGACATTCCAGCTCGTTCTCCCTCTGAGCTCCACATCACACTCTATCCTCCCTCTGTGCCTGTTACAACCTTACCCTGTCGAGCCGTGCCGGGCCCAGCCCCCTCCTCATGCTCAGGAAACCTCTAATCCTGTCACTGGCATGTCTTTACCCTCTAAACTCTGTGGCTACTACCTCTGACTGCCAGCTCCGCACTGTGTCCAACTGTGAATGAATGGAAACAAAAACATGTTGCAGCCCTCAGCAGAAAAATGACAGCGCAGGTTTCCTTGTCATATGTAGTTCACATCATGATGTCTCTGTTTTCTTTCTTTTGTCTCGCTTGCTCGTGGACGCTGCTGTATGTTTACACAGAGTGTGTGGCGGGCCGGTTTGGAGCAGACTGCCAGCAGCAGTGTGAATGTGAGAACGGCGGCCAGTGTGACAGACAGACTGGACGGTGCAGCTGCAGCGCCGGCTGGATCGGAGAGCGCTGTGAGAAAGGTGAGTCTCTTCTGCACAACTGAAGCAAAACTAATGAACCAACAGAAACTTTGACCTCACGGGAAACTGTTTATTTTTGTTAATTCTAACCTCTGATTTCTACCCTCTCCGCTCAGCGTGTGAACCAGGCCTGTTTGGTGCCAGCTGTGAGGAGAGATGTCAGTGTGTGCACGGGGCGTCATGTCACCACGTCACTGGAGAGTGTCAGTGTCCACCAGGGTGGAGAGGAAAACTCTGTGACAAAGGTACAGACCTGCAGTGTAAGAGCCTGTGTGCTGTCGTGCAGCCTCTGGTGACGGAGTTTGTCCTGCTGGTTTAACCCTTTGAAACTTGAGCAAATTGGCTTCATTTCTTTTAAAAACACCGGAAGAAGGCAATGAGCAACAAAAAGAGAAATGACCCCAAAATAAAAAAGAAAAAAGAAATTAGTAAAAGAGAAAATAAGTTTGGAAAAAAAGCAAGAAAGTTCAAACAAACAAGGACATTGACTGAAAGAGTGCTTAAAAATTATAATTAATTCTCTAAAAAAAAAATTAAAATATAATATTTTATATAGTTTTTTCCATTCCCATTTAAAAAAAAAAAAATTCTAAATTTATATATTTTTTTTGCAGTTTGTGGAACATTTCTTACCAAGTTGCTCATTGGCTTCTCCTCATGTTTACGAAAGAAATTGCACCAATTTTCTCAGGGTTCAAAGTTTTAAATACTTGTGCAAGGTCATCTGAGAGCAGCACAAGAAAAGTGATGTCGCTCCAGGTTTCATAGGGTAATAATTAACCTGTCAGAATGTCAACTGTCAGACATCTACATTCAGGATCAGAGAGAACTTTTGCATATTGGATAAAACTTGTTTCCTCATGTGTTCTGCACTTATTTGCTTGATATTGTCTTTCAACTTCTTCAAATTGTAATTCTAATTCTGTGTGTATAAAACACCTTTTGCACATCTGTCTGTGAGCAGTGACCCCTTCTCTGATGCTCCTCCTCAGATTCCTTTTCTCGTTTATCTCTTAAAAGTTTTTCTGTATTCTTAATCTGACTCAGTGGATGTAGGCTGTGGCAATAAAACTGCCGTTGGCCAACTTTTAGGCCGGCAGTTTGCCTCCTTCTGCTATCTGCGTGTCACCATTTTCAAAATTCACTTTGTTGTGTGAATCAACAACAACCTCCTAGCTAATAACGGCAAGTTTTGACAAACATTTGGATCCTTCTCAAAGAGCCACATAGAGCCAGCAAGGTCATTTTAATTTGTACGTTTAATGTCGTGGTTATAATGAACACTGAATATGAACTTTCTCCCTCATAGCCTACTTGTGGAATGTTTGCTGTATTATTTACTGTCGTTATTTAGCCTCCTGGCAACTAGCTGTCTTTATAAGGAGTCACAACTTTATACTCTGATTGACTCCTTTTTCCAGTCACAGCCCTGAGGAAGACGCAGTTTGCGTTGAAACTGGTTGGTTCTCCTTTTGTAACTTTTCATTTTATTTCCTTTTTTTTTTTTTTATTTATAAGGACATCGCACATTAATCAACATTTCTGTAAATGTGCCAGTGTTAGCCAGCTGTCCTTTGGCAAGATGTTTTGAAACCAATAAAAGGATCAAATTCACAGGACAAAGACGTAAAGACAACATTAACTACAGCAAACAGAGATTGCCAAGATAGAACAGACGCCATGCAAAGCAACAAGCAACAGCAGAGCATCAGTACAAAACAATAACGCAACAAACAGCAGTAACTTTTATATGCCCCAAACTAATAAAGGAAATTTAGCTGTACATCCTCAGCTCAGTGCTAGTGTGCCAAGCCTAGTGGCCTCCCCTTATTCCTGTAGTTGACCTGGAGTTTATAGTTTTGTTTTGTCTTTTGATCTGTTCGCTCTTACAGCTAGCAAATGGTTTGTAGTTTTTAATGAGCCCAGTGAGTCCCTCCAGAGCTGAAGTAAAGTCAGGCTTCACCTCAAAGTCGCAATTATCAGTTTATGTTTGTCTGTATGTCTCGTCTTTATTATGTTTATCAGTAAAACTTTAATCACACAGACGACACACGGCTGTTACTGTTTTTTGTGACATTTTCCTTTGTGGATCCGTCTGAATGACCTCACTCACCTCCCCGAGACACACTTTTGATAGGGCACAGTTGCTGCACCCTTGGCTTACCGCCGCCCAAGACAACTGTGATCGGTTTAAAGAAATATAAACAACCCACAGCATTTTTCCGCTATAGCAGAATGATAATGTGTGCTTCAGACCTGGCACAGCGCTGTGGAGATGCGTCTGGCCATGTGAGACTCATCCTGTCGAGGACGTTGATCAGATTGTGAAGCCGTCTGTGGAAAAATCATAATAAGGAAAGCAGACTTGAAAGCAACAAAGAAAAACTAAATATAATAATTCTAGAAAGATCAGAATCAAAAGTAGGATTAGGGATAAATGAAAATGTGCAGAATTACATTTCCTTTCAAGTTATAGCTGTAAATATCTTATTCTGTTTCCACTTTGTCTCCTCTCAGCCTGTTTGCCGGGGATGTATGGAAAAGGCTGCGTGCAGCGCTGCAACTGTGCTCAAGGAACGTCCTGCCACCACGTCTCTGGAGACTGCGGCTGTCCTCCTGGATTCACAGGAAACGGCTGTGAGCAGAGTGAGTGCTACAGGACCAACCTCAGCGGTCTGTTTAGGAAACACAGATACTCTGTTGGAGTTATAAACTCATTCTTGCATCAATAAAACACAGTGATGAAGCATCAGAGAGCAGACTGTACATGTGAACCTCTCTCTCCATCAGCCTGTCTTCCAGGAACATTTGGACAGAACTGTAACCAGGTCTGCCAGTGCTCTGAGACAAACCAGCTCTGCCACCCGGTGTCTGGATCATGTTACTGCGCTCCAGGTTTCCACGGCCCCAAATGTGACCAAAGTACGTCAAACAGCATACTGATACCTCTCAGACACATCACATCACACTGAAGCCTCTTGACAGCAATAATTCTCCTCTGTGTTGTTGTTTTCAGTTTGTGCAGAGGGTCGCTATGGTGCTAACTGTGAAAGCGAGTGCCAGTGTGAAAACGGAGGGAGGTGCGTTGCTTCCACCGGAGCCTGTAAATGTCCGGCAGGATTTATAGGAGCACGCTGCAACATCAGTGAGTGCATCTGAAACTGCGCTGGTGACAGTGAATACATTCGTAATAAATGACAGTATGGGATGACAAGTGTGTGGCGTGTGTCTCTGTGGTAACAGCGTGTCCAGCCGGGCGCTACGGAGTCGACTGTGCTCGGGTGGCGCTGTGTGGAGACGGAGCCCAGAACGACCCGGTCACTGGTCGCTGTGAGTGCATCCCTGGACGCAGAGGAGAGGACTGTGGACACGGTGAGCTCTCAGAACTGTTGGTCCATACCTTTGAATACTGTATATTTACAGTTTTTAGTTATGCAATAAAAAATGTATATTTTAAGGACATACAAGTGAAACACACACACAAAAAAAACCATAAAAAAATAAATGGCTGTCAGACAGTTTACACGATTACATCATCTTTCAGAAGTGTTGTCACAACAGTACCATGTCAGGAGCAACACAAAGTAACATGAATACATAAATCCAGAGGCTGGTTAGACTCTCCAAGGATTCAGGGTAATACGACACTGTGCCAAGAACATTCTCCAAATTCTCTCACATGTATTCAGTGTGTTGGGTTTGTGCAGTCGTGGCTCTTTTCATTTGTATAATAGACAACATGTCCTTGAGCCCGCGCTCACAGCAGGGTGGAGTGGTAGACTTTCAGGTGAGGAGAATAGGTTACTTAGCAACCAGCATTCCTACCTGCAGAGCAATCTGCATGTCGAACAGCAGCTCAGAAGTCTCTGCAGAGCATCATAAGACGGCCAGGGTGCGGTCGGGCTGCTGTTGAGCCGTCATGATGTGCCATTTACAACAACCTGCGGCCACTCGCCCCTCCATCAGAGTGTGGGGCAGAAAGCTTTTACCTCCCAGAGAGCAGATCATCAGGTGGATTCTTGTTTTGTGATCATCTTTCTGCTGATTTCTGCTTTGTTTAGTTCCACTGAATCACTTTATACCACTGGAGTGGACAGATGTGTTTTCATTCCCAAAAATACTTTTATCTCGATTTCAGTAAGTTTTGTCTAGCATGGTGGTGCAGTGGTTAGACGCGTCACAGCAAGAGGGTTCCTGGTTCAAGAGCCCCTCTGTGCAGAGTTTGCATGATCTCCCTGTGTCAGCGTGGGTTTTCTCTGGGTACTCCAGCTTCCTCCCACAGTCCAAAGACATGCAGGTTAATTGGTGACTCTAAATTGTCTGTAGGTGTGAAAATGAATGTGAATGGTTGTCTGTCTCTATGTGTCAGCCCTGTGATAGTCTAGGTGACCTGTCCACGGTTTGAGTTTTGTTTACTAAAAACTACAGTGTCCAGCTGTTTGGGAAATAATCTGGCCTTTTTTACAATGAAACAGTATATTTGTGACCCTTTGTTAAGAGTCCCTATTTTCAGTGGGAAGCAAAAAGCTTGAGGATAAGAGCAAAAAAAAAATCCAACTACAACACGCCGTTGCTCACCTGGTAGAACATGCACCTCATGTATGAAAGGTTGAGTCCTTATTGCAGCTGCCTGGGTTTGATTCAGACCGAGGTCTCTTAGCAGGTATGTAACTTGTTTTTCCCTGTTAAAGGTTTTTTTGGGAGCTTTTCCTTATCTGCTGTGAGGGTCCAAAGGACAGAGGGATGTCATATGCTGTAAAGCCCTCTTTGATTTGTGATATTGGGCTTTATAAATAAAATTTTCAATAACTGTTTTAAAATTGAAACAGGACTGAGTCAGTCTGTGACTAAATTTTATCCTTACATGTTTGTCTATGTGTCATTTTCTGTCACTAGAGTTTAGTGTCAGAGTGGGGCAGATGTAACAGTGTGTTCCCACAGACGCTAATAACTCTTTTCAGCTCCACCTCAAAGTGTGACGTGTGTTTGACTCAGTGAACTTTAGAGATCACTTTAGAGGTCAGCAGGAGTCTGATTTTTGCAGTTTTGAAGAGAGCTTTGAGTCGTCACTGTTTCTGAATAGATGATCGGCCCTCGACACACAGTTATCAAATGTACCTGTAACTACTCGACAGCCATCTCTGTTGTATCTGTGACCTGTTGACCTCTCTGAGTGTGTGAACAACCTGAGATCTCTGAGAAGAGGCCCTCTGATTGTTGGGAAGTCTAGACTCCTCTGTGCAGGTGTCCATGAGTGTTATTGAGACTCTCTGCTCACTGTAGAGGATTACGTAGGGCTGTGTCTGTATAAGTTGTTTTTTATACTGTACAGAAATGAAGGGCAGCAGATGGCTCCTTTGAAAGGAAACCAGACCCTGAGATCTGCAGGTGGACTTTAACAGACAACAGTTTTTTTATAAAGAAGTTTGTCATTTTGTGTTTTGTTGTGTTTTGATAATGAAACAGGATGTTTTGTGCCATTTAATTTGAGAGTGTGTTTTCCACCTCAGGCTGTCCTCCAGGCTGGTTTGGGACGGACTGTGTCCAGCGCTGTAACTGCAGTAATGGTGGAGTGTGTGACTCTGTGACTGGCAACTGTACCTGCGGTCTGGGCTGGACTGGCTCACACTGCGACAAAGGTGACAACACTTTGATACAACTTGTTTCTTAACGCAGTCGAGCTGATTTTTTTAAACCTGCTTCTGCTTATCATTGTGCACATGATCTGCTGTAGCGTGTTAAACCTAACATAGACACTAGTGTGAAGTCATGAGGCTGATTTTTGTCTTGTTGTTTCATCCATCTGTCTCCCAGAATGTCCTGCGGGCAGATTTGGTGCAAACTGTCAGCTGAAATGCAACTGTCAAAATAATGGGACTTGTGACAGAGTGACAGGGACGTGTCAGTGCGGTCCAGGCTACTACGGACATCTGTGTGAACACGGTGAGAACTCAACACACACACACACACACACACACACACACACACACACACACACACACACACACACACAAAGGGAGACAGAAGTGTCTCAAAGGATCGATAAATCCCATTAAAGACAAAAACAGCAATTTACTGATTCTGATAACATGTTTTGTCTGTGTAGTTGATGTAGCTCATCCCTTTCTGCCATAGGGCTCCGCTGCCTGATAAAAACAGGCACTGAAAGTTATTTTGAGCCACTCTGACTAAATCACCAAATGTATATAAGTCCACGACCAAAAATAGAGGTATGGTGGTGCAGTGATTAGCATTGTCGCCTCACAGCAAGAGGGTTCCTGATCTGAACCCTGGGGTGGGGGAGCCCTTCTGTGCCGGGTTTGCATGTTCTCCCCGTGTCACCGTGGGTTTTTCTGGGTACTCCAGCTTCCTCCCACAGTCCAAAGACATGCAGGTTAACTGGTGACTCTAAATTGTCCGTAGGTGTGAATGTGAGTGTGAATGGTTGTCTGTCTCTATGTGTCAGCCCTGTGATAGTCTGGCGACCTGTCCAGGGTGTTCCCTGCCTCTCGCGACCCATTACAGGATAAGCAGTTATGGAAAATGAATGACTGAATGAATAAAAATAGTCCTCAACAAATGCATTAAATGCAGGCACCTTGTTGTTCACCTGATAGAGTATGTGCCCCACGTATGAGAGGTTGAGTCCTTACTGCAGCTGCCAGGGTTTGATTCTGACCGAGGTTGGGAGCGTTTTGATTTTTTGTTGTTGTTTTTTTTCCCCAAGCAAGCAGCACGTCATGCCTGCTCACTGACGCTCGGAGCAGGTTTGAACATCTTCACTGGAAAAAACCTGAAACAATCTGATGTCTGCTCGCTCACATCACATCCAGTTTGGAGGATGTGCAGCACATGAATGGTTTTGATCTTTTCATCTGATTTGTTGACAATAGCACAAATATAGAATATCAGCCAGTATTGTTCTCTGAAGAATAAAATACTATTGTGATACACAAAATACACAACAAGGCCAAAAACAATGATGATCTCACATCATCTTTCAGAGTTGGGTTTCCTTTTTAATTTTTTAAACAAGTGCCAGAATCATCTTAAATATAGTGGAGGAGAAGTACAATGTGACATGAAATAGAAATACTTGAGTAAATACTTAAAATATTTGAGTAAAGTAAAAGTACACTAAAGTACAGCTTATACACTGTCTCAAATATTGACAGTGTACTCAGTGTTTATTAAAAGACCAGAAAACTAAAGTGTCCTGACGTACATCTTCTAACTAAAGCCTCCACTCTTTGTTTTGGGTCAACTCTAAGTCCAATGTCAGAGACATAAATCACTGTGAAACAGTCCTTGACAGAGCGGCGTTTTTCTGTCTTGGTTTTCTTCTTTGTGCACCTGTCTGCTTCTTCACTGCTTCAGTGAAGTACGACTTAACTTTGCAGAAAAATATCCATCTTCATTTGCAGTTGTGCTGTCATGTATTCACATGTTATAGACTCATTTCAGTCTCTATATCTATTGAGTTTGTGTCAACTTAAAGTGCTCCTCTCTAATTTAAAGTTATCATTTTTCTAGCAATCAATAGAAGTATCACAAAGTAAATATATTTCGTCTTTGCCTTTTACATTTTGGGATGTTTTTCCAAGTAAGACAAACACAGGGTCCATCGGGATGACAACCTCTTTTATATCTTGCCAAACTGCCTTCAGTACTGAACAGTCCATGGAGATATGTAATACAATACATTACAGGATTTATATTATTATCAGTTAGAATTACTGTTGGTACTCATGGTATACCTTGAAACCAGTGTATCACTCCAACCCTAATATGTAAATAATCTCCAGTTATCCCACATTTCCTCCAACATAAAGCTGATACTGCACCTTTATCAAACACTGAAACTGTCAGTCGAGTCCTGAAAAGTCTAATTTTTATCTTCTAATCAGACGTTTTCTTCCACAGATCACTGATAATACATTCCCTGCTCACACTCATACAGACTTCTCATTTCCCTTTCACATGAGGGTATTATCTGCCATGTCAGCTGTTAAAAGTCTGTGGATGTGGGAGGTTTGGGTTTTACCCCGCACGCGTTTTTGCTGTTCAGCAGCCACTCTTGCGGTCTCAAAGTGAAACTCTGGGGTTTATATTAATTTATGAATCTACTAAGGACATTTTAAACCATAAAGGTCAGCTTTAAATCTGCTAACATGAGCCCCTCGTCCTCAGCCTGTCCTCCTGGTCTCCACGGCCGACTGTGCCAGCTGCAGTGTGACTGTATGAACGGAGCCTCCTGTCACCCTGCGTCGGGCCACTGTATCTGTCCGCCAGGATACCGTGGGGCTCGCTGCCACAGAGGTCAGTTAAATCACTGCAGACTACCCCAGTGTAATAACAGGATTACTGGCATCTCTTAGCTTAATGTATCCTCTTTTTGTTTTCTCAGTGTGTGAGCAGGGAACCTATGGACTTGGCTGTGCCAAACTGTGTGACTGTGAGGACGACGCTCTGTGTGATCCCGTGACAGGAAGATGCCTCTGCCCCTCAGGGAAGAGTGGACTCAGATGTGACATCGGTAATCTTCTATCCTTTTTTTCTGACTTTGAAAATACACACACAGAGCGAGGTGCTGACCAGTGTGAGTCCTTCAAGATTAAAACATGTCGCTCAACTCCTTGCCTGTACACCATGATTTATTTATCAGAGGGAGAGGTTTATAAGTTGCTTGTTAAGAGAGAGGCATGTTCATTTTCTAAATTGGGGACTTAATGTGTCGGGGGGGTAGAACAAGAAATTAACTTTGAGCCATTTTTGTATGAAGTCTGGTGGATTATATCTGTTCTCACAGAAGTGGATTTTTTTGTAGAAGTTAAAATAGGGATCAACCTTTTTACCTGTTTATGGATAAAGATGAAAGATTGTATTTGCTTAAAGAAACTTTGGCTGTAATAATTTGGCTCTTGCTACCATGTTATGAGTAAAAACTATTATCAGGAGATGATTGGTAAATTTAGTATCTTAAGACACATGACTGATCAATACATAGTAGTATGGCAAAAAAGCAAAAAAATGTCACAGTATAGGATGTCAAAAAATGTCATAGTATACTATGTCAAAAAATATCATAGTATAGCATGTCAAAAAATGTCATAGTACAGCATGTTAAAGAATGTTATTGTATAACATCAAAAAAATGTCATAGTATAGTATGTCAAAGAAATGTCATAGTATAGCATGTCAAAAAAATGTCATAGTATAGCATGTCAAAAATGTCATATTATAATATGTCAAAAAAATGTCATAGTATAGTATGTCAAAAAATGTCATACTATAGTATGTCAAAAATGTCATAGTATAGTATGTCAAAAAATGTCATAGTATAACATGTCAAAAAATGTCATAGTATACTATGTCAAAAACTGTCATAGTATAGCATGTCTAAAAATGTCATAGTATACTATGACAAAGAAATGTCATAGTATAGCATGTCGTCCGAAATCATGAAAAAATGTCATAGTATAGCATGTCGTCAAAAATGATGAAAAAATGTCATAGTATAGCATGTCGTCCGAAATTATGAAAAAACGTCATAGTATAGCATGTCGTTCAAAATTATGAAAAAACGTCATAGTATAGTATGTCGTCCGAAATTATGAAAAAAACGTCATAGTATAGCATGTCGTCCGAAATTATGAAAAAAAGGTCATAGTACAGCATGTCGTCCGAAATTATGAAAAAACGTCATAGTATAGCATGTCGTCCGAAATTATGAAAAAACGTCATAGTACAGCATGTCGTCCGAAATTATGAAAAAACGTCATAGTATAGCATGTCGACCAAAATCATGAAAAAAACGTCATAGTATAGCATGTCGTCCGAAATTATGAAAAAACGTCATAGTATAGTATGTCGTCCGAAATCATGAAAAAAACATCATAGTATAGTATGTCGTCCAAAATCATGAAAAAACGTCATAGTATAGCATGTCGTCCGAAATTATGAAAAAATGTCATAGTATAGCATGTCGTCCGAAATTATGAAAAAACGTCATAGTATAGTATGTCGTCAAAAATGATGAAAAAACATCATAGTATAGCATGTCGACCAAAATCATGAAAAAAACGTCATAGTATAGCATGTCGTCCGAAATTATGAAAAAACGTCATAGTATAGCATGTCGTCAAAAATGATGAAAAAATGTCATAGTATAGCATGTCGTCCGAAATTATGAAAAAACGTCATCGTATAGCATGTCGTCCGAAATTATGAAAAAACGTCATAGTATAGCATGTCGTTCAAAATTATGAAAAAACGTCATAGTATAGTATGTCGTCCAAAATGATGAAAAAACATCATAGTATAGCATGTCGTCCGAAATTATGAAAAAAACGTCATAGTATAGCATGTCGTCCGAAATTATGAAAAAAAGGTCATAGTACAGCATGTCGTCCGAAATTATGAAAAAACGTCATAGTATAGCATGTCGTCCGAAATTATGAAAAAACGTCATAGTACAGCATGTCGTCCGAAATTATGAAAAAACGTCATAGTATAGCATGTCGACCAAAATCATGAAAAAAACGTCATAGTATAGCATGTCGTCCGAAATTATGAAAAAACGTCATAGTATAGCATGTCGTCCGAAATTATGAAAAAACGTCATAGTATAGCATGTCGTCCGAAATCATGAAAAAAACATCATAGTATAGTATGTCGTCCAAAATCATGAAAAAACGTCATAGTATAGCATGTCGTCCGAAAACATGAAAAAATGTCATACTATAGCATGTCGTCCAAAATCATGAAAAAACGTCATAGTATAGTATGACGTCCGAAATTATGAAAAAACGTCATAGTATAGCATGTCGTCCGAAATTATGAAAAAATGTCATAGTATAGCATGTCATCCAAAATCATGAAAAAATGTCATAATATAGCATGTCGTCCGAAATTATGAAAAAACGTCATAGTATAGTATGTCGTCAAAAATGATGAAAAAACATCATAGTATAGCATGTCGTCCAAAATTATGAAAAAACGTCATAGTATAGCATGTCGTCCGAAATTATGAAAAAACGTCATAGTATAGCATGTCGTCCGAAATCATGAAAAAAACATCATAGTATAGTATGTCGTCCAAAATCATGAAAAAACGTCATAGTATAGCATGTCGTCCAAAATCATGAAAAAAACATCATAGTATAGTATGTCGTCCAAAATCATGAAAAAAACATCATAGTATAGTATGTCGTCCAAAATCATGAAAAAACGTCATAGTATAGCATGTCGTCAAAAATGATGAAAAAACGTCATAGTATAGCATGTCGTCCGAAATTATGAAAAAACGTCATAGTATAGCATGTCGTCCGAAATTATGAAAAAACGTCATAGTATAGCATGTCGTCCGAAATCATGAAAAAAACATCATAGTATAGTATGTCGTCCAAAATCATGAAAAAACGTCATAGTATAGTATGTCGTCCAAAATGATGAAAAAACGTCATAGTATAGCATGTCGTCCGAAATCATGAAAAAAACATCATAGTATAGTATGTCGTCCAAAATCATGAAAAAACGTCATAGTATAGCATGTCGTCCAAAATCATGAAAAAACGTCATAGTATAGTATGTCGTCCAAAATCATGAAAAAACGTCATAGTATAGCATGTCGTCCGAAATCATGAAAAAAACATCATAGTATAGTATGTCGTCCAAAATCATGAAAAAACGTCATAGTATAGCATGTCGTCCGAAATCATGAAAAAAACATCATAGTATAGTATGTCGTCCAAAATCATGAAAAAACGTCATAGTATAGCATGTCGTCAAAAATGATGAAAAAACGTCATAGTATAGCATGTCGTCCAAAATCATGAAAAAAACATCATAGTATAGTATGTCGTCCAAAATCATGAAAAAACGTCATAGTATAGCATGTCGTCAAAAATGATGAAAAAACATCATAGTATAGTATGTCGTCCAAAATCATGAAAAAACGTCATAGTATAGCATGTCGTCAAAAATGATGAAAAAACATCATAGTATAGTATGTCGTCCAAAATCATGAAAAAACGTCATAGTATAGCATGACGTCCAAAATGATGAAAAAACGTCATAGTATAGCATGTCGTCCGAAATTATGAAAAAACGTCATAGTATAGCATGTCGTCCGAAATTATGAAAAAACGTCATAGTATAGCATGTCGTCCGAAATCATGAAAAAAACATCATAGTATAGTATGTCGTCCAAAATCATGAAAAAACGTCATAGTATAGTATGTCGTCCAAAATGATGAAAAAACGTCATAGTATAGCATGTCGTCCGAAATCATGAAAAAAACATCATAGTATAGTATGTCGTCCAAAATCATGAAAAAACGTCATAGTATAGCATGTCGTCCAAAATCATGAAAAAACGTCATAGTATAGTATGTCGTCCAAAATCATGAAAAAACGTCATAGTATAGCATGTCGTCCGAAATCATGAAAAAAACATCATAGTATAGTATGTCGTCCAAAATCATGAAAAAACGTCATAGTATAGCATGTCGTCCGAAATCATGAAAAAAACATCATAGTATAGTATGTCGTCCAAAATCATGAAAAAATGTCATAGTATAGCATGTCGTCAAAAATGATGAAAAAACGTCATAGTATAGCATGTCGTCCAAAATCATGAAAAAAACATCATAGTATAGTATGTCGTCCAAAATCATGAAAAAACGTCATAGTATAGCATGTCGTCCAAAATCATGAAAAAACGTCATAGTATAGCATGTCGTCAAAAATGATGAAAAAACATCATAGTATAGTATGTCGTCCAAAATCATGAAAAAACGTCATAGTATAGTATGTCGTCCGAAATTATGAAAAAATGTCATAGTATAGTATGTCGTCCAAAATCATGTAAAAATGTCATAGTATAGTATGTCGTCCAAAATCATGAAAAAATGTCATAGTATAGTATGTCGTCCAAAATCATGTAAAAATGTCATAGTATAGCATGTCGTCCAAAATCATGAAAAAATGTCATAGTATAGCATGTCGTCCGAAATCATGTAAAAATGTCATAGTATAGCATGTCAAAAAATGTCATAATATAGCATGTCGTTCAAAATTATGAAAAAACGTCATAGTATAGCATGTCGTCCAAAATCATGAAAAAAACATCATAGTATAGTATGTCGTCCAAAATCATGAAAAAACGTCATAGTATAGCATGTCGTCAAAAATGATGAAAAAACGTCATAGTATAGCATGTCGTCCGAAATTATGAAAAAACGTCATAGTATAGCATGTCGTCCGAAATTATGAAAAAACGTCATAGTATAGCATGTCGTCCGAAATCATGAAAAAAACATCATAGTATAGTATGTCGTCCAAAATCATGAAAAAACGTCATAGTATAGCATGTCGTCCGAAAACATGAAAAAATGTCATAGTATAGCATGTCGTCCAAAATCATGAAAAAACGTCATAGTATAGTATGACGTCCGAAATTATGAAAAAACGTCATAGTATAGCATGTCGTCCGAAATTATGAAAAAATGTCATAGTATAGCATGTCATCCAAAATCATGAAAAAATGTCATAATATAGCATGTCGTCCGAAATTATGAAAAAACGTCATAGTATAGTATGTCGTCAAAAATGATGAAAAAACATCATAGTATAGCATGTCGACCAAAATCATGAAAAAAACGTCATAGTATAGCATGTCGTCCGAAATTATGAAAAAACGTCATAGTATAGCATGTCGTCCGAAATTATGAAAAAACGTCATAGTATAGCATGTCGTCCGAAATCATGAAAAAAACATCATAGTATAGTATGTCGTCCAAAATCATGAAAAAACGTCATAGTATAGCATGTCGTCCAAAATCATGAAAAAAACATCATAGTATAGTATGTCGTCCAAAATCATGAAAAAAACATCATAGTATAGTATGTCGTCCAAAATCATGAAAAAACGTCATAGTATAGCATGTCGTCAAAAATGATGAAAAAACGTCATAGTATAGCATGTCGTCCGAAAACATGAAAAAATGTCATAGTATAGCATGTCGTCCAAAATCATGAAAAAACGTCATAGTATAGTATGACGTCCGAAATTATGAAAAAACGTCATAGTATAGCATGTCGTCCGAAATTATGAAAAAATGTCATAGTATAGCATGTCATCCAAAATCATGAAAAAATGTCATAATATAGCATGTCGTCCGAAATTATGAAAAAACGTCATAGTATAGTATGTCGTCAAAAATGATGAAAAAACATCATAGTATAGCATGTCGACCAAAATCATGAAAAAAACGTCATAGTATAGCATGTCGTCCGAAATTATGAAAAAACGTCATAGTATAGCATGTCGTCCGAAATTATGAAAAAACGTCATGGTATAGCATGTCGTCCGAAATCATGAAAAAAACATCATAGTATAGTATGTCGTCCAAAATCATGAAAAAACGTCATAGTATAGCATGTCGTCAAAAATGATGAAAAAACGTCATAGTATAGCATGTCGTCCAAAATCATGAAAAAAACATCATAGTATAGTATGTCGTCCAAAATCATGAAAAAACGTCATAGTATAGCATGTCGTCAAAAATGATGAAAAAACATCATAGTATAGTATGTCGTCCAAAATCATGAAAAAACGTCATAGTATAGCATGTCGTCAAAAATGATGAAAAAACATCATAGTATAGTATGTCGTCCAAAATCATGAAAAAACGTCATAGTATAGCATGTCATCCAAAATCATGAAAAAACGTCATAGTATAGTATGTCGTCCGAAATTATGAAAAAATGTCATAGTATAGTATGTCGTCCAAAATCATGTAAAAATGTCATAGTATAGTATGTCGTCCAAAATCATGAAAAAATGTCATAGTATAGCATGTCGTCCGAAATTATGAAAAAATGTCATAGTATAGCATGTCGTCCAAAATCATGTAAAAATGTCATAGTATAGCATGTCGTCCAAAATCATGAAAAAATGTCATAGTATAGCATGTCGTCCGAAATCATGTAAAAATGTCATAGTATAGCATGTCAAAAAATGTCATAATATAGCATGTCGTTCAAAATTATGAAAAAACGTCATAGTATAGCATGTCGTCCAAAATCATGTAAAAATGTCATAGTATAGTATGTCGTCAAAAATGATGAAAAAACGTCATAGTATAGCATGTCGTCCAAAATCATGAAAAAAACATCATAGTATAGTATGTCGTCCAAAATCATGAAAAAACGTCATGGTATAGCATGTCGTCAAAAATGATGAAAAAACATCATAGTATAGTATGTCGTCCAAAATCATGAAAAAACGTCATAGTATAGCATGTCGTCCAAAATCATGAAAAAACGTCATAGTATAGTATGTCGTCCGAAATTATGAAAAAATGTCATAGTATAGCATGTCGTCCGAAATTATGAAAAAATGTCATAGTATAGTATGTCGTCCAAAATCATGTAAAAATGTCATAGTATAGTATGTCGTCCAAAATCATGTAAAAATGTCATAGTATAGCATGTCGTCCAAAATCATGAAAAAATGTCATAGTATAGCATGTCGTCCGAAATCATGTAAAAATGTCATACTATAGCATGTCGTCCAAAATCATGAAAAAACGTCATAGTATAGCATGTCATTCAAAATTATAAAAAAACGTCATAGTATAGCATGTCAAAAAATGTCATAATATAGCATGTCGTTCAAAATTATGAAAAAACGTCATAGTATAGCATGTCATTCAAAATTATAAAAAAACGTCATAGTATAGCATGTCAAAAAATGTCATAATATAGCATGTCGTTCAAATTTATGAAAAAACGTCATGGTATAGCATGTCGTCCAAAATCATGAAAAAAACGTCATAGTATAGCATGTCGTCCAAAATCATGAAAAAACGTCATAGTATAGCATGTCGACCAAAATCATGAAAAAAACGTCATAGTATAGCATGTCGTCCGAAATTATGAAAAAACGTCATAGTATAGCATGTCGTCCGAAATTATGAAAAAACGTCATAGTATAGCATGTCGTCCGAAATCATGAAAAAAACATCATAGTATAGTATGTCGTCCGAAATCATGAAAAAACGTCATAGTATAGCATGTCGTCCGAAAACATGAAAAAATGTCATAGTATAGCATGTCGTCCGAAATTATGAAAAAACGTCATAGTATAGCATGTCGTCCGAAATTATGAAAAAACGTCATAGTATAGCATGTCGTCCGAAATTATGAAAAAACGTCATAGTATAGTATGTCGTCCAAAATCATGAAAAAAACATCATAGTATAGCATGTCGTCCAAAATCATGAAAAAACGTCATAGTATAGCATGTCGTCAAAAATGATGAAAAAACATCATAGTATAGCATGTCGTCCAAAATCATGAAAAAAACATCATAGTATAGCATGTCGTCCAAAATCATGAAAAAACGTCATAGTATAGCATGTCGTCAAAAATGATGAAAAAACATCATAGTATAGCATGTCGTCCAAAATCATGAAAAAAACATCATAGTATAGCATGTCGTCCAAAATCATGAAAAAACGTCATAGTATAGCATGTTGTCAAAAATGATGAAAAAACATCATAGTATAGTATGTCGTCCAAAATCATGAAAAAACGTCATAGTATAGCATGTCGTCAAAAATGATGAAAAAACGTCATAGTATAGCATGTCGTCAAAAATCATGAAAAAACGTCATAGTATAGCATGTCGTCAAAAATGATGAAAAAACATCATAGTATAGCATGTCGTCCAAAATCATGAAAAAAACATCATAGTATAGCATGTCGTCCAAAATCATGAAAAAACGTCATAGTATAGCATGTCGTCAAAAATGATGAAAAAACATCATAGTATAGTATGTCGTCCAAAATCATGAAAAAACGTCATAGTATAGCATGTCGTCAAAAATGATGAAAAAACGTCATAGTATAGCATGTCGTCAAAAATCATGAAAAAACGTCATAGTATAGCATGTCGTCCGAAATTATGAAAAAACGTCATAGTATAGCATGTCGTCCAAAATGATGAAAAAACGTTATAGTATAGCATGTCGTCCAAAATCATGAAAAAAACATCATAGTATAGTATGTCGTCCAAAATCATGAAAAAACGTCATAGTATAGCATGTCGTCAAAAATGATGAAAAAACATCATAGTATAGCATGTCGTCCAAAATCATGAAAAAAACATCATAGTATAGTATGTCGTCCAAAATCATGAAAAAACGTCATAGTATAGCATGTCGTCAAAAATGATGAAAAAACATCATAGTATAGCATGTCGTCCAAAATCATGAAAAAACGTCATAGTATAGCATGTCGTCCAAAACCATGAAAAAACGTCATAGTATAGCATGTCGTCCGAAATTATGAAAAAAGGTCATAGTATAGTATGACGTCCAAAATCATGAAAAAACGTCATAGTATAGTATGTTGTCCAAAATCATGAAAAAACGTCATAGTATAGCATGTCGTCCAAAATGATGAAAAAATGTCATAGTATAGTATGTCGTCCAAAATCATGAAAAAATGTCATAGTATAGCATGTCGTTCAAAATCATGTAAAAATGTCATAGTATAGTATGTCGTCCAAAATCATGAAAAAATGTCATAGTATAGTATGTCGTCCAAAATCATGTAAAAATGTCATAGTATAGCATGTCGTCCAAAATCATGTAAAAATGTCATAGTATAGCATGTCGTCCAAAATCATGAAAAAATGTCATAGTATAGTATGTCGTCCAAAATCATGTAAAAATGTCATAGTATAGCATGTCGTCCAAAATCATGAAAAAATGTCATAGTATAGTATGTCGTCCAAAATCATGTAAAAATGTCATAGTATAGTATGTCGTCCGAAATCATGTAAAAATGTCATAGTATAGCATGTCAAAAAATGTCATAATATAGCATGTCGTTCAAAATTATGAAAAAACGTCATAGTATAGCATGTCGTCCAAAATCATGTAAAAATGTCATAGTATAGTATGTCGTCCAAAATCATGTAAAAATGTCATAGTATAGCATGTCGTCCAAAATCATGAAAAAATGTCATAGTATAGTATGTCGTCCGAAATCATGTAAAAATGTCATAGTATAGCATGTCGTCCAAAATCATGAAAAAATGTCATAGTATAGTATGTCGTCCGAAATCATGTAAAAATGTCATAGTATAGCATGTCAAAAAATGTCATAATATAGCATGTCGTTCAAAATTATGAAAAAACGTCATAGTATAGCATGTCGTCCAAAATCATGTAAAAATGCCATAGTATAGTATGTCGTCCAAAATCATGTAAAAATGTCATAGTATAGCATGTCGTCCAAAATCATGAAAAAATGTCATAGTATAGTATGTCGTCCGAAATCATGTAAAAATGTCATAGTATAGCATGTCGTCCAAAATCATGAAAAAATGTCATAGTATAATATGTCGTCCGAAATCATGTAAAAATGTCATAATATAGCATGTCGTTCAAAATTATGAAAAAACGTCATAGTATAGCATGTCAAAAAATGTCATAGCATGTCATTCAAAATTATGAAAAAAACGTCATAGTATAGCATGTCGTCCAAAATCATGAAAAGAACGTCATAGTATAGCATGTCGTCCGAAATCATGAAAAAACGTCATAGTATAGCATGTCGTTCAAAATTATGAAAAAAATGTCATAGTATAGCATGTCGTCCAAAATCATGAAAAAACGTCATAGTATAGCATGTCGTCCAAAATCAGGAAAAAACGTCATAGTATAGCATGTCGTCCAAAATCATGAAAAAACGTCATAGTATAGCATGTCATTCAAAATTATGAAAAAACGTCATAGTATAGCATGTCGTTCAAAATTATGAAAAAACGTCATAGTATCGCATGTCATCCAAAATCATGAAAAAACGTCATAGTATCGCATGTCGTCCAAAATCATGAAAAAAAGTCATAGTATAGTATGTCGTCCAAAATCATGAAAAAACGTCATAGTATAGTATGTCAAAAAACGTCATAGTATAGCATGTCGTTCAAAATCATGAAAAAATGTCATAGTATAGCATGTCGTTCAAAATGATGAAAAAATGTCATAGTATAGCATGTCGTCCAAAATGATGGAAAAACGTCATAGTATAGTATGTCGTTCAAAATCATGAAAAAACGTCATAGTATTGCATGTCGTCCAAAATCATGTAAAAACGTCATAGTATAGCATGTCGTCCGAAATTATGAAAAAACGTCATAGTATAGCATGTCGTCCGAAATCATGAAAAAACGTCATAGTATAGTATGTCGTCCAAAATCATGTAAAAATGTCATAGTTTAGCATGTCGTCCGAAATTATGAAAAAACGTCATAGTATAGCATGTCGTTCAAAATTATGAAAAAACGTCATAGTATAGCATGTCGTTCAAAATTATGAAAAAACGTCATAGTATAGCATGTCGTCCAAAATCATGAAAAAACGTCATAGTATAGCATGTCGTCCAAAATCATGAAAAAATGTCATAGTATAGTATGTCGTCCAAAATCATGTAAAAATGTCATAGTATAGCATGTCGTCCAAAATCATGTAAAAATGTCATAGTATAGCATGTCGTCCAAAATCATGAAAAAATGTCATAGTATAGTATGTCGTCCAAAATCATGTAAAAATGTCATAGTATAGCATGTCGTCCAAAATCATGAAAAAATGTCATAGTATAGTATGTCGTCCAAAATCATGTAAAAATGTCATAGTATAGTATGTCGTCCGAAATCATGTAAAAATGTCATAGTATAGCATGTCAAAAAATGTCATAATATAGCATGTCGTTCAAAATTATGAAAAAACGTCATAGTATAGCATGTCGTCCAAAATCATGTAAAAATGCCATAGTATAGTATGTCGTCCAAAATCATGTAAAAATGTCATAGTATAGCATGTCGTCCAAAATCATGAAAAAATGTCATAGTATAGTATGTCGTCCGAAATCATGTAAAAATGTCATAGTATAGCATGTCGTCCAAAATCATGAAAAAATGTCATAGTATAGTATGTCGTCCGAAATCATGTAAAAATGTCATAGTATAGCATGTCAAAAAATGTCATAATATAGCATGTCGTTCAAAATTATGAAAAAACGTCATAGTATAGCATGTCGTCCAAAATCATGTAAAAATGCCATAGTATAGTATGTCGTCCAAAATCATGTAAAAATGTCATAGTATAGCATGTCGTCCAAAATCATGAAAAAATGTCATAGTATAGTATGTCGTCCGAAATCATGTAAAAATGTCATAGTATAGCATGTCGTCCAAAATCATGAAAAAATGTCATAGTATAGTATGTCGTCCGAAATCATGTAAAAATGTCATAATATAGCATGTCGTTCAAAATTATGAAAAAACGTCATAGTATAGCATGTCAAAAAATGTCATAGCATGTCATTCAAAATTATGAAAAAAACGTCATAGTATAGCATGTCGTCCAAAATCATGAAAAGAACGTCATAGTATAGCATGTCGTCCGAAATCATGAAAAAACGTCATAGTATAGCATGTCGTTCAAAATTATGAAAAAAATGTCATAGTATAGCATGTCGTCCAAAATCATGAAAAAACGTCATAGTATAGCATGTCGTCCAAAATCAGGAAAAAACGTCATAGTATAGCATGTCGTCCAAAATCATGAAAAAACGTCATAGTATAGCATGTCATTCAAAATTATGAAAAAACGTCATAGTATAGCATGTCGTTCAAAATTATGAAAAAACGTCATAGTATCGCATGTCATCCAAAATCATGAAAAAACGTCATAGTATCGCATGTCGTCCAAAATCATGAAAAAAAGTCATAGTATAGTATGTCGTCCAAAATCATGAAAAAACGTCATAGTATAGTATGTCAAAAAACGTCATAGTATAGCATGTCGTTCAAAATCATGAAAAAATGTCATAGTATAGCATGTCGTTCAAAATGATGAAAAAATGTCATAGTATAGCATGTCGTCCAAAATGATGGAAAAACGTCATAGTATAGTATGTCGTTCAAAATCATGAAAAAACGTCATAGTATTGCATGTCGTCCAAAATCATGTAAAAACGTCATAGTATAGCATGTCGTCCGAAATTATGAAAAAACGTCATAGTATAGCATGTCGTCCGAAATCATGAAAAAACGTCATAGTATAGTATGTCGTCCAAAATCATGTAAAAATGTCATAGTTTAGCATGTCGTCCGAAATTATGAAAAAACGTCATAGTATAGCATGTCGTTCAAAATTATGAAAAAACGTCATAGTATAGCATGTCGTTCAAAATTATGAAAAAACGTCATAGTATAGCATGTCGTCCAAAATCATGAAAAAACGTCATAGTATAGCATGTCGTCCAAAATCATGAAAAAACGTCATAGTATAGCATGTCGTCCGAAATCATGAAAAAACGTCATAGTATAGCATGTCGTCAAAAATCATGTAAAAACGTCATAGTATAGCATGTCGTTCAAAATTATGAAAAAACGTCATAGTATAGCATGTCGTTCAAAATCATGAAAAAACGTCATAGTATAGCATGTCGTCCGAAATCATGAAAAAACGTCATAGTATAGCATGTCGTCCGAAATCATGAAAAAACGTCATAGTATAGCATGACGTCCGAAATTATGAAAAAACGTCATAGTATAGCATGTCGTCCAAAATCATGTAAAAACGTCATAGTATAGCATGTCCTTCAAAATTATGAAAAAAAGTCATAGTATAGCATGTCGTCCAAAATTATGAAAAAAAGTCATAGTATAGTATGTCGTCCAAAATCATAAAAAAACGTCATAGTATAGCATGTCGTCCAAAACCATGAAAAAACGTCATAGTATAGCATGTCGTCCAAAATCATGTAAAAACGTCATAGTATAGTATGTCCTTCAAAATTATGAAAAAACGTCATAGTATAGCATGTCGTCCAAAATTATGAAAAAAAGTCATAGTATAGTATGTCGTCCAAAATCATGTAAAAACGTCATAGTATAGTATGTCCTTCAAAATTATGAAAAAACGTCATAGTATAGCATGTCGTCCAAAATTATGAAAAAAAGTCATAGTATCGTATGTCGTCCAAAATCATAAAAAAACGTCATAGTATAACATGTTGTCCAAAATCATGTAAAAACGTCATAGTATAGCATGTCGTCCAAAATCATGAAAAAACGTCATAGTATAGCATGTCGTCCAAAATCATGAAAAAATGTCATAGTATAGCATGTCGTCCGAAATTACGAAAAAACGTCATAGTATAGCATGTCGTCCGAAATTATGAAAAAACGTCATAGTATAGCATGTCGTTCAAAATTATGAAAAAACGTCATAGTATAGCATATCGTCCAAAATCATGAAAAAACGTCATAGTATAGGATGTCTTCCAAAATCATGTAAAAACGTCATAGTATAGCATGTCGTCCGAAATTATGAAAAAACGTCATAGTATAGCATGTCGTTCAAAATTATGAAAAAACGTCATAGTATAGCATGTCGTTCAAAATTATGAAAAAAGGTCATAGTATAGCATGTCGTTCAAAATTATGAAAAAACGTCATAGTATAGCATGTCGTTCAAAATTATGAAAAAACGTCATAGTATAGCATGTCGTCCAAAACCATGAAAAAAAGTCATAGTATAGTATGTCGTCCGAAATCATGAAAAAACGTCATAGTATAGCATGTCGTCCAAAATCATGTAAAAACGTCATAGTATAGCATGTCGTTCAAAATTATGAAAAAACTTCATAGTATAGCATGTCGTTCAAAATTATGAAAAAACGTCATAGTATAGCATGTCGTCCAAAACCATGAAAAAAAGTCATAGTATAGTATGTCGTCCAAAATCATGAAAAAACGTCATAGTATAGTATGTCAAAAAACGTCATAGTATAGTATGTCGTCCAAAATCATGAAAAAACGTCATAGTATAGTATGTCGTTCAAAATCATGAAAAAATGTCATAGTATAGCATGTCGTCCAAAACCATGAAAAAAAGTCATAGTATAGTATGTCGTCCAAAATCATGAAAAAACGTCATAGTATAGTATGTCAAAAAACGTCATAGTATAGTATGTCGTCCAAAATCATGAAAAAAAGTCATAGTATAGCATGTCGTTCAAAATGATGAAAAAATGTCATAGTATAGCATGTCGTCCAAAATGATGGAAAAACGTCATAGTATAGTATGTCGTTCAAAATCATGAAAAAAACATCATAGTATAGCATGTCGTCCAAAATCATGAAAAAACGTCATAGTATAGCATGTCATTCAAAATTATGAAAAAACGTCATAGTATAGCATGTCGTTCAAAATTATGAAAAAACGTCATAGTATAGTATGTCGTCCAAAATCATGAAAAAACGTCATAGTATAGCATGTCGTCAAAAATGATGAAAAAACATCATAGTATAGTATGTCGTCCAAAATCATGAAAAAACGTCATAGTATAGCATGTCGTCAAAAATGATGAAAAAACGTCATAGTATAGCATGTCGTCAAAAATCATGAAAAAACGTCATAGTATAGCATGTCGTCCGAAATTATGAAAAAACGTCATAGTATAGCATGTCGTCCAAAATGATGAAAAAACGTTATAGTATAGCATGTCGTCCAAAATCATGAAAAAAACATCATAGTATAGTATGTCGTCCAAAATCATGAAAAAACGTCATAGTATAGCATGTCGTCAAAAATGATGAAAAAACATCATAGTATAGCATTTCGTCCAAAATCATGAAAAAAACATCATAGTATAGTATGTCGTCCAAAATCATGAAAAAACGTCATAGTATAGCATGTCGTCAAAAATGATGAAAAAACATCATAGTATAGTATGTCGTCCAAAATCAGGAAAAAACGTCATAGTATCGCATGTCGTCCAAAATCATGAAAAAAACATCATAGTATAGTATGTCGTCCGAAATCATGTAAAAATGTCATAGTATAGCATGTCAAAAAATGTCATAATATAGCATGTCGTTCAAAATTATGAAAAAACGTCATAGTATAGCATGTCGTCCAAAATCATGTAAAAATGTCATAGTATAGTATGTCGTCCAAAATCATATAAAAATGTCATAGTATAGCATGTCGTCCAAAATCATGAAAAAATGTCATAGTATAGTATGTCGTCCGAAATCATGTAAAAATGTCATAGTATAGCATGTCGTCCAAAATCATGAAAAAATGTCATAGTATAGTATGTCGTCCGAAATCATGTAAAAATGTCATAATATAGCATGTCGTTCAAAATTATGAAAAAACGTCATAGTATAGCATGTCAAAAAATGTCATAGCATGTCATTCAAAATTATGAAAAAAACGTCATAGTATAGCATGTCGTTCAAAATTATGAAAAAAATGTCATAGTATAGCATGTCGTCCAAAATCATGAAAAAACGTCATAGTATAGCATGTCGTCCAAAATCAGGAAAAAACGTCATAGTATAGCATGTCGTCCAAAATCATGAAAAAACGTCATAGTATAGCATGTCATTCAAAATTATGAAAAAACGTCATAGTATAGCATGTCGTTCAAAATTATGAAAAAACGTCATAGTATCGCATGTCATCCAAAATCATGAAAAAACGTCATAGTATCGCATGTCGTCCAAAATCATGAAAAAAAGTCATAGTATAGTATGTCGTCCAAAATCATGAAAAAACGTCATAGTATAGTATGTCAAAAAACGTCATAGTATAGCATGTCGTTCAAAATCATGAAAAAATGTCATAGTATAGCATGTCGTTCAAAATGATGAAAAAATGTCATAGTATAGCATGTCGTCCAAAATGATGGAAAAACGTCATAGTATAGTATGTCGTTCAAAATCATGAAAATACGTCATAGTATGGCATGTCGTCCAAAATGATGAAAAAACGTCATAGTATAGCATGTCGTCCAAAATGATGAAAAAACGTCATAGTATAGCATGTCGTTCAAAATCATGAAAAAACGTCATAGTATAGCATGTCGTCCAAAATCATGTAAAAACGTCATAGTATAGCATGTCGTCCAAAATCATAAAAAAACATCATAGTATAGCATGTCGTCCAAAATCATGAAAAAACGTCATAGTATAGCATGTCGTCCAAAATCATGAAAAAACGTCATAGTATAGCATGTCGTCCAAAATCATGAAAAAATGTCATAGTATAGCATGTCGTCCGAAATTACGAAAAAACGTCATAGTATAGCATATCGTCCAAAATCATGAAAAAACGTCATAGTATAGGATGTCGTCCAAAATCATGTAAAAACGTCATAGTATAGCATGTCGTCCGAAATTATGAAAAAACGTCATAGTATAGCATGTCGTTCAAAATTATGAAAAAACGTCATAGTATAGCATGTCGTTCAAAATTATGAAAAAACGTCATAGTATAGCATGTCGTCCGAAATCATGAAAAAACGTCATAGTATAGCATGTCGTCCAAAATCATGTAAAAACGTCATAGTATAGTATGTCGTCTGAAATCATGTAAAAACGTCATAGTATAGCATGTCGTTCAAAATTATGAAAAAACGTCATAGTATAGCATGTCGTTCAAAATTATGAAAAAACGTCATAGTATAGCATGTCGTCCAAAACCATGAAAAAAAGTCATAGTATAGTATGTCGTCCAAAATCATGAAAAAACGTCATAGTATAGTATGTCAAAAAACGTCATAGTATAGTATGTCGTCCAAAATCATGAAAAAACGTCATAGTATAGTATGTCAAAAAACGTCATAGTATAGCATGTCGTTCAAAATCATGAAAAAACGTCATAGTATAGCATGTCGTTCAAAATGATGAAAAAATGTCATAGTATAGCATGTCGTTCAAAATCATGAAAAAACGTCATAGTATAGCATGTCGTCCAAAATCATGAAAATACGTCATAGTATAGCATGTCGTCCAAAATGATGGAAAAACGTCATAGTATAGTATGTCGTTCAAAATGATGAAAAAATGTCATAGTATAGCATGTCGTCCAAAATGATGAAAAAACGTCATATTATAGCATGTCGTTCAAAATCATGAAAATACGTCATAGTATGGCATGTCGTCCAAAATGATGAAAAAACGTCATAGTATAGCATGTCGTCCAAAATGATGAAAAAACGTCATAGTATAGCATGTCGTCCGCAATCATAAAAAAATGTCATAGTATAGCATGTCGTCCAAAATGATGAAAAAACGTCATAGTATAGCATGTCGTCCGAAATGATGAAAAAACGTCATAGTATAGCATGTCGTCCAAAATCATGAAAAAACGTCATAGTATAGTATGTCGTCCAAAATCATAAAAAAACGTCATAGTATAGCATGTCGTCCAAAATTATGAAAAAAAGTCATAGTATAGTATGTCGTCTGAAATCATGTAAAAAGGTCATAGTATAGTATGTCGTCTGAAATCATAAAAAAACGTCATAGTATAGTATGTCGTCTGAAATCATGTAAAAACGTCATAGTATAGCATGTCGTCCAAAATCATAAAAAAACGTCATAGTATAGCATGTCGTCCAAAATCATAAAAAAAAGTCATAGTATAGTATGTCGTTCAAAATGATGAAAAAATGTCATAGTATAGCATGTCGTCCAAAATGATGAAAAAACGTCATATTATAGCATGTCGTTCAAAATCATGAAAATACGTCATAGTATGGCATGTCGTCCAAAATGATGAAAAAACGTCATAGTATAGCATGTCGTCCAAAATGATGAAAAAACGTCATAGTATAGCATGTCGTCCGCAATCATAAAAAAATGTCATAGTATAGCATGTCGTCCAAAATGATGAAAAAACGTCATAGTATAGCATGTCGTCCGAAATGATGAAAAAACGTCATAGTATAGCATGTCGTCCAAAATCATGAAAAAACGTCATAGTATAGTATGTCGTCCAAAATCATAAAAAAACGTCATAGTATAGCATGTCGTCCAAAATTATGAAAAAACGTCATAGTATAGCATGTCGTCTGAAATCATGTAAAAACGTCATAGTATAGTATGTCGTCTGAAATCATAAAAAAACGTCATAGTATAGTATGTCGTCTGAAATCATGTAAAAACGTCATAGTATAGCATGTCGTCCAAAATCATAAAAAAACGTCATAGTATAGCATGTCGTCCAAAATCATGTAAAAAAGTCATAGTATAGCATGTCGTCCAAAATCATAAAAAAAAGTCATAGTATAGTATGTCGTCCGAAATCATGAAAAAACCTTATAGTATAGCATGTCGTCCAAAATCATAAAAAAACGTCATAGTATAGTATGTCGTCCAAAATTATGAAAAAACGTCATAGTATAGCATGTCGTCTGAAATCATGTAAAAACGTCATAGTATAGCATGTCGTCCGAAATTATGAAAAAACGTCATAGTATAGCATGTCGTTCAAAATTATGAAAAAACGTCATAGTATAGCATGTCGTCCGAAATTATGAAAAAACGTCATAGTATAGCATGTCGTTCAAAATTATGAAAAAACGTCATAGTATAGCATGTCGTTCAAAATTATGAAAAAACGTCATAGTATAGCATGTCGTCAAAAATGATGAAAAAACGTCATAGTATAGCATGTCGTCCGAAATCATGAAAAAACGTCATAGTATAGCATGTCGTCCAAAATCATGAAAAAACATCATAGTATAGTATGTCGTCCAAAATCATGTAAAAACGTCATAGTATAGCATGTCGTCCAAAATCATGTAAAAACGTCATAGTATAGCATGTCGTCCGAAATTATGAAAAAACGTCATAGTATAGCATGTCGTCCGAAATTATGAAAAAACGTCATAGTATAGCATGTCGTTCAAAATTATGAAAAAACGTCATAGTATAGCATGTCGTCCGAAATCATGAAAAAACGTCATAGTATAGTATGACGTCCGAAATCATGAAAAAACGTCATAGTATAGCATGTCGTCCAAAATCATGTAAAAACGTCATAGTATAGCATGTCCTTCAAAATTATGAAAAAAAGTCATAGTATAGCATGTCGTCCAAAATTATGAAAAAAAGTCATAGTATAGTATGTCGTCCAAAATCATAAAAAAACGTCATAGTATAGCATGTTGTCCAAAATCATGTAAAAACGTCATAGTATAGCATGACGTCCAAAATTATGAAAAAACGTCATAGTATAGCATGTCGTCCAAAATCATGTAAAAACGTCATAGTATAGTATGTCCTTCAAAATTATGAAAAAACGTCATAGTATAGCATGTCGTCCAAAATTATGAAAAAAAGTCATAGTATAGCATGTCGTCCAAAATCATGTAAAAACGTCATAGTATAGTATGTCCTTCAAAATTATGAAAAAACGTCATAGTATAGCATGTCGTCCAAAATTATGAAAAAAAGTCATAGTATAGTATGTCGTCCAAAATCATAAAAAAACGTCATAGTATAGCATGTTGTCCAAAATCATGTAAAAACGTCATAGTATAGCATGTCGTCCAAAATCATGAAAAAACGTCATAGTATAGCATGTCGTCCAAAATCATGAAAAAATGTCATAGTATAGCATGTCGTCCGAAATTACGAAAAAACGTCATAGTATAGCATGTCGTCCGAAATTATGAAAAAACGTCATAGTATAGCATGTCGTTCAAAATTATGAAAAAACGTCATAGTATAGCATGTCGTCCAAAATCATGAAAAAACGTCATAGTATAGGATGTCGTCCAAAATCATGTAAAAACGTCATAGTATAGTATGTCGTCTGAAATCATGTAAAAACGTCATAGTATAGCATGTCGTCCAAAATCATGAAAAAACGTCATAGTATAGCATGTCTTTCAAAATTATGAAAAAACGTCATAGTATAGCATGTCGTCCAAAATTATGAAAAAAAGTCATAGTATAGTATGTCGTCCAAAATCATAAAAAAACGTCATAGTATAGCATGTTGTCCAAAATCATGTAAAAACGTCATAGTATAGCATGTCGTCCAAAATCATGAAAAAACGTCATAGTATAGCATGTCTTTCAAAATTATGAAAAAACGTCATAGTATAGCATGTCGTCCAAAACCATGAAAAAACAGCATAGTATAGTATGTCGTCTGAAATCATGTAAAAACGTCATAGTATAGCATGTCGTCCGAAATTATGAAAAAACGTCATAGTATAGCATGTCGTTCAAAATTATGAAAAAACGTCATAGTATAGCATGTCGTTCAAAATTATGAAAAAACGTCATAGTATAGTATGTCGTCCAAAATCATGTAAAAACGTCATAGTATAGCATGTCTTCCGAAATTATGAAAAAACGTCATAGTATAGCATGTCGTCCGAAATTATGAAAAAACGTCATAGTATAGCATGTCGTCCGAAATCATGAAAAAACGTCATAGTATAGCATGTCGTCCGAAATGATGAAAAAACGTCATAGTATAGCATGTCGTCCGAAATGATGAAAAAACCTCATAGTATAGCATGTCGTCCGAAATGATGAAAAAACCTCATAGTATAGCATGTCGTCCGAAATGATGAAAAAACCTCATAGTATAGCATGTCGTCCGAAATGATGAAAAAACGTCATAGTATAGCATGACGTCCAAAACCATGTAAAAACGTCATAGTATAGCATGACGTCCAAAATTATGAAAAAAAGTCATAGTATAGTATGTCGTCCAAAATCATAAAAAAACGTCATAGTATAGCATGACGTCCAAAATTATGAAAAAACATCATAGTATAGCATGACGTCCAAAATTATGAAAAAACGTCATAGTATAGCATGTCGTCCAAAATTATGAAAAAACGTCATAGTATAGCATGTCGTCCAAAATCATGTAAAAACGTCATAGTATAGCATGTCGTCCAAAATCATAAAAAAACGTCATAGTATAGCATGTCGTCCAAAATGATGAAAAAACGTCATAGTATAGCATGTCGTCCAAAATCATGTAAAAATGTCATAGTATAGCATGTCGTCCGAAATTATGAAAAAACGTCATAGTATAGCATGTTGTTCAAAATTATGAAAAAACGTCATAGTATAGCATGACGTCCAAAATTATGAAAAAAAGTCATAGTATAGCATGTCGTCCAAAATCATGAAAAAACGTCATAGTATAGCATGTCGTCCAAAATCATGAAAAAACGTCATAGTATAGCATGTCGTCCAAAATCATGAAAAAATGTCATAGTATAGCATGTCGTCCGAAATTACGAAAAAACGTCATAGTATAGCATGTCGTCCGAAATTATGAAAAAACGTCATTGTATAGCATGTCGTTCAAAATTATGAAAAAACGTCATAGTATAGCATGTCGTCCAAAATCATGAAAAAACGTCATAGTATAGGATGTCGTCCAAAATCATGTAAAAACGTCATAGTATAGCATGTCGTCCGAAATTATGAAAAAACGTCATAGTATAGCATGTCGTTCAAAATTATGAAAAAACGTCATAGTATAGCATGTCGTCCGAAATCATGAAAAAACGTCATAGTATAGCATGTCGTCCAAAATCATGTAAAAACGTCATAGTATAGCATGTCGTCCGAAATTATGAAAAAACGTCATAGTATAGCATGTCGTTCAAAATTATGAAAAAACGTCATAGTATAGCATGTCGTCCAAAATCATGTAAAAACGTCATAGTATAGTATGTCGTCTGAAATCATGTAAAAACGTCATAGTATAGCATGTCGTTCAAAATTATGAAAAAACGTCATAGTATAGCATGTCGTTCAAAATTATGAAAAAACGTCATAGTATAGCATGTCGTCCAAAACCATGAAAAAACAGCATAGTATAGTATGTCGTCTGAAATCATGAAAAAACGTCATAGTATAGCATGTCGTTCAAAATTATGAAAAAACGTCATAGTATAGCATGTCCTCCAAAACCATGAAAAAACAGCATAGTATAGTATGTCGTCCGAAATTATGAAAAAACGTCATAGTATAGCATGTCGTTCAAAATTATGAAAAAACGTCATAGTATAGCATGTCGTTCAAAATTATGAAAAAACGTCATAGTATAGCATGTCGTCCAAAATCATGTAAAAACGTCATAGTATAGCATGTCTTCCGAAATTATGAAAAAACGTCATAGTATAGCATGTCGTCCGAAATGATGAAAAAACGTCATAGTATAGCATGTCGTCCGAAATGATGAAAAAACGTCATAGTATAGCATGTCGTCCGAAATGATGAAAAAACGTCATAGTATAGCATGTCGTCCGAAATGATGAAAAAACGTCATAGTATAGCATGTCGTCCAAAATCATGTAAAAACGTCATAGTATAGCATGACGTCCAAAACCATGTAAAAACGTCATAGTATAGCATGACGTCCAAAATTATGAAAAAAAGTCATAGTATAGTATGTCGTCCAAAATCATAAAAAAACGTCATAGTATAGCATGACGTCCAAAATTATGAAAAAACATCATAGTATAGCATGACGTCCAAAATATGAAAAAACGTCATAGTATAGCATGTCGTCCAAAATCATGTAAAAACGTCATAGTATAGCATGTCGTCCAAAATCATAAAAAAACGTCATAGTATAGCATGTCGTCCAAAATCATGTAAAAACGTCATAGTATAGCATGTCGTCCAAAATCATAAAAAAACGTCATAGTATAGCATGTCGTCCAAAATGATGAAAAAACGTCATAGTATAGCATGTCGTCCAAAATCATAAAAAAACGTCATAGTATAGTATGTCGTCCAAAATGATGAAAAAACGTCATAGTATAGCATGTCGTCCAAAATCATGTAAAAATGTCATAGTATAGCATGTCGTCCGAAATTATGAAAAAACGTCATAGTATAGCATGTTGTTCAAAATTATGAAAAAACGTCATAGTATAGCATGACGTCCAAAATTATGAAAAAAAGTCATAGTATAGTATGTCGTCCAAAATCATGAAAAAACGTCATAGTATAGCATGTCGTCCAAAACCATGAAAAAACGTCATAGTATAGCATGTCGTCCAAAATCATGAAAAAACGTCATAGTATAGCATGTCGTCCAAAATCATGTAAAAACGTCATAGTATAGTATGTCGTCTTAAATCATGTAAAAACGTCATAGTATAGTATGTCGTCCAAAATTATGAAAAAACGTCATAGTATAGCATGTCGTTCAAAATTATGAAAAAACGTCATAGTATAGCATGTCGTCCGAAATTATGAAAAAACGTCATAGTATAGCATGTCGTCCAAAATCATGAAAAAACGTCATAGTATAGCATGTCGTTCGAAATTATGAAAAAACGTCATAGTATAGCATGTCGTCCGAAATTATGAAAAAACGTCATAGTATAGCATGTCGTCCGAAATTATGAAAAAACGTCATAGTATAGCATGTCGTCCAAAATCATGAAAAAACGTCATAGTATAGCATGTCGTTCGAAATTATGAAAAAACGTCATAGTATAGCATGTCGTCCAAAATCATGAAAAAACGTCATAGTATAGCATGTCGTCCAAAATCATGAAAAAATGTCATAGTATAGCATGTCGTCCGAAATTACGAAAAAACGTCATAGTATAGCATGTCGTCCGAAATTATGAAAAAACGTCATTGTATAGCATGTCGTTCAAAATTATGAAAAAACGTCATAGTATAGCATGTCGTCCAAAATCATGAAAAAACGTCATAGTATAGGATGTCGTCCAAAATCATGTAAAAACGTCATAGTATAGCATGTCGTCCGAAATTATGAAAAAACGTCATAGTATAGCATGTCGTTCAAAATTATGAAAAAACGTCATAGTATAGCATGTCGTCCGAAATCATGAAAAAACGTCATAGTATAGCATGTCGTCCAAAATCATGTAAAAACGTCATAGTATAGCATGTCGTTCAAAATTATGAAAAAACGTCATAGTATAGCATGTCGTTCAAAATTATGAAAAAACGTCATAGTATAGCATGTCGTCCAAAATCATGAAAAAACGTCATAGTATAGGATGTCGTCCAAAATCATGTAAAAACGTCATAGTATAGCATGTCGTCCGAAATTATGAAAAAACGTCATAGTATAGCATGTCGTTCAAAATTATGAAAAAACGTCATAGTATAGCATGTCGTCCAAAATCATGTAAAAACGTCATAGTATAGTATGTCGTCTGAAATCATGTAAAAACGTCATAGTATAGCATGTCGTTCAAAATTATGAAAAAACGTCATAGTATAGCATGTCGTTCAAAATTATGAAAAAACGTCATAGTATAGCATGTCGTCCAAAACCATGAAAAAACAGCATAGTATAGTATGTCGTCTGAAATCATGAAAAAACGTCATAGTATAGCATGTCGTTCAAAATTATGAAAAAACGTCATAGTATAGCATGTCGTCCAAAACCATGAAAAAACAGCATAGTATAGTATGTCGTCCGAAATTATGAAAAAACGTCATAGTATAGCATGTCGTTCAAAATTATGAAAAAACGTCATAGTATAGCATGTCGTTCAAAATCATGAAAAAACGTCATAGTATAGCATGTCGTCCAAAATCATGTAAAAACGTCATAGTATAGCATGTCTTCCGAAATTATGAAAAAACGTCATAGTATAGCATGTCGTCCGAAATGATGAAAAAACGTCATAGTATAGCATGTCGTCCGAAATGATGAAAAAACGTCATAGTATAGCATGTCGTCCGAAATGATGAAAAAACGTCATAGTATAGCATGTCGTCCGAAATGATGAAAAAACCTCATAGTATAGCATGTCGTCCAAAATCATGAAAAAACGTCATAGTATAGCATGTCGTCCGAAATCATGTAAAAACGTCATAGTATAGTATGTCGTCAAAAATCATGTAAAAACGTCATAGTATAGCATGTCTTCCGAAATTATGAAAAAACGTCATAGTATAGCATGTCGTCCGAAATGATGAAAAAACGTCATAGTATAGCATGTCGTCCGAAATGATGAAAAAACGTCATAGTATAGCATGTCGTCCGAAATGATGAAAAAACGTCATAGTATAGCATGTCGTCCGAAATGATGAAAAAACGTCATAGTATAGCATGTCGTCCGAAATGATGAAAAAACGTCATAGTATAGCATGTCGTCCAAAATCATGTAAAAACGTCATAGTATAGCATGACGTCCAAAACCATGTAAAAACGTCATAGTATAGCATGACGTCCAAAATTATGAAAAAAAGTCATAGTATAGTATGTCGTCCAAAATCATAAAAAAACGTCATAGTATAGCATGACGTCCAAAATTATGAAAAAACATCATAGTATAGCATGACGTCCAAAATATGAAAAAACGTCATAGTATAGCATGTCGTCCAAAATCATGTAAAAACGTCATAGTATAGCATGTCGTCCAAAATCATAAAAAAACGTCATAGTATAGCATGTCGTCCAAAATCATGTAAAAACGTCATAGTATAGCATGTCGTCCAAAATCATAAAAAAACGTCATAGTATAGCATGTCGTCCAAAATGATGAAAAAACGTCATAGTATAGCATGTCGTCCAAAATCATAAAAAAACGTCATAGTATAGTATGTCGTCCAAAATGATGAAAAAACGTCATAGTATAGCATGTCGTCCAAAATCATGTAAAAATGTCATAGTATAGCATGTCGTCCGAAATTATGAAAAAACGTCATAGTATAGTATGTCGTCCAAAACCATGAAAAAACGTCATAGTATAGCATGTTGTTCAAAATTATGAAAAAACGTCATAGTATAGCATGTCGTCCAAAATCATGTAAAAACGTCATAGTATAGCATGTCGTCCAAAATCATAAAAAAACGTCATAGTATAGTATGTCGTCCAAAATGATGAAAAAACGTCATAGTATAGCATGTCGTCCAAAATCATGTAAAAATGTCATAGTATAGCATGTCGTCCGAAATTATGAAAAAAAGTCATAGTATAGTATGTCGTCCAAAATCATGAAAAAACGTCATAGTATAGCATGTCGTCCAAAATCATGAAAAAACGTCATAGTATAGCATGTCGTCCAAAACCATGTAAAAACGTCATAGTATAGTATGTCGTCTTAAATCATGTAAAAACGTCATAGTATAGTATGTCGTCCAAAATTATGAAAAAACGTCATAGTATAGGATGTCGTCCAAAATCATGTAAAAACGTCATAGTATAGCATGTCGTCCGAAATTATGAAAAAACGTCATAGTATAGCATGTCGTTCAAAATTATGAAAAAACGTCATAGTATAGCATGTCGTCCGAAATCATGAAAAAACGTCATAGTATAGCATGTCGTCCAAAATCATGTAAAAACGTCATAGTATAGCATGTCGTTCAAAATTATGAAAAAACGTCATAGTATAGCATGTCGTTCAAAATTATGAAAAAACGTCATAGTATAGCATGTCGTCCAAAATCATGAAAAAACGTCATAGTATAGGATGTCGTCCAAAATCATGTAAAAACGTCATAGTATAGCATGTCGTCCGAAATTATGAAAAAACGTCATAGTATAGCATGTCGTTCAAAATTATGAAAAAACGTCATAGTATAGCATGTCGTCCAAAATCATGTAAAAACGTCATAGTATAGTATGTCGTCTGAAATCATGTAAAAACGTCATAGTATAGCATGTCGTTCAAAATTATGAAAAAACGTCATAGTATAGCATGTCGTTCAAAATTATGAAAAAACGTCATAGTATAGCATGTCGTCCAAAACCATGAAAAAACAGCATAGTATAGTATGTCGTCTGAAATCATGAAAAAACGTCATAGTATAGCATGTCGTTCAAAATTATGAAAAAACGTCATAGTATAGCATGTCGTCCAAAACCATGAAAAAACAGCATAGTATAGTATGTCGTCCGAAATTATGAAAAAACGTCATAGTATAGCATGTCGTTCAAAATTATGAAAAAACGTCATAGTATAGCATGTCGTTCAAAATTATGAAAAAACGTCATAGTATAGCATGTCGTCCAAAATCATGTAAAAACGTCATAGTATAGCATGTCTTCCGAAATTATGAAAAAACGTCATAGTATAGCATGTCGTCCGAAATGATGAAAAAACGTCATAGTATAGCATGTCGTCCGAAATGATGAAAAAACGTCATAGTATAGCATGTCGTCCGAAATGATGAAAAAACGTCATAGTATAGCATGTCGTCCGAAATGATGAAAAAACCTCATAGTATAGCATGTCGTCCGAAATGATGAAAAAACGTCATAGTATAGCATGTCGTCCGAAATCATGTAAAAACGTCATAGTATAGTATGTCGTCAAAAATCATGTAAAAACGTCATAGTATAGCATGTCTTCCGAAATCATGTAAAAACGTCATAGTATAGCATGTCTTCCGAAATTATGAAAAAACGTCATAGTATAGCATGTCGTCCGAAATGATGAAAAAACGTCATAGTATAGCATGTCGTCCGAAATGATGAAAAAACGTCATAGTATAGCATGACGTCCAAAACCATGTAAAAACGTCATAGTATAGCATGTCGTTCGAAATTATGAAAAAACGTCATAGTATAGCATGTCGTCCAAAATCATGAAAAAACGTCATAGTATAGCATGTTGTCCAAAATGATGAAAAAACGTCATTGCTTATTGTTTATTGTTTTAATTGAATCCCCATTAGCTGCAGAAAGAAAAATGCAGCTATTCTTCCTGGGGTCCCCTATATATTGTACAGTACACAAAAGTTAAAAGCAAACGATAGTCATAGTATAGGATGTCAAAAAAAGTCATAGTATAGCATGTAAAAAAAAAAGTCATATAGTTTCCTATAAAATGACATAGTATAATCTTAGTAGTATTTTAAAAGTTTAAAGTGTGTATTACAGTAAGTCATAGAAAATGTTTTATTAAAGTCAGAAACGTCAGTATGTGTGCACAGTTGTCGGTGCGACCCTTATTAGACATGTCGGTGTTGTCAATGTCCTGTGTTTGTGTTTTCAGACTGCAGAGCCAATCGTTATGGGCCAGACTGTGCAGAGACCTGTGAGTGTGACAATGGGTCGCAGTGCGACCGACGTAACGGCCGCTGTACCTGCCTGCATAGCTGGATCGGACTCTCCTGTCAAGAAGGTAAAGACCAGCCAGTGTGACTGACACATGCATACCTGCTGTCTTACCAGTTGTCTTCATCATCACATCCAGGTGGACGGCAGGTGACGAGCTCTGCTGACTCTCGAGTCAGAACACAAGTGACATTTCAGCTGACTTAGTGAAATGAGATGAAATAACTAGTTAAAGTGCTGACGGCGCTCCATTCCTGCAGAGGCAGCACTTTCTCTTTGGTGTCGTCTTTGTTCCGATCAAATATGAACGTGTGTGTGTGTTGTGCTGAGCTGAGCTGAGCTGGACTCACAGCTGTGTGTGTTTCCTCAGGTGGACCTCCCCGTCTGGCCCACAGCAGCAGCAGAGGAGACTCGCAGCACAACAACACGTTATAGCACTGACATCTAAACTGGAAGACTCAGACTACAAACTGGGACAGATCAGCTACTTTTACTGGAGAGACTAAAGTGAACGCTTGTGACAGGAAGTCGTAGCAGGCAGCTGGACGACCTTCATGGAAACAGAGACTCTCTGATGAGAACTGCAGTTTCATGTCTAGACCTGAGCTGGATGACACTTCTTTTTTTTTGAGTACCAAAGTGTCCTTCGAACTGTCCGAGCCACAGTGGTACTTCTCTTTCAGTCTTCAGGATTAAAGTCACTCCTCAAAAACTACATCAGCAGAGTGGTGTCTGGAGATCGCTGTCGTGTTTGCTGCACTTTCAGTATTTTGTGTTGATTATGTTGTCTTTGAAATACCTTTAGCAGGTACTGTATATAAATAATCTGTAATTTTGTAAGGAAACTGCTGGATATGATGCGACCTCTTTTTAAAAACATTATTTCATTACCTGCCTGTACTATGAAGTTGTCTCACTCTACACATTATGAAGTACAATGGTGCTATGGTGCTTTACTGTGCAGTGCAACGAGGATGATGATGATCAGGAGACAGTGAAGCACGTTCCTGTTGACTAAACATCTTTAAACAGACAGCTCGACCTTTACAATATGAGTCACAGTCAGTTGCACCTTTAGGGTTAAGAGTCTAAATATTTTCCTTTGAGTTGATGTTGTGTATAATTTGCTTCATATTTATATTTCACTCAGTTGTATACAATCGAATATTAAATGCATCCTTTGTCTTCCACTGGAGACCACCTCTACAGCCCAGTAAACATCCCAGAATGATATTTTACACATGAAAGCCAATAAAGACAGACACAAAATGTTTGTTTACCATTCTTATTTTATCATTATTTCATTTTCATTGAAGATTGAAGCTGTACATCCTGTCTAAATTCAGATTCAAGCACAGTGCAGATAGCAACGCCTGCAAAAGAAAATTAAAAAAGAAAAAGAGAAAAGGCAGAGGTGATCACAACCAGAAATATATACAAAGGTCAAACTATGTACAGGAGATACCAGGCTCTCACTACGTCGTCTTCAGAGTGAAGTCAGTCCACCGTTGCATTCACGTCAGAGCATTCCTCATAGATGCATACACAACACAAAGAAATTGCTTCTTTTTGTCAGTCTTAAAATCGATACAATACTGATAGGAAAAATGCAGCATGATGAAAAAAATAAAAACAACTCTTTTGATTCTCTCTACTGCATCGAAGGCTAAAACATAAAAAATATATTCTCTGTATCACCTGGAACCTTCTGTAAAATAAGCTCTATCCATCTGTGGCTCTGCTTTCACTTCTCAGCTAGTCGTTAAAATGTCACAACAGCAAACATGAAGAAACTGGGACCTCTTAAAGCATGAGTTTCTCCTACACAGGCGAGGGCACCAGGTAACTACACTTCAGCCTCAAAACATTTACAGTTATTTCTACAATGTGCAGAAACCTTTAACACCACCAGATCTTTGTTGGGCGGGTCAGCACGCTGTGAAATAACACTGATGGTCCAAACTAAATGCACAGCGATGCCTTTTAAAGGGCAAGTCTGACACTTTGGGAAACGTGCTTATTTACTGTCTTTGCTGAGAGTTAGCTGATTCGGTTGACACCACGTCTCATGTCTGTACAGGAAGTATGAAGCTACCGCCAGCAGAAGGCTAACTTAGCTTAGCATAAGGACTGGGCACTGGGAAGTTGTTGTGGTTTGCAAATTACACGAGTGATCAGCAACATCTCAAGACATTCCACCTGGAGGAATCCCCAGGCACCCACCTACTCTCCCTCTGATTAGCTAGCACTCAGTGGCTGGACTGGTTTGGTTTAGGCGAGAGGAGTGAGACTGGTTAGGGTAAGCCAATTAGACACAGAGTAAGGCAGAGAAGGAAAAAACTTGCATCCCTGACAAGTCTGTCCAATCTCCAAACTACGTTTAGTCAACAAAAGACGATACAGGAAGACACAAGACTGCCCATGAGACGTGAGCTCTTTCCTCCAAAAATGGACGACTGCAGGAAGCCAGCGATCTAAGCAGTTTGGCGCTGATTTGCAGTCGTTCTCATGGCCATGTTTGCTGATGTTCTCTGGCAGGTGTTACAACTCCTCCCCCATATTTCCCTCGGCCTGTATCTTGCACTCTCATTGGCTTAAATTTGTCGCTGCTGTCGAAACAAATCTTACACTGCAGGATCTGGACTCGCAGACAGGTCCACAGACACAATGCATCTCTCAGATTGCACCTCTGCGAGCTCCAACATGCCTCTGATCTGGGGTTTATGTCTGCAATCTTCAAAAGCTGGGGGTTAAACTGTGTAGGTTAAACTCGCTACAAAGCTCACTAATAAGGTTATATCTGTGGTTTAGGGCCCTTGGCGTTTTTCTTTGGCAGAAAAGCGGTGGCAAGGTGTTGGGAGCACTTCTTGCCAGCACTTTTTTTAATGCTGTGCTGTACATAGGTTTTGTTTCTATGACAACAACATCTTGACACTAAAGGTAGCTAATGCAAGGCTACATTAACAGAGGGTTGACCACACGGTCGACAACAAACTTACAACAGTACAGTGATAAAAGCACAACGCTCAGCAGCAACATCCAGTGTGCGCCGGTCTGCTCCCACAGATGGTCTTTGCTGTCTTTGTTGTGACGGCAGCCTGAAGCTAAAGGAGCGGCAGTGACATCACCAGCAAATATCTAAAAAGTAAAGAGAGATTTTTTTAAGTGGAAGTGCCCGGAGCGGGCGCACAAAAGACGCTGGGTGCAGCGCTGTTGTCTAGGTGGCTGCGTACGCTCTCCTCACTGAAAAAAGACGCCATTGCTGAAAGAAAGAAAAAAAAAAAAACACTGGATAAAATCTGCTCAAAAAAACAAACAAATGACACTTAGCTGTTTTACGGGAGAGTTATAAGGGAGGGTCTGTTTTCCTACACAACAAACACTGTTTTATTCTACGGATTAAACAACCGAGCTATCACATGATAATTAGTGAGCGTGTTGGAGGATCAGGTGGTCCGACCAGCTGTTTCCAGTCTTTATGCTAAGCTACGTTAGCCTCCTGCTCGCTGTAACGTTCCTTCATATTAACAGACAGCTGTGGCATCAATCTTTTCTTACTTTAACTCTTGATATAAATAAGAGTATTTCCCAAAATGTCAAACTCTAAGTCTCAAACGTCCTCCCTGCTCCCTGCAGATGAAAATATTAAGACACAGAAACTCCACAGACGAAATGAACTAAATGCTCTTTGAGTTTCTTTTTTTTTCTCTTCTTTTGAGAAACACTCAGACACAGCAAATCAACCATAGACAGGGATCAACTAATACAACAGGCTAAAGCAAGGGATTAGTTTAGTGGCCTCTCCCCCTCCTCACACACACACATGCGCTCACACTCACACACACACACACACACACACACACACACACATAAACAGGATCAACAGCAGAGACAGGAAATCACTTTGCTGCTGTTAAAAATCACCTCGGAGGAGAAGCACTTCATCCGCACAAATCCCGCACAGTAACGTTAACTTTGATTATCCCCTCCACTCTAACGTCTCACTCACACTAATATGACGGTTTTATTTATGTGTACTTGTTTATTTTCTGCTAAGAATCGTTTATCAGCTGTTAGTAAAGATTTGTTTACCTACACGACGTGTTAGTAAGCGGAGTAGCGTCACCTTGCTTCCTGTAGGTACTGTAGGCCGGGTGAAGAGGGTCCATGCTTGGAGGATGTATCACATGCTATCCACTTGTGCTTTAATCACAGTAAGAGAGCACCCAAAGGAGAAAGAATGATACAGGGCGGCATCTAATTCTGCAGTATATTTCTGACACGTCTCAGGTCGTACGTCGCCTGAAACAAACCTTACAGATCCTAAAGCGAGTAGCTGTACTTATGCATTCTGTATATGAAGGACATATTTGTTAGCGAGTATAACAGCGTGGTCGATAAAGATATATATATGGAGTAACGTCCATACTATTGATAGATAACAAGCCGGACAGCACATGCGTCAAGATGAGTTCTATAATCTTGCAGGAAGTGAGAGTGAAACACTCGGGTGTGTCGTCAAAGAGAAATGAAGAAGAAGAAGAAGAAGATCTTTGGCTCAAGCCACGCTAAGATGTCACTGGTCCAGCCCAGTGTCCACACATGAAAGAAAGACAGACGAGTAAATACAACCTCCCGACCATGTGCACGCCAACACACGACTAAAACCACCTGCTCTGTTCCCTGAGCTGCTGCCACCCGCTGATTAACTGGACACGCCGCCTCTTCCTCCAGTCAGCGTTCCAGTATTTACTGGGGACACGAGACCGCTCGGCCAAAGGGGCCGCCGTCGAGCCGCTCGCCTACGCCAAAGCCCACAGCACAGTCTGATGCAACTGTAAATAAGGCAAAATACTTGAACAGAATTTGATCAAGGAGAAGTTTCCATGAGATGTGGAGCCAGCGCTGATATGACCACTTCCTGCACAGTAAATCCTCAGCCTGAGAGCGGGGAGCAGAGGCTGGGCGACACAGTGGAGTAACACACTGCGTCTGATTGAACGCGACCGCAGTTTCCGACCGTTAGGGGTGAATAAAGAGCTAATCTCTTCAGTGGCAGACGAGTTGCCCCGACACGCCGGAACCTCATTCCCCCTCCTCGTGTTGAGACAGCAGGAGAGTCGGAGCACGAGGCCGGACGAGCGCACTGCCAGTGAAGACACAAAGGGAGGATGAGGAGGAGAGGGACTCGTCAGGAGGAGATATGATTCTATAGTGCAATGGCTGTGAGATAAGACTTGTAATACCCATCCTCTCCCCTCCTAACAACTACCCTCCAACACCTACTGACAATACTAAAGTGCTGATTGTTAAAGCCCACGCGCAGGCTCGTACACGGACACTGTCGACAACACAAACAAAAGGTTTTTCAGAGAAACCTTGACGGACTCGTACAGTACACAGGTGTTTTGTAAACAGAACGTCCAAGGAACAAATGCATGGCTATGGTACATGTGCAACAGAGTAGTTCTCATATATTCGTACAGTATGAACTTAATCTTCCTTTTAGTTGCATTCAGTTTTAAAAATCAAAGCAAATAAAAAAAAGAAATCTGGCTGCCAAGCAAGCGTGTGCTTATTTTTTTTAAAAAGGTATTTTTTTCTCTACTGTTTTAAAATACGTTCAGCTGAATTGAATGTGTAACTGATTTAAGTATGAGCGCATATCCCTAACCTCTCTTCCACTTCTGTCTCTCTTCCCTTCCTCCCCCCCTCCCCCCGTGGAGGTGACTGTATTTTTTCCCCCTTCTCTTATCTTATCCCTGTAACTCTAAATGAGGTGCCCTGGGTGGCCTTGGTGTGGCCAGACTCATGCGCCAGGGTCTCACTCAGTAAAAGCTCAAGCAAACAGAGGATCAGGCAAAGGTGGGGCGCTGCGGCTGCAGCCCGGGTGCAGCCCTGCCGGGCGGGGCCGTGCTGCGCGTTAGGAGCGGTAGTCCTTTTTACTGTACGGCTTGTTCCCCAGGATGCTGTCCACCTCGTGTGTGATGGACGATGACAACTTTGGAAGAACCTGCGACAGGAGAGAGACACAGATGGTGAACATGTTGTCACAGTTACTGTCAGCGGTTTTTGTTTAACAGAGAAAATCATCACACAGCGCCTGCAGCTGCACATCACGGCCTCAAGAGAGCGCTGACAGTGACTTCTTTCTCTATTTGGCACCAATGTTGAGCCGTCCAGTCTGCAACTTCCAGCAATACCAACACAGCAACCAAACTACTGGCACAATGATCAGACAGTCTGACAGCTGATGTGCAGATTATCTAAAGGTCCAGTGTGCAGGGGGATTTATGTCCTTTAAATGAGCTGTGTATATCTACATAGGGAGCAGGTCCTTGTCTACACAGATCAACATGTTGCAGTGCCATGTTTCTACAGAAGCCCAGAGCAGACAAACCAAACGCTGGTTGTAGATAGTACGGTTCTCTCCACCGTAGTTAGCCGCCCCTCTGTGACGAGCAGCGTTGGAAAACTCAGACGTGAAACTGCTTCATTCAGTTTTTAACGGTTTTAATCATCAGGTCTGTTTGTTTTGGAGACGAAGAGACCTTTGCGGCTCCTGACAAAAACCTCCCGAACAATGAACACTGAAGGAATCATAACCTGGAGAAGTTTTAGCGGGTTGCAATACACAGTTCTCCCCACTAGATGCCACTAAATCCCCCTAAATCTTACATTATGCTCCATTCATGTGTATACACATCTTGTGAGGGGTTTTAATTTATATTAACTTATTCATTTTTGATAACTTAGATTTTCCTCACATTCAGCTGATTCGTGAGTGTAAATTCTTACACAAGTATTCAGATGCTAAAGGGAGCAATAAGGACAAAAAACCCAACCCTTCATTTCGAGTAAAAGTCCTCTCCTTAAAATTGAACTCCAGTGAAATTATTATTTGCAAAATGTGCTACAATTATTGAAGTTAAAATACTCCTTACTCTGCAGAACGCCCTCTGTCAGTGTTATACTGTCATGTTTACTGTGATTTCCTTTCACCAGAAAACTGTTTAAAATAGACGTTTAATTTCACCATGATGTAATTAGTTTTTCTCAGTCACTTTGGTAGATTTCTCAGATCAGAATTTATGTTCTCAAAAGTTCATGTTCGACCTCTAAATCACCTCGTCACTTGTGCACATCATAAAAACTATTTCTCATTCCTGTGAATAAACTCCAAAGCTTTCGCACATTCAAATGATTCTGTGCAGTTGTTTGCTGTTTCCTTTATTATCAAGTGCTTAGGTTGATCAAAATGTTTTATGCTGCTTCTCTGTTGAATCATTGTACCTCCAAAACATCTAAGCTTTAGTTCTGAAGTCATTATGAGCAAAATGGTTAAACCAGTTTTTACAATGTGTCAGCATATTTTATAAACATTTCTAAACTGCTCTCAGGTGAATCTTGACTTTCACTAATAAAGGGGAACATGTGAGGTGTTAGACGATCAACCAGTTCTTTAAAACAGTTTGTGTACAGTTCTGTCAAACGGATGTTTACTGTGTTTACATTTCTGATTTTGTATTTTTTACACAGTGCTGTACAGTCGTCTTTTTCTTTTCTGAATTGCAGTGACACAGTCTGTCAGCAAATTATACTACAACCTGTGCAGGTGTAAATAAAAGTGTCGCCTTGACTACGTTTACGTGTTGACTAAGATTCTACTATTATTGCGGATATGAAAATATTCTGAACTCCATGTGGGCCATGTAAACATCATATTCTGTTTGGATATTCTGTATTAGGTCTTTTTCTGAATTTTCATTTTTCATTTTCTAACTAAGACATGTGGGACATGCCTATATTAAAATGAGGTTTTTATCTCAGAATGCGTCACATGGCCTTGTGCGTGTTTATGGTCATCTCTGTGCGTTGTCATGGTTGCACAGTAAACAAACAATAGTCTACAAGGCTGTGAAGTAGAGATTCAGGCCCAAAAGAAAAGCTGACATTTCTGGGCAGAAGAAGAAACAAAGCGACTTTAAACAATCATGAAAGACTTGATATCAGCAGGTTTTTGGAAATGGGCAAATATCACGATGCTGACCTTTTAAAAAAGGTGGTTAAAGGCTTGAAAGAGGGAGGCGCGGTCAAATAAGTCCATCACAGGTGGGAAACTGAAATAATCCTATTTTGATGCAAATAAGCAGGATGACACAAGCAGCTCCAACGTTTCCATATTTTCACATGATAAACGACTTGTTAGGACACGTAAATCTGAGTTTGCACAGCTGCATGTAAACAGGAATATTAGTGGAATATTAACTTTTATTATTCATGTAACCAGCTTAAAATAAATAATAAAATAACATACTGAATATTTTGTGCAGGTAAACGCCACTGTCATTAAAACCTGAACAGTTTACATCAGCAGATAGAGTACACTGTTATAATGACAACATGACTCAGCATTTTAACTGTCACAAACAGTGACACATGTTGACTGACATAAATATTAATTTTTGAGAGATCAACTGAGGAACCAGATAATCCATTATGTTGTGTTGTTCATAGAAGTTGCTTTGGGAAATCCACTTAATGTGAATGTGAAGGATGATTCGAGAAATGTATCAGAGCCACTGTGAAAAACTAAATAGAAACTACCCTGGTGTAGAAAACAGAAAATAATTTGTTTTCTTCCCGCAGTGTAGACGTAAAATGAATTGTAAAAACAGGTCAGTTATGGACCTTTTTTCAAGATGAGGAGCTGTGTGTCTATTTCAGGGTCTGTGATGTAAAATCCCCGGTAAAAGGGAAACTGCGGGGCCCTTGGGAAATGTGAGCATAACATTTCAAAAGTGAAATATCAAACGTGCTAAGGGAGAGGAGACATATAGCGTGCTCACATCCAGTGCACACACACAGGGGAGGATACACAGAGCATCAGAATATAAAAGAGGAGGAATGCTCTTTTCTGGAGGCCAGACATAATGTGAGGAGAGGACGTAAACCCCCACCGCTCTGAAAACCCCATTAAAAGAGTGAATCTTATCAGGAGGAGGAAGAAGTGGCCGTAAGCTCGTCTCCAATCCCCCTGGCAAATGCTACTCTGCTGACCTTATTAACTCAGTACAGTAAAGCACCCGAGCGTGCAGCAGCAAACTGCCCAAGAGGCCGAGCTGTACCCAGGAGAGGAGGCTGCTGTTACGGACTGTAAGGCACGAATACGGGGCCTGATGAAACAGGTCAGGTCACATTGTCACAAATTAAGCCACTGATTTTCTCTGCAGAACAACAAACACGTGTTCACACAGACACACACACATTCTGTGGCCTCACCTGTATCGCTCCTATGTTCTCCATCAGCTGGTCGGTGTTGGACGCCCCTAAAAGGACAGAGCTCACCCCCTCGTTCCGTAGGCACCACGCTGCAGGAGACCAGTAAACACCAATGACACCCCCAACTACGACTATGAACACACACACACTCTCACAGCCTCACATCACAGCAACACAATCACACCACACTTCACAAAGACACTACAAAACATAGATGCTATTAAAACATTTCTTGCCCACAAATGAAATTATGAATGTAAAACAACACTATAGCCGGCCACACACACACAAACAAACACACACTCACACACACACACACACTGAGACTCAACCAGTGCTGGAAGAACTACACACACACCCTTCACATACCACAATGTAAAAATACTCCACTACAAGCAAAACTCCCGTTACAACGTTTAAAAAGCAGATGTATTATCATTATATTTTATTATTGTCATTTATGAGTTAACATGTAAGCAGCAGCTAGGTCATCTCTATGAACAGATATCTGCATACAAATACAGAATCTGTGGGTGACTTCACAATATTTTGACATCAAAGTGCTCTGGTTTTTGTTTGTAGTCTGTTGTTTTGACCACTCAGATTTGAGCTTTGGTTGCCTGCATGTTAACGGTCCGTGTGGAGAGCAATGAGGCTGATATGCAGTCATGGAAGCTATTGGCTATCATCTCACGCTTTCAGCTTTTTATTAGGTTTTTACTCATTTATCTACATTTATATGCAGATTATCTGTGGACAGAGATTAGTTAATTTAACCTACACTAGAAACTAAAACTAGATGTGACAAAACACTGAATTAGAAACTGAAAAATAAAACCTGGGGAAAAAAAAGAAAATTTACTTAAATTATATAGTTTACTTACAAAACTGACTAAAACAAAATAAAAATATAAATATATCCGAGCAAATTTGGTGAAAGGAGGCACTGGTGTGTATGTTTACTCAGCCTGGGATGTCTGCATGAGTCAGCTGCTTTTACAATATGTTTGTACTGAAATACCCATCTGATCTCCTGACAGATATTCTCCATATTATAATAAAAACAAGACAACTAATGCAGAAACTAATAAAAACATAACTAAAATGCAATATTTTTAAACAGTAAAAACCAAACAGGAATGAGCAAACCCACTCTTCAAACTAACTGAAACGACACTGACTTGAGGAAAAAAAGGAAAATTAAAATAATGAAAAATACAAAACTGTAAGAACTATTGTTTACAGTTTTGATTAGCAACGTGAGAGTCTCTGGCTACACTGGATCTCCTAAAATACTGTCTGAGGCTTTATCGTTGTCAGATAATAGTCGATGGGTTCTGAGATTGCGTAATCAATATTGCTTCAACAGCTTAATCTATGATCTTAGTTTTTGTACATTATGTGCTAATCTGCAAAATAAATAATTGTTGCACAGAAATTCAGTATCCAGCTTTTTTTCTACATAACCCGATTCCAATAACCAGCCGATACAGAGAACTCAACTAATGTTTATGTAACTTGAGACTTTCTGTAGCACTTAAAATCTGAGTCAGCAGCCTGAATTTCTGTAACCGACTGCAGAAACACAAATTTAAAATGACAAATTAACTATAAATTGATGTAAATTTTTAACTATAGATGTCATGGCTGAATCCTGATCCACTGAAGACACTCATTATCTGTTCTGTACTGGCAGTGTAGGAGTGTAGGAGTGTAAATTCCACGTTTCATCACGATGCGATACTATGTCGTCACTTTGGACAATGAAACAATATTTGTTAAGACAATGTCTGCCACGATATGATTTGAGTCAATTCAGGGGCCTGTGATCAATATGAGTCGATACCAGTAAATATTTTTATTGTCTTTTTCTTTGCTGCTTGCTGTTGTCTGACTGGAGCTAGGCTGTTCGCACTGTTGAGGAGGGAGGTGCACTTGGATAAAATGGTGACACAAATGGGTCATGGAAATTTCAAAATAAAGGTGAATTTTAAAGATGACGATATGTAACGAAGTTTTCACTTTGCAACGATATTGGATAGTGAATCATCCAATCAATATGTCGATTCAGATCATTGTATCATTACACTCCTGAACTCTAAGTGAAATTAACACAACATTTCCTGCTGCTATAAAACAGAAGCACGGGTGCCTCAAATATCCCCTCAGTGCAGTACTTAAATAAAAGCAGCTCAATTCCAGTGCTGCACTCTGCTAATAATAAACAGGAAACAGGCTTTTTTTAATCTCTCTGAGAAAATGGACACAAAAATCTGTGTTTGGTGTTCTGTGATAATTGCGAGCTGTATTATGCAATACGACTGCATGCTCTTACAATTGAGGAGAATATGCTTGTAAGCAGATTACAGTATAAAGGGACGCAGAATTTAGCTGTAAAAATAGTGGGATTATAATTCTACACAGATCTTCCTCCAACAACAACACGAGAAGACAACAGCTGAAGGTCTTCACTGGGTTGAGTGGAGTCCTTCCCTCAGGCCGCTGACATACTCACATCATCTATTTACTCTGTCGTCACATCCAAAACCAGAGTTCAGCACCTGCTCCAGCAGCACCAGGTCTCAGTATCCAGCCAGCGGCAGGAAGGTGTCCATCATTGTTATATAGTTCTTATTCAATACTGGAGTGTCACAGTGATGTAGGGGACGACATGATGGACATATATCTCCTGTGCTGCCTTCAGGAGCGCTGGAAGGATTTATGGTAATTGGGAGAGATGAGGGTGACCGCTAATGGGCCGGGGAACCTAATCTATGACGCGGCATTACTACACGGGTGAAAAATCTGCAGTGATCTGCGCTGAGATTGGAGAGGCAGCCCCAGATTTACTCGCCGTATCGCTAACGTCTGACACTTTAACAGCCCTCACAGGAGCATACGTCTTCTGGGGGTTTGCACATTCTCACTTTCCTGCCCAACAGTGAATCGATATCGGTCTCTCACTGGATTTACGTCTGGGATGTTATTTTTATGCTGACACTGGAAACTGTCAAATACATGTTAACACCACAGACCTGCGAATGCAAACACATACATGTAAACATGTTTACACTCCCGATGTTGATGTTTACATCACTGTTTTAATGTTTTTGAGGGACGCTGTCAGATCCTTTTTAGAAAGAGATCATAATGCTTGTTGTTATTTAAGTGTACACTACTTCCGTTTTAATTCCTCATTCTCGATTTCCTCCATATTCTCATTTTTCATTAACCTCTTCTTAAAAACCACAGTCATTACAGCACACACACGCACACACACATACGTGACAACACAACACACCAACAGTCGAACCAGACAGCTGCCAGAGCGGTGTTGACCTCGGCCCGTCCGAGGCAGAGGGACGGACAGACAGACAGAAAGAGAGAGAGCGGCAGAGTGTATCTGCGTACCGATGGCGAGTTGGGGCAGAGTGCAGCCCAGCCGCTCCGCGATTGCCTGCAGCTCTTTCAACTTCGCCTGCTGACGCCGGCCCTCCTCGCTCAAGATCTTGTCCTTCAACCACTGGTAACCCTGTCGAAAACACAGCACACCTGCTCAAAAACACAGCCCTGCTCACACACCGCTGCGCCGCAGCTCCTGTGTCACCAGGGCCTGTTTTTAAACACGTGACTCTGTCTCCCGCCGTCTACACCTCAGCCAGGGAAAACATGGCTACAGCTGCACTAATATCATTATATTACAAAGTTACAAACATTACAAAAACAAAAAAAATCTCTTTGAACTAAAACTGTAATTTACTGAAATCCTAACTGAGCCCAGCTGAGTCATCTGTAGGTAGTATCAGGAATTAAACCATTATGCTATTAGTAACAAAATGGAAACCAGTAAGAATAATCAAAGAGCCAAAATACCACAAACATCCACAGGCAACACTGAACCACACAGGAAGCAGCACATTCCACACACGTCACCAAAAGTACTGCACGACACCAAGATGGAGAGCTACTTTCATCTCTAATCGACAGCCACTGACACACGAACCACAGATGCACAACATGCCACTCCACCACAAGGACACATCGTTGCATTGAGTCAGGTGTTAGCTTGTGTGTGCTGCAGAGGTGGAGCCGTCTGTGAATCAAAACTTACTGGTCTGCTCAAATTGTTTTGATAACACAATTTTTTATCATAAGAATTAAAGTTAATCTGTCACTTTAAAAATTAAATATTTCACTGAATTAAATGATTAAAACTGCTTCTTCTCCTCATTAATGTTCATTTAAATAAAAATAAAAGTTGCCTGGAGTAACATGTTATTGTTTCATGATTCATCTAACAATTTAATTATTTACTTCTCTTGTATCCATAGTCTCAAATTCAAAACAAACAACTGAGATGAACATGTAAACATGCGATGCTGCTACTGCTCTGTGCGTATGGATGTATCGTGTGTGCTCATGTGCGTGCACTTAAATGCGTTAAGCTGACACCAGCTGGCAAACGGTGTCGAACAGCACCGCTGGGGGAGAGGTGCGCAGTGCATGGCGTCAACCATGGCACTGAAAACACACAGCTATGTGAGGTGTGCACAGAGTTACAGAACCTGAAAGACACAATACACACGATAAACAAACAAACAAACAAACCAGCGACCAGAAGGGAAACACAGAATGGTGACACCAGCACAGATGATCAGAGCGGGATAAAGACAGCGAGCGAGGTGTGTGTACCTTCAGAGAGGCCCGAGAGTACGGAGGCACCCTGCCGTCGTATTTTCCTGAGATGATCCCACAGGCTAGTGGAGACCACGTCATGGCCCCCACACCTGAAGAAAAGACATGTGGTCATGACATCATCACCTCCTCTTGGAGTTGTTGTCCTTATTTTGGCTTTGGAAGAAAATGATATAGGCAACACTACAGTAGGTCCTGGTTGCACATATTTAACTCTGGTATGTGGATGTGTTTATTTTCTGTTGAATCCCACACCATAAAATATGTAAACAGTAAATGCGTGTTGTATATTGACGTACATCAAAGCTGTGGTTGTGAACTTAGCTTGTCTTCTGGCTTATGTGTCAACATACCACAAACAACAGATGTCTTTCCAAGTCTGTCAGTTTTTGTAAAACTCATTCTGTTCAAATTTGCGTTTAGAAACTTGTTACTACACAGAATCTGTGTCCAACACATCTGTAGCAGCACTACACCTGAAAGAAGACCTCAACTAAAGCCACATCATCAGCGCTCACCTATCTTATGGAAGAGCTCAGGCAGCTGCACCTCCACCTTCTCTCTCTGGAACATGTGGTACTCAGCCTGCTCGCAGATGGGAGGAATCTGGTTGAATTGTCGAGCCACAGAGTACGCTTCCTAAAATATAGAATACATGAAGGAAACAAAATTAGGCTCAAACATTTTCCCCCTACATTAAAGGGTGTTTTGGGAGGTTCTCAAACAGGTCCAAGGACAGAGGGATGACATGTGCTGTGAAGCCCTCTGAAGCAAACTGAGATGTGTGATATTGAGCATAATAAATAAAACTGAAATGAACTGAATTGAATGTAAAGGTACGGTGGCCTCGTTACAGAAACTTCCTAAGTCTGAAACCTATCTTATCTCAGTTTAGGGTGACATTTAGGATTTACCTTATTTTAGGATAGGAACTTAACTATTATAGAACTGTCCTAACATAGGGGTTTTCTGAGTTATGAATCCTAAGTTAGGATGGTATGGACCCTGTCCTAAATTCAAAATAACTGCCAAAAAAAAAGCAGCACTTGTTAGGTCTGTATAGCAATGACAATGAAGATGGGGAAGAACATGGATACAGAAATATAATCATTAAAAGGCTACTTAAATCATAGGATGATGCTTTAAATTTTAATAAATAATTTTAATTCAATTATTAATTAATCTCAATTAAGTGTGTGCATTGTGTGTTTATATACTACAAATTTTACACCAGAAACAGAAACAGAAAACAAGTAAGGTACAAAACAAAACATAAACAGTAAGGCATCATCTTCATAACTGCTACGACAGGGCAACACAGTGAGTACTTTTCCAAGGTTCATAATAAATAAACAGAAATGCTACCTGCACAAATAAGAGGACAAAAATGCACATAACTATGTTGCATTCAAGCGATTAAGACAGTTAGACTTCTGCAGCCCTCTCCCCCCTCTAGGAATGTCATAAAACACCCCCACAACAAAAGTATTGACCCTTAATTGTAAGAGTAAGTTTTTCTAGGGCAACAGAGTGAGACGGTCCAGTCAGCCAGGTTTGTAAACTTGGTCTCATTCTGAATGAATAATTAATTCAAATAATTGACGAGGAAACTTCCTGAATGGGTGTGTTTTCTCTTCTTCTGACTCCATGTAACTGAAATTAAATGCTCGTCTTTTTATTGTCCATGAGAGCTAGCTAGCCAGTGACAAGGGAGAGCCGCTGACATTATGGTTCTTCTGGAGTAGCCTTATGATACATCCTAATTCAAGACACAGGCATGACAGAACAAGTGCTGGATGAAGAATGACATTTACAGCTATAATTAGAACTTAAGATAAGATAGAAGGTCTGTAAAAGGAAAGGACACAGCCACGAGTTTAGGAATTGCTTGTGGGAAGATAGGATTTTTTTCCTATCTTTGAAACTTTAGATTGCACACTTCATATATAGTGTAAAGAACATCGATGAACATCAGGGTCAGGAACAGGAACAGGAATGATACAGCAGAAAAAAAACTAGTGCTATGTTGGAGATTAATATTTGCCTTGTTTTTGTTTGGACTGTTATCAACACTGAGTCTCACCATTATCTCCATCGGGCTCCAGCGGGATGTTCCCCAGTACATGGCCATGCCTTGATTTATCACATGGGTCATTGCTCGAACCGTCTCTGCAGGTACAAAAACACAAAATGATAAAAAACACCATCTATGATTAAAGTCTCACTGTTGTGTTTACATGATAGTGTTTTCTCTGTCTCCTCTACAAAGCAGGCAGCGTCCTCAGAGCCCGCTGTGCTGTATGTGCATCAGAGCTGCTTGTTGTGTCTTATTATAAGAGGTGTATTTGATATCATTTGCAATCCAAATGGACCGGGCCATTCAGGAGAGAAGTGGGGAAGCTGATTATGTTAATCAGAAGTGATTGATTGATTCATTCAGATGAGGGTGACATCTATTCACAACAAGACACACTTGAATGACATTAATGTAAAAATCCTTTTTTATTTATCTGCAACCTGCTACAGGGGAACATAAGACGAGCCCAGTGAAATAAATAAGAGATGACAAGCGCCAGTTCAAATCTTTAATCACAGACAAAGCGTCTTCAGTAGGTTGACAAACTGGACTGCAGCTTATGTATTTTAAGCAGAGAGGGTTAAAGCAATATGGTTGTATAAAATGAAAATACATCAAGGATTAAGTCTTTTTCATTAATGTTCTGAGTGGATGTTCCACAGATTAATCTCATGTTATTCTGTCAGAACATCTCTATATTTTATTTAAAGCCATAAGATAGGAATTTCATTTTACAGCCACATCTGACCGTGTGACATCGAATGAAATCTCATATTACCCAACTTTAATTTCCGTCCTTTCATTGGTCGAGGCAGCACTATATATCAAGGCAAAAATACCGAGCACGTGTGATAACGATCGGGTTTTCCCAGACAAGATCAGGATCACCAGAGTGCAATAAAAGTGGATGTGTCGACCCCAAATAATCCTCCACCCGTCCATCTATTCACCGCACTGTTTCTGAAAAGTCTCTCTGACAACCAAATCATCTAGTGGGTGCTTTGCTTAAGAGGGTTTCTCTGTAAACTGACAGAACAGCAGCTCACCACTTCTTCACCCTGCACACTGCCCTTTAGCTACTGCCAGAATAAAACACACCAGATGGTCTAACTACTGCGGTTCTGAAGACACAGACTCAAAGCTGTCCATGTGAACTGTGTGCAATCTTTAAAGGGCAGATGAGCAAAAGAATCGCCTCGACTTCTACATCAAACAACACCATCTACGTCTGACTAACAAGACACGAAAGTATCGTGAAAATGCCGGAGCTGCTGAACCATCAAGCTGAAGGCAGGAAGATGACCTCTGACCGAACTCTGTAACCCAAAGGGGAACTCCGACACGGGAGCAGATGCATGCTGTGTGGCCAGCTGAGCCCACACACAGTCAGCGCTCTGCCATTTAAAGGTCTCCAGCATCAGTATCTATCCTCATTCTGACTGTGGAGGTGGAAGTGCCAGGACAACAAGCAGCATTTAAAAATAGATATTTCACTTACAAGAGGTTTGTATATCTGAGTCTTCGCGTTGCAGTAGTCATAGAGACAGAAAAGATTTGCCTTTTTTATGTGCAGTATGACAAACCATAAGGAAACAAGGTTAAGTGTGTACAGCCCCGTCCACACATATGCAGATATTTTTATGAGCGTGTATTTTCCTGAATGTTTTGACCTCTTGTCCACATGCAAACTAACACTAACGGTGATTTAAAAAAAAAGGAAAAAAAAAAAAGAAAAACGATTTTCAAGTTGCAGATTTTTCAAAACTCCAGAGACTTTGTGTCCGTGTGAGCATGCTAAAAACGGAGAATTTGGGAAACAATGACTTCATCTCCTCAATTCGTGCAATCCAATTGTTGCTTTGTGTACTGAGCATATGCCTGAAATGGCGAAGTACAGGATTTGTTAAGTCCAAAGAATACTTCACATTAAATGCTAGTTCTGCTGTGCCCACTGTTATTCTCTACACCTCAGTGTCCATGGTTCAAAGTCTGTCAGAATCAATGGTTTCGGATCAGCGTGTGGAAAGAAAACTTTCACCTGTCCAGAGTATTACTTGTATGTTCGAGTGAGCGCCTTCCTGCTTGTATCAAAGGGGAATCAACAGTGATGAGTAGGTGTTCTGAAAAAGGCAGTCGTTATACTTTACTACCCTTGAGATGAGGGGAGACTGTGGAAGACAGCTCATACTGGCAAGCAATCAGAGGAATTAGCACCTCAAGGGCTGACAAACAAAGTCAACATGGCAGTGCCAAAAACTGCAGTTCTTTGAACGGCCACTTGAGCCTGGCTCCAGAAACCAGTTAATCCCCATAGACATCCATGTTAAAATTCCCAACTTTACATAAAAATGTTGGTACAAAAACCCGTTTTGGTCTCTTTAGCTAATTTCCTCCATCATGACAGCTGTACAGGGGTGACTTTTTATAAAACTCATTCGTTCACATTTTTTTAAGGCTTAAAGTTAGGTCCGAGATATATTTGCTTTTAACTATGCGTTCAAGTGCACAAGATGGCTGCCTCGGGTCACCTACGTCCATTTGGAGCGTTGTTGGTGCACGTCCTCAGATTTTAAGGTGGCGTGTCCGCAAGATGTAATATGCACATGAACGGTTGGGAAAGTGTTGGCAGAAAAAGATAAAAAAACCTCACCATTGTCAAGATATGCTTTATAGATACCACCTACAATGGTGCTGCTATCGCTTTTTTCTGCTGTGATCCACGCCGATCTCAGAATTAACAACGTCCTTGAGTGTTGCCGTGTTTATTGTACACATCATGCAAATCTGAAAGTTCTGTCCGGTCTAAGTACTATGGTGTGCCCTCTACTGGAATCCTCCAGTAACACACGTAGTACATAGGCATGTATGTGAAGAATTCTGTTCACGATGCAGCCAGTTGTTTTCCCTAACGCATAGTTAAAAAGCAAGTATATCTCTGGCCTTAGGCATGATTGAAGGCAGGCCACTTTGAGTGACAGGTTGTCTGCCAATACTGTCCACAGTCTCTGAGTCAGATCCACCCTTCACTACTCCACTGTGGCTGAGTCCACAAACCAATGGGTGAGTTTATAATTTGGAGTTGTTTTTGCACTCTAGTGTGTATACAGATATTTTGTAAAGCAAAGGTCATATGGACAGAATTATTTTTAAAAAGGAGAGGGGAAATATCCAATTCAAATATATCTGTGTACCTGTAGACAGGGCCTCAGAGAAAGAAAAAAATAATTGATGATTTAAAAGCAATTAAGGAAAAAGTCGAGACAAAAGAAGAGTTACCTTCCATCGGTGTATTAGGGTCCGGTCTGTTCGCAAAAACCACGTCCACATAGTCTAATTGCAGTCTTTCTAGAGAGGCTTTTAAACCTAGAAACAAGCAGCACAGTTAGTACAAAAACAGTGAAGGTCTCTTTTTGTTCTTCATAAAAACCCTATAAGTCTATACGCTGCCAACTAAAAAAAGCAGAGGGTTCACAAACTATTTATCGTACCGAAAAGTTCTCTTTGCAACCCCATTAAAAAGCAGCCTTGATTCCCTGAAGCCAAAGCAACTAATTAAGAAGTATTTTGTTGTTGCAGTGTCAGCATTTAATTCAATAACCTGCGGTGCTGCTACTTACCTTCTATAATGTGTTTTCGGGATAAACCTCTTTCAGTCTCCGCTCTACAAAAAAACAGACTTTACGTTACAAACAATTACTTGAGATATGCCTGGACCTGCCCCCTCAGCGGTGATATAATACGATACATCCTCTGTGAAATATGATCTAATAAATGTTTTATTGAAAGTATCTGACAAACAGTTTGGATGACACATGATCCCATTACCCGGAGCATCAAACAGAAAAATTATACACGAGGATCGTTTCTCATCCGAGTCAAAGAAGCAGTCAGATGAAACTTACTTTCCACCCCAGAAGATCTTTGTTGTTATCACCAGACTTGAACGTCTGAAAATGGAAAATGAAAGCACATCTGTTACAACATCTGCCCAAACACAGAAATATACAACAAAAAAACCTCACGCACAGGAGCTGGTGATATCTAAGGTTGAAACAGAGCTCGTATTATTTGTATTAAGAGCTAAGATAAAAAGCTTGGACACCTTCTTTGGGTAATCATGCATTATTCTTTCATTGTCACACTCACCCACATCCCACAGTAAGTGTGACTGTGCCAGAACTCGGCCGGCGCCAATGAATGAGTGTGCGTAGGCGTATAACCTGACAGAGCTATACAAATGCCAATCCAGGGCCGACAAAAGTAGAGGACAAGGCACTAGAAGTTCATCCATTATTCAGCATCTTTGAGGAGGGACACAGGAGTGTGGGCATGGCACGGCTGCCCGCATTAATCTTTCATCCCCCTACCTTACCGTTGCAGTTCACAACACACAGCCTCCCAATATGTGCAAGGAAGGAGATGATACAAGATTAGGGAGGCTGGCTGGGACGGAAATTACAAAACCCCCCCACCAAACTCATTAGAGTGTGCCTCATACCTCCATCCTTTCTTCTTTATAATGTTTCCGAGCACCACCTCTGCCCTGCAAAGCAGACATGGAGAGAAGATTAAATTAAGATACTCATGAAATGATAAGAGAGTTTACACCTGACTGTCTGACAAATAATTTCGAGCCCTAAATTAAAGGGGACCTGTTATGCTTTTCCTCATTTTCTGTCATATATATCATGTTACAATGTAGAGTCGACCAGGCAATCTGATTGGTCCACTAGACATTTAGAATGAGATCAAATCAGTGTGACAGCACACCGAGCTTATCACTAAAAATATTACTCTGCTATTTCCATGGCAACATTGTAACTTCCTGAGCTGGATCAAAAAATAGTTGGCTGTAAAACTGACACAAAATGGATAATTTTGTTGTTCATTTTGATTTAGATAAACTTCCTTTAACAAATATTATTTTTTGTGCTGTTAGGCTGCTGCTAGACCGCCCTGTAAATACAGGTGTGTGCCTCCCTTTGTGTGCAGAAAGCTGGAGGGAAATCTTTTTTTTTGACCGCAGTGAAAATGTTCTTTTTTTTGTAAATGTCAACAAATATAGCTTTAAGCAGAGTATTTTGTTAGATAAAAACATGTTGGAATTTTGGAAATTATCACATCCATCTTTTTACAATAAATTTTGACATCTAGACCTTAGAGCGCTCTGGAGGTAACGGTTATTGGAAATGCCTGAATCACATCAGCTGTGCCGGTGAGTTGACGACACAGCAATATGTCAGAAATAGTCTACATGTGAAGTTTGCAGACATAGTGGCTAAATCTGTTAATGGATAACAGTCACAATCTTCAATAAGAATGTCGGATTTTAAACGCCGCTGAAGTATGAGACGCTTTGTGCTGTATGAATGTGAACATGACCGCTAATGGCCCTGTAGCCCCCACTAGTGGCAGGCGGCTGCATGAAAGTTAAGTGGCTTTGCACATAAATAAAACACTGATTGGTTTAACCGACTGACACTTCTGGTACTGACAAGCGAGGGGGCAGATGTTTAATTGTTTAGATGACTAATCGCGCACACTCCTAGTATTTATTCAGCTTGGAAAATCCCATAATCTCTACAAAGCATAAACGTTAGGTCAAGTTAGCAGGATGACTCAACAAGGACTACAAATCCTCTCTGTTGCTAGGTCATTAATAAATGTCGGCCTACTTGCTGGAGCAGTAAACAAGGTATCATTACACAGGATTCTACTGACATGACTGGTTGTTTTCTAGTTCTGGTCAGACCCCATGTAGTCCCATGGAAATGGAGAAAACACTAGCAGGAAGTGTTTTACATTGAAAGCAAACTGCCCCACAATATGAACACATTTTGATTAGATCTTTTATTTTGTTGCCAACTTTTGTATAACTGCAATATTACACTCAAGGGTGAGCTTTACCATCATTATTGGCACTTCAGTGATGAACATTAAGTGAAATAAAGCACATTCTCTTGTGTAATATTGCTTGATTAACCGTGACCAGAGTTATAATAATAATAACAATAATAATAATAATAATGATAATAATCAGGTAAATCATGTAAAAATAATCCCTGTGAGTAAAAACCTTAGACCGCTGTGAAAACTCTGCCTCCCACATTTTTTCAACCTTTAAGACAAGCTGACGTCAGCTTGTGATGGATTTCTTTATACGGTCATCTGCTTCAACTTCAACTTTTTTGCTGATGATGTTAACTTCTCCCTGATTTCGAATCATTTCACTGCTGAAACATGTCTGGTTGTTACATTACAGTTATTCCCTGGTTGCAAAGACGGTGCAGAGACACCAAGATATCTGGAAACGCCAATCAGAGCAGACTGGGCTTTTTTGGGCGGGGGGCTTAAAGAGACAGGCGCCAAACACAGACAGTATGAGGAAAATCAAGTGTGATTTGAACATCAAAGCATGTAAACATGTTCTAGTTTAAACCCAAAATACAAGTATGAACCAGAAAATGAGCAGAAAAGGTCCCCTTCAAAGACAGCGGTCCAGCTCTGCACACATACTATATAATGCATAAAGGGAGCTTTTATTGGAAAGAGCACCTGTCTGGGACCGGTGTGTGTGTGAATGAGTTGCCAGGTCAAAGTCAGCGGGGCCTGGGACCAGCTGTGCTATGGAGCTATCACTATGTTACTCATTAGCAGCCACAGGGGTGCTAATGAGTGACATTACGATCAACATAGGGGCTCATTAGGGCTGGGCAGAGACCTGTCAGTAGGATGTCTCTCCAGTCCTCTCACTCTGACAAATAATGAGACACCTCATTGTAGCACAGTTTAAGATAAAATGTGTTTGGATGCTCCTCGGGGGTAGAAAAAAAAAACTTGCAACTACTAAGACTTGTTTTGTATTCATTGTGTGTGCACAGATGAATAAAGCCAGCTGCTCTAATTGATGCTGTTTTGAAATAAACAACGTTTTGTTGTCATGTGTTAAAAGTGTTGTTGAAAAACTACAAGGACTATAATTTGTCTCACCTGTGAAACAGGGAATTAGTGTGGTGTGTCTGTGTCGAGTGGCCAGACAGTCTGACACGTGGTTGTGATAATCAGATGGCAGTATATCAGTCAGCTAAACTAGAAACACAGATAGCTCACACCACACTGAGACACTCATGACTGTATAAATGTCTGTTACTGGGATTCCTACATGAAACAATGTTTAAGGAAAATGACATCACCTATTTTGATAATCGACTAAACTTTCCTTAAGCAAAGCTGTAAAACACTCTCTGGTTTCAGCTTCTTAATTTTGAGAATTTTCAACTTGTCTCTTGTGATACTGAATGTCTGGGTTTTCGACTGTTGGTCAGACATTTCAAGATGTCACCTAACACTAAATCAACAACACTAAACACTAAATCAAGAAAATTATCTGCACATTAATCAATAATTAAAACAATCATTTGTTGCAGCCCTTGTCTGTTTGGCAGGCAAGTTACCTCTAAAGTAGATCCTCAGACAGCTAGTTATAAGAGCTAACAATCGCTGCGTTAAGTCTCAGGCAGACTGAAACACGGGTGTTTGAAATTATGTAAAATTGATGTTTATTAAAAAGAAATCCATCTATTCGTAAATTCTACAATGGCAGTGGTGAGTGCATAATTAGTGCGACCCAACATCAGAAGGGCCTCAATTATAAGAAAAAGACCAAGTCTGAAAAATACTGTTAAACAAGGCACTGGTAGTTCCCTCGTGATGCTGCTGAAATTAATTGAAAACCAGTGGGAAACTTCCCGCACTGAACTCTTTTCCACCCGTTTGAGATTTCATGCAAAACAATCTAACAATCAAATTTTTGTTTTAGACCCATATGATAAGCCTCACTTATTAACTTAAACGTTTCACACTCTCCCTCCAGCTTCACCTTGTATCTATTTATCTTTCTTCTCCCTGACAGGACGAGTTACTGGAGGTTAACTTAATTATCTCCTATGTCATTCTTCACACATTCTGCTGTGTCACGCTGCACACTGAAACCAGACAGATGATCTTATCGGTGCTGTGCAGACCTGTATATTTATAAACTCTATATGTGTATGTGAGTCATGTGTCAGGCAATGTAAGCTGCATATTATGTTTTTAAAATGTAATAGAATAGTTCTATGTATCATTTAGTTTGTAATGCGTACGAAACAGACAGTATCACACTGAACAGTTACATGTATTGTTACATCCCTAACACATACATCAGTGTTGCCACTGCACTCAACAACACAACCCACACGTCAGAACATGCAGCATGCCTTTTGCCCCTCACACCCCCAAACTAAACATTGTACTCCAGTGAGACACACTGGGAGGCACGCTACGCTATGCTAGCTCGTTGCAAGATGGTTACTAACACCATTACCAGACAATAAATAGGAGATCCTTTGATAATCTACAGGACTGGTGTTTGGAGCCATTTTGGTTTCGCTGTGAATTATAAGGACGATAGTGAGGAAGTGGTGGATAAAAAAACAAAGGTATGCCGCATCTACCGCACGACAGTAGGTTACATCAGTTGGTGTCCTATAAACATGTCAACACATTTACACCAACATCACCCCACTGTGTCTATCAGTAACACCAGACAAAAACAAGGGGCAACACAAACACTACATGCTAACTATGCTGCAAAGAAGTCTCTCAAGTACAGCTCCATCATTGTTCAAAGTAAAAAAAAAAAATACATATTCTTTAAAATGTTAGTTTTAATAAAAACATGAATTAAAATAACATCAAATAAAATTTTCAAAATTTAAAAATCAAGGAAACTTCTCTAGTGGTTCTACATTTTTGCTGTATCGAAAACGTACGCTACTGTGACATCACTGTGTTGCATCAAAGCGAATGGTGAATTTTTTCTGATACATCCCTAATATGCTTGCAAAGTAAGGGTTCTCCAAGTTTTGATGACTGAGTGCCAATTTAGGGAGCCAGCATATGATTGAGAGTTGCACAGGAAACGTGCCAGCATGAAACAAAATGACAGATGCTTATTAGGGGACACAGTTGGAGGCAGCAGCTGAGGAGTATATTTGAAGAGGACCTATTATACTCATTTTCGGGCCTTTGTATTTGATTGTGGGACGCTGTGTCTCTCGCTGCATCGCTTCCATGTATTTCCCGCATCCCACGAAAACGGTCTGTTTCATTTACTCCCTCCGGCCCCGAGCCCACTCTGCTGTGATTGGTCACACTCCCGAGGACTTCTGAAGGGCTGCCGAGCGCTGCCGAGCCCCACCTCCTTATTTTGCCAGTGCGGAAGTTGAGAGAATTTCACTTTTGAAAATGTCAACTTTTGAAATACAGCCGTATGTGTTGGATCCCGAATCCGATCCGGAGGTAGAGACAGGACAGCCTGAAGTTTCTCAAGTACAGAGGTTACTTCAAGACGTCTCTGAATGGTAAGTAACGTTAGCCGTTAGCCGTAGCTTGTTGTTGTTATTACCTGCTTACCTGTGCGGCATATACCTGGGCATGCCAAGTTAAGTCCGGCACGCATTGACGTCAATGTGACTACTCTGTTAAAAAAAGACAGTAAAACACAGCGTGCAGAGCCACCCAAGTCAGCTTGCAGGGCTCACGTCTAAATGCATAAACCTCATCATCTGATGCTTTGGCATCGTTTAACACAAGTATCTCACATTGTAACATTTATAGGTCAGAAAAGAGGAAAAGCATAATAGTTCCCCTTTAATGTAAGCTCTTCTGTGTTTTCCACAGAATTAGAATCCATGTGTGGCAGTAGCTGTCATTTTCAGTGGAGAATAGGGGGTGTGGGGTGGAGAAAAGATCAGTCGATCTGTTTGTGGTGGGAACGTTCAGAGCTGATCTGATCACATGGATAGATTAGAGGAGCAGCTGCTGCAGAGCAAAAGCAAACTCTTAGACCTGGTGCTGGATGGCAGGAATGCAGCCTATTTCTTCTAAAGTAGGTTGGAAAAATGATAAACAACACTAAAATAAGTGCACTGTTATTTTAAGAAATGCAGCGCTCTAATTTTCCTGCGCCTGGCTTTCTGCTAGAGCTCTGAATAACTGAACTAAATATATATATTTCAACAGCACTCTTCATAGATGGTTCGGCTCCAAAAAAAGATAATCAATATGTGGTGGGAAAATGCTGATATTGTGGCGGGCCGCCACAAATAAATAAATGTGTGCAACACCCTGCTATTCAAAGTGAAAGTATTGAAATGGACTGCAGATGATTCAGATACAATCCATGCATTTCATGTCACATTTTGGGGACGCACATAATGTCTTTGTGGGCTGCCACTGGCCCACGTGCTGCACTTTCAGCACTTATGTTGTAAAGGTTAAGAGAGGAAGTATGACAGTGCAAAGAACTCAAAAATATGCCATTATCACCTTTTCAAGCAGAGGAAGCTGAGATATTTTAAGGATCATGCTTTAATTATAAACCTTGGGTAAGTGCTTTAATTATTTATTTTGTCCCTCTCTTGTTTGTCACTTATTAAAATGGTAAATTAAATAAAATATAAACACTGGTGCAGTCTGCTGATCCAACAAGAAGCACAGGTAGAGCAGGTGCTTCTACTCCCTGTTTTAGACCCTGCCAGCTGGACCCACACCTTTTTAAACAACAAGCACTCAAGCGCTCCCCTGAGAGCAATAAAGTGTGTGTTTGTTTGCGTACTAGTGTGTGTATGTGTTTCTGGCAAACACCCACACGGTGCCCTGAGTGTTGCCCTTCTGAAATGTGAGTAATCTGAGAGCCCAAACAGAAGGTACAATGTGCCTTGAGCAGGTTGACTTTCTTCATCCATCCATTAATTAGCTCTTTATGCCAGCGCGGAGTCGATGTTATGACTTACGGCAGAAGTCAATGACCACAACGATGCATTATTCATGCATTTACAATATTTTATTACTTTCAGATTTCTCTGTAATTATGCTTCCAATTTGCCACTGGTTTCACACAATACCATGCAATTACTATGCATAGAGCCAAATGCCTCAGCCTGAAAGAAAACGAAGAAGGAAATTACTCGCATATTATAAATGTTTTGACGCATATGTGTTTGCTGATAACAGCAGCTACACAGCAATTATACATATTTATTTATACCTCTAAGAAATACTGGCCTGCACATTGGCACAGACACACTGGTTATGAATCAATATCTAAATATCTGTATGTGCTGAATGTTTGTTTTGAGACAGTGTCTCTGTTTTGTAGGGCTATACGCCAGAACAAACATGCCAAACAAACAGCCAACCACTGCCATACGCTGTGCACGGGCAGAACGAGGAGCATGAGCCCAGCTTACAAACCTCGTTTATCTGTCCACGTTCGAGACACAGAATCCACATTACAGCAGCCGCCTGTACAGCCACCAGCACCACTTCACGTTCTCTAAGTCTGACTGATGAGGGAATAGCAGTAAGCCAGAACCAAGGACTTCACATGAAAGCTTTTTCCGTTCTGATGTGCAAAGTGCGTGATTTGTTCTACTCCCCTGTATGTGTGTAATATAAGCTCCTCGGCGCTGCTTTGCAGTGGAAGCTGTCAGGATTAACACCTGTGCAACACATACCGAGCTGTGTGACATGCTGTCACAAACATTTGCACGTGTCTGGCAGATTTGTCCTTTCTGTTGAACTGTGGTCTGTTTAATGAGGGCACGATAATCAATGTAACAGTGGGAAGAACTTCTGCACCAAAGATCAACTTTTTCCTGCCCTATCTTAAATCAACAAGGCAAACAGATTGTTTAAAGCCTCCCAGAACAATGAAGCATGTAGTGATGACGTTCAGTAGACAACAGCTGCTGAGGCATTAAATGAGGAAAACCACTGAGACCTGCTGCATGTTTCTTGCCTTTGTGTTTTCTTTTGATTTGTGTGTGTGTGTGTGTGTGTGCGACACAGGCACTATGACGCATCTCCCAAAACATAATGGCAAAACTAGGCTATTCTTGGGAGGATTAAAAAAAGGACTTGGTGCTGTTAATCAGAGATACTGTTTGCAAAGGATAATCCCTTAGATTATTTCAAAGCACCCAAGTTACTACAAAGCCAGATTAATCCACACGAATTTAAACCATCACTACATTCAGCAATAAGGAAGCGCAAGGCTGCTTTCTGAGGTTAAAAATATCAACACTGGCTGCCCTGTAAAATTTAGACCAAGGCTATGAATATCCGAACCCTCATGAAGGCAACAATGACGAGGTGTTACTGAAAAAGAAATTCAGGTCTAAGAGCAAGGACAGGCACATTAATCTGCTGCTTCCATTAATGTGTCACTGGAACTACTTTCTGGCAACAAAATAGTCCCATAAGGAGGGCTGACAGTGATAACGTGGATGATGAAGTAACAAGGACTTTGTTTCTAGCTGATGAGTTTTCAAAAGTCATTTTGCAGAACTTTCACAACTAAACAAAATCACATTTGGTGTCAAAACTTCTGCACATAAAGCAAAGTATTTACATAGTTTGACACCTATTGTAGTGTAACAATGGGTTTTTGGTACTGAGTAGCGAGGGAAGCGAAGTTTAATTGACTATTTGACTAATCATCAGTTTACCCAAATCGCAGAGTTACTGGTGGGTTACACTCATTATTAAGATACCCAGAGGAAAACAGGAGGAGTTTGGATTGGCATTAGAGACTAACCAGTGGCTCTGATCATCAACAGCTCTTCCTCCCTCTCTAGGCTGAATAAGAGAGAAGTGCTTTAGGTCACACGGGACATTTCCACAAGCCTGGATGTATATGTGTGTGTGTCTCAATTTGCGCACATACCTATGCATGAGTAACCACGTAAATGTGTGTGTTTTAGAACGGAGATGAGTTGAGACGTTGAATACTCTGTAAATAAATGTTGTTTGTTAACTTTTATGTAGTGAGTTGTTTGTAGGATACTGTGCAGTGTTCATAATGCACAGAGCAAACAGCCACACATTTCAGCAGCATTTAAAGTACCGTTTGGTTACTCAAAAAGGTGACAGGCACTTTTCAAAATGCTCTAAGAATATATTTTTTCAAATGTTTAACCTTACAGTTTGAACTGTGCCCAACTGACCTTTCGCTAAGCCCCGCCCCTTTGTGATGGTCCGACAAGCTGTCAGAGTAAGCATGGAGCCCACACTGTAACTAACTGCACTCCCTGAAGAAATAAGAGGGGTCTACAGTCTGTGTTTGAAGGATATATCCAGGATGTCAAACTGACTCAGCAGCAACAACAGGTTCAAAAGACAAAGATAGTTAGAAGCTAAAGCCCAACTATAGGCTACAGATCACAGTGTAAAAGTGAACCACCACATCACTGCTGATCCACACAGAAGACAATGAATATAAAGGGAAACTTTGCTGATACTGAACCAGCTGTGTGTCATCGCAGTGTGTGCAGATGAACGGTGTTTGGCTTCGCCCCCATTCCACTGCTACACGAGCGGGGATCTCCAGGGGAAGTCAAAAAACGTTCATCGGCGCACAATGTGATGACACACAGCTGGTTGAATATCAGCAAAGTTTCCCTGCTTCCCTTCACTGGTTCCTGTACAGCAGGGTCGGTCTTTGTTTCACTGTTATAATCATTACAAAGCAAAAGCAGCATGTGTATACATTCAGTAGGCTATATCTTCAGTAGCTAGCTAGCTAACCCTACACTTTCTAGGGTTTGATTTTGGTTTTGGAACAGGGAAGAAACGTATATCTTTTTCCAACCTCTCCAGGTAACGAGTATCATTAATACACGACGTGCCCCAGGCACAACATTTAGCTCCAAATCCACAAAACCAGCCTGAAAATGAAGGAAATCTGAAACGATGACATTAGAGTCAATGGAGCACAGCTGTGTTGTTGTCGGACCCTGGTCTGAGCCAGCCTGATACTACGTTATGATTGGCCAGTCTGTGTCTGGGGGTGGGACTTAGCAAAGGGACATTTTTTACTGTTTTATGATTGTCCTCTTACTTTTAGACTAGTCGACTAGTCTAAGTTTAAACTTCTTTTTAAATGTCAGGGATATAAGTCGTTGGTAACATACCTAAAACTGACCCTTTAAGTATCAGGAATTGTGTTACCATGAGTAGAGACAAAACCCTGACACCTTCCTCAGAGCACAAGTCTGGATGCAGCTATGTAGTATTAACATCCTTTCTAATGCTCTGAACAATGTGGCTCACACCTGCACCTTACACTCAAGCACGACAGCTATACCCAGTACATAAACTCTACCTGCTTTTATAATCAATCACTTGTGAGCTGCTTGCTAACTTTTGGTGTTACTGCTCACTGCTCTGTGACCTGTGGCACAGGATATACTCACTTCCCAGCAGCGTAGACCTCCGCTGTGTCAAACAGATTGATGCCATTTTCATAAGCCAGAGTCATCAGCTGCTCCGCCATCTGTTGAGAGATCAGGGGAGAAGGAACAGAGAGGGGGAAGGACAGGGTGAGAGACCTCTGATGTGAGGTGTCAGGACTTTTCAATTATTTAACTTCCTCCACAGGACTATAGGCGGCCGCGATGGCTTTGCCTTCCAACAACATGTTTGTTCTCTGGCTGCTGACTCCCTCAGGCAGTATATTTTCACTATCAGTAAAAATAGGCTTCCTGAGCAACCCAGGATGTGCCAGATCATGTGGAGGGTTTCCATTTCCGAGCTTTGACTGATGGAAGATGACAAAATCCATCTGCTCTCACCTCATCCGTTATCTGTCCACCGAACGTCACCCATGTTCCTACAGAAGACGACAAGGAGCAGGGGTCAGAGTGTTAAGAGCATAAACACACACGTACACACAGACGAGCAAGTGAACAGAGATACCACATGTTCTGCACAAGTGAAACTTGTGAACGTGTTTCAGGTACACTAACTAAAAGAAGATAGACTCAGTTTGGATAAATTAATATATTTGAGCCATTTCTTCAGAGTCACTGGAGCTTTTCTGGGCTCTATTTTACACCTGGTGCAAATCAGTGCACAGCACAGTGCAACTGTCATTGCTTGTTTCAGACCGACGCATGTGTCATTTTAACAGCCAGCACCCACATTGTGTAAGTAGCAAATGTACTTGCGCCCACTTGTGCACTCATAGGTGTGTAAAAAGGAGGTGTTGTCAGGTGCAATATCAGGAATTGTTAGTTTGAGGCAGCAAAAAGTGATGGTGCCCCTGACTGACAAAAAACAGGTCTAAAATCAGAATGGTGGAGTATTTTCCTGCTGTTTAAAGGGCGCAATATTCAGATAATAACATGCGCCTACATAGGCGGGTTCACAACGTGTGCACACTTGTTGCACACACACGGACGTGTGGATGGGTTGTGGGTGGGTGAAATAAATTCATCATTAATGAGGAAAATATTACTTACATTCTCTAAAATGTGAACATAGCAGAGAGCAGAGCAGAGCTGCTGCTCCGCAACAAGCCCCCTATTAAAAGAGACACTGTGCACATTTACACACGAGGAGCAGTGTAACTTCATTGATTATTAGATTATTAGAAGTTCAGGTATCACGTTTATAACAACAGTTAATAGTTTTGCTGCTTAAATGTCCCATGTGCAGTGACACTGCAGCTCATACTGCATCACTCTCAGCTGAAATCTGCTCACTTCTCCAATTTGCTGAATCTGCCATGTGAATAGCTGTGTGCAAGGTGCAGGCACACCCGGCTTTGATTGGTTGAGTTAATATTATGCCCACATCACGCCTATGATTAATTAAGGGACTAAATACAACCCCTTTGCCCTTTGTGCCTTACTTTGCACTCAGATTATGCACAGTTTAACTAGCAAAAGTGGAGTTGAACACGTCCTAAATGCACTTTTACACTCTATTTCCTCCCTATTCAAAGATAAAGGACTGTGGGGTTATGAGTTCCCCTCACAAATCTGCCATACACAGTCTTTTGTTGTGCAGCAAACTTCTCACTGTGTCGCATGATCCGAAAGACTCTTACCTAATCCGAGGCAGGATACCCGCAGGCCAGACTTCCCAAGGTTTCTGTCAAAACAGAGAGAATTACATTAACATTGAGGTGGCAGTGATTTGTGATATTTTACACTCTGTGGCCATGACCATTAGAGTGGGACTGTGAGCCTCATTTTTAACTTTCAGTGATTGATTTGTAAATAAATAAATAACCCCAACACTCTTCTATAATGTGAGGTAAAGGCTGTCACTGCAGTGGAAGCTTTAGGTCATGAAAGCTGAGAGGAATAGCAGCCTGCATCTACTGCAGCACTGACACATGTGTGGTATGTTGGATGTTTAAGGAGGGACAGTAACACGTGTGCTGACAATGAGAGTGCATGTGTGCAGTTAAATGTCAGAGGAAAGTCAGAGAAAGGAAATGGGTCTTAAGCAGGCCCACCATGACATCCACTGAAATTTCTCCCAGCACACCAGGATCCCTCAGCCGCCATCTGACTGAAATCCCCCCACAGCAACGCAGAAGCTTCACTACTCACAACAACTGGCTCCTAAAGCTGCCGTCTCTGAGCCTATCACAGTGCAGACAGACCCCTCTACTGACAATCACAGCTTTGGTTGGGTCTTTGATTCTTTTGTGCAAGCTTTTAAACTTATCTAAGACGTTTAAGGCTCCTAGTGAAAAGCACTGAAATAACTGATCTGGTAGAATTTGTTATATATATATTTTTTCCAGGAGGGATTCAGAGTGTATCTCTGGACCTTAATAGTTCTGTTTCATCAGATATCTTTGATACAAGAAATTGTACAAATACACAAAATGAAGTGTGCTACCTCTGGTCAACCTACTTCAAGAGATAAGCTGGCAGTGTAAAGAGATAAAAGAAATGTGGCATCAGAGATGATGTAACATGTGCAGGAGTCAAAGTGAGCGTGTGGGAGGATATCTAATATATTTTTATAAGACTGCCTGTATAGGAATACAGTTGAAATGAAAAGGAGTAGAAAGGAAGACAGTGGATAGGTGTGCTGCGTGTGTGCAGATGTGTGTTACATGACTGCGCTTGTGACTGCATGTGTGAGTGGGACCATGTGTGTGTGTGGGTGTTTTGTGAAGCCATGATAAGATTGCTGAATTGCTGCAGTGACTAACAAAACACTTCATTCAATGTGGTCTGAACACCAAGTCCAAAAAAACTGGCAAAAACGTTTAAAATAAATATGGAAATCTCACCGGTATCACATCCCCTCTAAGTATAGGCTAAGTGGGCTACGTTTGTGTTGTAGTGAAACAAAAAAAAGGTTTTAAAATGCTTTAAGTTTCTTCTTGATGTCTTTCCATGTAGGTTCTATTTTAGACGGGTTAATCCAGTTAAATGTTCACATCATTAGTTCCACTCTTACTTTGCTGAACCACCATGGATGCGAGCAGAGTCTCTATTCATTTATATATACTTCAAATCACAGCAAAGATCAACCTTTTTCCGGAGCCATCAGAGTTTTACGTGAGAATGAAATCATATCTGGTTTGTGCATTTTCCAAAGTAAAGCTTTTGGGTCAAACCTATCCACAACAAAGAGCCTCATTAAAAGGATCTGATTTGGTCAGTGAGGTCTGTAATCGTGTTACAGTTTGAATCCGAGAGCTCGGTGACATCACGTATAGGAGCCCGCTGACTTATAAGCAAAGACAATCAGTCATGAGGGAGAAGAGAGGGAACGATAAGGGAGTCCAGTGGGACCACGTGCCCTTATGGTGCACCGCTGTGGCAAGGTTAACACAAGTCCCCTCTGGCAAACCATTGGAGCCAATCTACAATTAACTGCCTCTTAATTGCATGAGTGAAATACCCCCTCGGGGGGCTGCCGCTTAACGTCACACACAGAGATAACTGAAACCAAAAGCAGTGTACTGACGGAAACTGTTAGTGGAGCACATTTTGAGTGTTTTTAATGACAGACTGAGACATTTGCCTCGTTCAAAATATCTGCTTCACTCTAAATTCTGCTTGACTGCATCCTCTAGTAGAGTTTGACTCTAAACACTGTAGAGTGCTACTGTACTGTTTCAGGCCTTACACTGCTCTGGACTTAAACACCTAATGTGATTAAATGAATTAGTGTTGCTTAATATGTTAATTCATGTTACAGACACATGTTCAGAAAACGAGATGCCTAGTAAACCTGTTTAATTAGATAAACCAGGAGCAACTGTATACACACGCTTCTAGAGTTACACCATTTTCATCAGCGTGAGTTAGGGCTTATCACAAAGTGAAGCTTAACATGTAAGTGTTGCATAAGCATGCTTTAACCATGCATACTGCACATACAGTACCAGTGCATTTAAGCACTTCCCCAGACCTAAAAATAAGTAACCAGGATATCAGAATACACACAGCCCTGCCCTTGCCTTTGTTCTCATTGTAAGGATGTCCCTTTGTCAGCACATTGTTGTGTTCAATATTTTACTAGACTGGCCTTGAATACTGCACTGTGCGTTGTTGCGATGACCCTTTGCCTGGGCCTGTAAGCAGGCTGGGGTCAAGGTTCCCGCTGATCCTCAGCAGACATGGACCTCAACAGTAAAGTCATCTCTCTCACATCCTTCTCAATAATGAAGGAGACAGGCACAGTACAAGACAGCAACACCACTGCAGCCACAGGGACAAAGCGTGATGAGACATGTAGTGACTCCAGCACATGTCAAGTCCGGTTGTTTACTTAGAAATGCAGGTAACCTTTCTCCGAGTCAACATTAGCTTTCTGATCCCATCAGCCTGAAGCTCAGGTGGACAAAGCAAAGGTTTTTATTTTGGTTTGTTGGTTTATTTGATTGAGGATGGCTTGGGGATCTATCCGGGGCTTGTTTACACAAAGGTTGCATTTCACCTCAGCTTGACACAATGAATCCTGCTTGTCTAAGTCAATCACTCAGCTCTGCTGATGACTTTGGCTGCCATTCATGGAAGCTGACCAATGGAAAATAGTGGAGGTTATTTTCCATCAAGGTCAACATCAGGTGAGGCATATCAGAGGTGACCTGACCTTTCTGTTATTTATTACTGATTACTGGATTGTTGAATCCAGTAATCAAACAGAAAAATATGAAAAAGAAAAGAAGATATACAAACATAAAAAATTAGTCGGTGAACATTAGCACAGCTACTGTCAAGTCTACCAATAGCCGAGCCATTGTATCTCTATGTTCTTGCCTAAAGTTAAAGTGGAGACAGACGACTTTTTTATTTTCCCCTCCTAGTGTTTGCGCCACTGTCGTAAAGACAGCTGAATCAGTTTCCATTTCCCTTAGAGCCCGGCAGCTACCATCAATACAGGACACACTGCATTTTGTTTTCCTTAGTTACTTTGGTTGTTTCACTGTCCACTGTCTCTGCTACTGTGGCTAGAAACTGCAAAGAACTTACACTGATACTCCTTGGTAACTGGGGATAGCTACTGATAGCTACTGGGGAAAACAAAAGCGCTATCCCCTTCCTGTTTTGGTTGTGCAATGGTTGACGTAAATAGAGTGATCATTTTCCCAGGAGATCATACCTGGTGACAGACAGAACTGCAAAGGCAAGGCCAATCCAAATCCAATGGAGTCATTATTCTATAGCCATAATCAACATTTACGTCATAATGATAAGTTAAAGCAAGAAAAAAAAAAGTCTATTTCCACTTTAATAATGTTTGCTGTGAGGACTGCTCACCACATGAGTCACCTTGCCAGTATGGCATCCATATTTTATCTACAAAAATCCTCAAATCTTGTGGTGGGAAATAATATCCTGAACAATGAGAAACATTTTACTAACCAAAGAAAAACAAACATTCAAGGACAGACGGGACAAATAGATAGCAAGCCGTATTTGATGCTTGTCTTTGTAACGTGACACATCCACATTATACAGGAAATTCTAAGTATCGCTTCTGAATAACCAACACAAACCCAGCTGGTCACAAAAACAGAGAGTGTATTGTGTTACTGCAAACACTCTGACATATGGACGGTTTTAAGATGAAGGCAGACGATTCTTTAAACTATTGTGACACGGAACCAAACAAATAACTTCCCAATAAGCAATAACAAAAAATACGTCTAAGTGTTGACTAGGGGTGTAACAGCATTAGATTTTCACAGAACAACAAGTGTCTCAGAAAATATTGCAGTTCAAAAAGTCTCCTGTTTATATCATGGTATAACTTGAAACCGGTATATTGCTGTAACCTGTTTTGTGACACTACAGACAGGGTGGTCTTCACATGTTGAGCTGGACATACAGCCAATGACAACGCTGTAACAGGACGACACTCTCACATGTTCTAATTTGGTCTAGTACCAGAGGACTGTAAAACACTGGGATGGAAACAAATTTGTCTTTTGATTTCTAGGGGAAAAATATAAGCTCAAATTGTCTCTTGGTCTTGTTGTCCAACTATCATAGTGTGGCCACCTGGAAGGCTATAGCAAATAATTTTCAGACTATATATTGGAACGTAATGCAAACCAGTGGTTCACATATCTCTGTTAGAAAGTCATAAATGAACCAGTCGGGAATCATTATCATGCTTTACCTTATGTCATCAAAATCAGTCCATTCCTCATTATTTCAGCAAGTCAGAAAACCTGAACTTGCTGCCCGAGCAAAAACAACAATTTTCAACAAATTCTGGGGATGTGAGTTGATGATGAGTTCAGTCTACTGTTGCACTCTTTAACTTGTAACTCATACTGGGCATCAACTAATGCCTACCGTGTCAAATCTGCTGTACTTGTGCGTTCTGGTTGAAGGGACTCGATATTAACATAGGAGCAGATCTACATAAATTCTTTCCAGATTAAAAGCTTTACATCAAAACATGAGCTGACTAAGTCTCGGTAAGAATGAGAGAGGAGCACCAGTAAGGACTGGAGGTATGTAGTCAGCAGACTGGGTGTAAGAGAGGACTTCAAGTCAATGTGAAGTCAGCGGACAGGACGGGACAGGACAGGGTGATGAATGAGGAAACAAGGTCACAGAGCTGTAAAGAGGAACGTGTTGAGAGATACGTTCACCGTACAGAACTATTAATACAACCTAACTCGTGGCTTCGGCTTCAGAAAAACACACAGACTGAATGCCACAAGCTCGTGTTAGCTGCAGGTGGTTTCCTCCTCCATTCAGGTTTATGTAACATCCACTTAGAGGAAGGAGCGACAGTGGAGAATATTGGATTAGAAATGTCCTGACTAGGCAATAACAGAGAAGAGCAGGATGAGACACTTTGCTCTGTAAAAGCTGCTTATACACATTACCTGTGATTAAAGGAACAGTTTGACCAAAAATGTAAATTTCGCCACTATGTCTTTCTCTGTATCAGCCGAACCTGACCCAATGTGTCTAATTATCTTCGATTCACCTCACTGATGTAGAACATGAATAGCTGTACGCTTCATTGTGCATCTCACCATGAGGCTCTGTTCACTTACTGCCAGCTGGATGACCTTTTTTTGTCTCAGATAAAGACAAAGATGGATTTGCGGGGGTGAGTTGTGACTAGAGGTGAACGGATAAAGACTTTTTTTCCTGAGTTAAACTGTTGTGGAACAGTTTGACATTTTGGGAAATAAGCTAATCTTTTTTCTTGCCAAGTGTTAGACAAGAAAATCAACAAAGAAGGAAACGATTGGTTGAGCTCAGCATAAAGACTGAAGAAGGAGGAAACAACTAGTCCAGCTTTGTCTGAACTAGATTAAAAAATTCTGTCTTCCTGCACCTCTCAAGCTCACTCTCAAGTTTTTAAAACTTTGGAAAGAGCCAGGGCCCCACTACTTCCACTTGGTATTGATCTCCTCATCTGACTCTTAGCGGAAAAAAAAAAAAAATAAAATGTTGAAATATTCCTTTAAGTTCACACCGTAACACAGGGCTATAGCTGCATAGGAGATCCTTTAAATTCCTCTAAATTTGCCCACCCAAATCATCAGTCTTGTGTCTTTCAATTCTTTCTTTCTCTGACCCTGAGATCTCACTTAAACATGTATTATGTTGCAGGACTTTTAAACTTCCACTTAATGTACAAGTGCACAAGAAAACATAGAAAGATCTGGATGAAATTATGGCTGCAAAATTAGTTTTAGTTTGTGCATCATGCAGAGACGAAGTCGTGCAAATCTTGACACTGGTAAAATATAATTGTTTTTCACTATTGAGAAATGACCCTTTGCCCTGACTCCTGTTAAAATGAGTGTGTTCTCACATGCTTAAAGGCAGGTTTGATACCAAACAGAGGCACCACATGAGCTTAGACTGTTGCAATGACTTCAGGTTAGTTAGAATTTTTCCACAGCCTTGAAACCAATGTGGAGGTGTCAGTCAAAGGTCATGTGATTACTTCCAGGCTACATATTTCATCAAAGTTCCACAGTTATACTAGTTTTAGCACTTATATCTTGTTTTGAGGATGTTAACTTCTTGTGAGGAACCTTCTGGTCATTTCCGTTCTTGTGATGTGATTCGATGATCCCTCATCTCTCATGGAGGCCATTAAATGAACACACGCTCAGTCATACACAGTGTAACTGGTGTTTGCTCGCAGCGCCGTATTTGACAGCAGCCTGAGAGCACGTCAAATGTGATTTCATTTGTAAGAATGCAACTAGCTTCATACATACAGTACAGCAACCAGAAACATAAAGCCACTGGCATTAAAGCACTTTAAGACAGATGTAAATGGCAGTTTTCTTTTTTTTTTTAAACTTGGGGCATGAACAGATTGCCGGCTCAGAGGGTCTTCCTCAGGCTGAATTTGTTTTTCTTCTAACTCGGGCGTTTTCAGCGACTCTTGTCTGGGGATAAATCTGCCAGTGCCCACAGGGATGGAAAATCTTCTGCTATACGCTGGAGAGAGACGAGGGAGAAACTTATTAGAACCTGCAGGGGATTCCAAGTCTTAGCGATGGTTCTTATACTGTATCTTTAATGTCACACTGAGCTGTGCTCATGCTTTTAAATCGACTATCGTAGCCAACGGATACACAGAGAGTACATTTACTGACAATGCCAACAGATTAAATGTTGTATATAATCCTAAAGTTGATGGAAAAAATCTAACTTAAATGGAAGAAGGCTCCATCCGTCTGATTTTCCTTCAATTTTCTTAACAACCGTTCATCTGATCGACTTCAAACTTGCTGGGTGTATTTGCTAAGGACCTAAGGAAGTGCAGTGAGTGTGAGCTCTTGAGATCTGCCGCACATATTTATTAGTAGTGTATTATGTACTCACTGTGCAGTGTATTAAGACAGGAGCCTTTTTAACTGTTACATCGCTGAGTGGCATGCTGGGTAAAGCTATCCTTCTGTCATTCGCTACAGCACATTCAAGAACAGATAATGAAGAGAGACCAGAGATGCGTCATTGTAACACACTCAAACATTTCAAGCATCAGCGATTTAACTGTTCCTGGAAATAGCCTGGTCCCAAAAAGCTAGCTGTTAGCTAATACTCCATGCATATACTTTAGCATAGCTCAGGGACACATCTATGTGATGGTAGCTTTAATGCTCAGGACTCAAGGAAGAGTCAAGTGTGAAGTTCTGTGGATGAGCCGTTCTCCAGAAAGCTGCGAGCGGCAACACTGAAGGCCAAGCAGTCGACCTTTTCTAAACAAGGACATTGTGAATGGGCACTGCATTAGTATCTTTAAAGCCAACAAACAACATGACACCAATGCATTACAAGAAGGCAGCAAACCAAATCCCTGATGGAGCAACAACAATTAGTCGATAAATCAATTGGTGTGATGACAGAAATGATTAATCAATTCGTTATCAACTATTAAATTAGTTAAAATACAATTTTTTAAACTTAAAATTCTCTGATTCCAGCTTCTTAAAACTGAATATTTTCTGGTTTCCTTAGTGTTTTATGACTGTAAACTGAGTATCGTTGTGTTCTGATTGGACAAAACAAGGCATGTGAAGATGTCCCGTTAGGCTTTAGGGAATCTGATTGACATTTTTTGCTGTTATCTGGCATCTTATCAAGAACATAAGTATGTTGCATTCCTAATTATAAGCGAGCTAATTACAAAAAAAGACCCAAACTGTAGTGACTCGCTCTAACCAGCTTGTACATCCTGCTGATAAAAAGGAGATTGCGTGGGCCACTGTATCAATTTAGAGCAAACTGGTGCCATCTGCCTAATTAAAAAAATGTTGAGGTTAAATATTCATAATACACATGACTAAGCATGACGCTGCAGGGTAGACGGGATTTTCCCCTGCTGGCCTGTGCTCTGTTACTTTCTGAAGTCAGCTAAAGCTCCAGCCTCCTGCTACAGTGCAGTCTCTCCTCTATTTGTGCTCCATTATTTCCTCAATCAGACGTTACATAACGCGCAGTTCGAATGCTTCTCATGCAGGAAGACACGCTAAACACAAATTTCATTGTCAAAACAAGTCTGTTGATTCAGTACTCATTTGTAAATCTGAACCCATCTCCTCACTGCGGGCAGAACAACAGTCTAGTGCGGCAGCTTTTTAAATACAATAACCTCACAGTGAACACATAATTGTGCACTGAACTTTAAACTAAGTCATTATTGAGTCGAATTAAATTCCTGCACACATACATGATGAAACAGGCTGACTACAAGACTCGCCTCTTCTTGGCACCACACAACAGAATTAATAAATCTAGGCTATTTCTAGAGCATATAAGAAAATAACATGCAGAGAGAAATGAGCGGTGCTAAGACACACACACACACACACACACACACACACACACACACACACACACACACACACACACACACACACACACTCTAATTAAACTCTATCAGTGAGGCAAAGAAAGAACAGCTGTCTTCATTTTCTCCTTCAACATAACACAAGTGTGTCTCTCACATGCAGACACGCTTATAGGCACATAGGCAAAATACTCCACAACAACCCCCCCCACCTCCCTCGCTTTCTTATACACCAACACAGACAAAACCTCAGTGCATACAGTGAAACACAAGCCTACATCAATAAATGAAACCATCCCACCGTTTGGCAATTTCTCCCCACATGCCCTGAGCAAACAGATGGCCAATGTTCTGTGCACATTTAAGACAGTACCTAAGTGGCTACTGTGGGCCTGAAATCTGCGCTGCGGATGAGTCTTAGTATTTACATCAGTGGCCAAAGTGTACTCCTGTATGCGTGTTCTGTTCAACTACCACGGTCTATTTATGATTCATATTTCAAGGGGGAGTGCAGGCTGTGGAAAGCTGGCTCCCTGATGAAGAGCCCTCAGAATGCAGGAAAACGTCCCAGCATGCACCCACACTCACGACGCCCCAAATCTCACACCCACTGCTTTTGTCACCCGGTGCCTGAGCGTTGCATGCTTTTGCATTCGTGTAATAAAATATTGGAGGAAAAAAAAACTATGCTGAGCTTCTTCTTTCTTAAAAAATCCTGGATGAGGACAAAATCATTTCCATAGTTACGCACCACCAATTAAATTTTCCTTCTGCAATCACAGCTAATAATACAACAAGGAAACATTAAAGGTCCAGTGTGTAGGATTTAGGGGGACATGTTGGCAAAAATAAATATAATGATACTAATAAATATGTCTGACAGATCTTAAATAAGAATTGTTGTGTTTTTGCTACCTTAGAATGAGTCATTTATATCTACATAGGGAGCAGGTCCTCGTCTGTGGCGATCGCCATCTTGCAGCACCATGTTTCTACAGTAGCCCAGAACAGACAACCCAAACGTTGGCTTTAAATAGTGTTTTACCTGTTTTAATCACCAGGTCCATTTGTTTTGGAGAGGGAGAGACCTCTGCGGATAATTCAGCTCCTGGTAAAAACCTCCTGGCCAAAGAACACTACAGGAATTCTAACCAGGAGAGGTTTCAGCTGGCTGCAATCTGCACTCCCCCTAAATCTTACACACTCAACCTATAAATGTGTGCACTGATAATTAACGTGTACATGTTGTAAATCTCCGACCCTCTCCTCCCATTCATGACTTCATAAAATCTGCCATCTGTTCACATCAAGTCACTTCAAGGTGCACTAAATGAAAACAGATCTGGCGGGACGGGCCTTTTTTAAAGCGGCGTCTTATCTCTGTGATTTATAATGATACATCGCAGCTTCACACAACGCCGTGGTGGGATTTAAATGCCATCCGCTTACACAACACTGCCAGTAGCTATTTACTGTGGCTGTGACTCACTGTCAACTTTACAACCAAAAGTGGACCTCCAGAGATGTGAGGAATCCTACTGACAGTCTGGGCTAAGGAGAGTTACTTGTAGATTTACACCAGGAGAGGAGGTGAGTCAGCTCTGATTTACATGGCCACTGCAGTAACTGATACTGAGTGCAAGACAGCAGAAGTGTTGCAGACAAAGAACAATACCATGCGTTGACAAAAAAAAAAAAATTCCTCCCAAAGCACAAATGCAGTTTATTATGAGCTTTAGTCTGCACAAGCACAAAAATGGCAGTCTATCCAAGAAGTGATACGTATTCAGACTTATTCACCTCAGCATTTCTTTGCAGCAGTTTATTTGCAATGCCGACGCAAACAAAAGTGGCTCCTGTAAAGGTGACTCATTCCCTCAAGACCCTTCCTAGGCTTGGTTGCTTGAGAGAAGCGCTGATAACCAGACTGTGAAAAGCAGGGGCTTTATGGGATTGACTCCCCACCTGCACTGCCATCCCAATCTCCCAGATATTCTTCCATTCCCTGAGCAAGACTACTTTACATAATCATAAGCCATTTTGTGTGCATCATTAATTCAGTCCTGACTGAAGCCATTTAATCATTCCTTGGAAGAGGTGCGGGCTCACACAGTCAAGCTTGATGATTTTAACCAGTCATGTCGTGCAGCCCCAGTGTCACATTACAGAACGGCTCAAGTCTTTGGCAAGGCAGCCCACTAAAGCTGCCGCAATCCCTCCGTATACCCTGAAAAGATGTTCACTTTGATGGCTCCCCCGGCCTTGTGGGGGAGGTCACTTCCGACATAACCTGCGTCCTCGCCCATGGATGTAGACTGACAGACTTGAGTCAGGCTCAAGGCTGCCACTCAAGGAAACAGAGAAGACTGTATGCAAATGAGGCTGATCTGAATTTCACACCGCTATATTCTGCAGTGTGGATAATTGTGGAAAGTTTTGCCGGGTGGATAAGCTTTCACTGTATTCTTTTGGGGAACAGTTATAAAACCACTAACCTTCGTCAGCTGTCAAAAAGGCAAAATGGGAACTCAAAACTGAATTTAACGGAGAAAAAAATCTTTGTGCTCAAGGATGAAAAGATAAATGCACGGCCACGTTAAAAGGGCTCGCGAGCTTAAACTAGAGAGGCACGTCTGAAAGATACACAGTGACATGAGCACAGATCACTCCAGCCTACTGTACTTCCTCTTGGGCATAGTGCCTACACCAGCATTAACCTCCCTTTCTTTCCTTTCACTCTTGTTTTCCTTCCTTTTCATTCCCATCTCTTCAAAACCACAAAACATTATGTTGTAGCCTCGGTGCATGCATCTCTGAGCCTCACGCTGCATTTAGGACTGCATTACCTTCAGTTTGCATCAGATGCAAGCCTGGTTCACAAACACAGAGCCCGTTATGTACTTTGGACGACACTGCGGAAGCGGAGAACACAAACAGCCGCTGGCCCCCCAAGCTGAAAATGATTTTACTCATTCAATATCATTAGCCTCAATAATGACAGTGCGCCAGCATGGCGAGGCTGCCGCTAGCAAATTAGATGCAAAGGATTGTGGTGTTCCTCCAGACAACAGTACTGAGGATGGGTTATGTGTTTCCTCAAATCAGCACCACAATCTTAATTTTTAACGCACCACAACAAATTCTGCTTTAAAGGCACAACATCACCGTGCAGTGTTTCTTCTGTACGTTTTAGGGCTTGCAAAAATAATTTGAAAAGATATGCTGTTGACTTAAATATTAAAAGTTCTACTAGACATTAAGTCACTTATTTAACACTTGAATAACAATCCTATACAGAGCTCAGTACAAATATACACCCAAAAATGTTCCTGTTTGGTAAAACTGTAGCACATATATGTAATAAAACGGGTAAAAACAAGAAAAGAGCTCACAGGCTTTTGACTGAAGCTCTTCATTGTCTTTTTTAATGTGAGATTTCTGCTGCAGTGTGATACAACTACAGAAACAATTATCTGCTGCACAATCAGTTGTATTCATTTTCTATCACAAGAACGAGCAACACCTTTTAGCAAAAAGACAGTACGCCTCAGTAACAGTTCAACACTCTCAAACCAAGGCTAGAAAAATTGAAGAATGTTACAATATCATTAAGTTGCTAGTTAGAAAATACAATGTACAATTGAGAGTTAACTGGACATCTGTATATTGCATGGTTGCAGCTGTGCTAGAGTGTAGTACATGGTGAAGGCTTGTCATTTTAAATCAGTATTCCTTGCTTATCAGTTGTCTTTGATGGACAGTTGAGTGGCAGGTGAGAAAATATACAGAGAACAGGTTATTATTGCAAAATGACTCCTGAGTGATATATTGTGTTAATGGACAGCTTGCTGCAGATCATAATGTACTGTACCATACCACGCTAAAAAATGTAATGTGAACTCATTTTCTCACCAACGCTGCCTACAGATTTTGCATCCTCAGCTACTGTTTGCATTTAAGGACATTCCACTTTCTAATCTGCTCCTTTTTCAGCCCTTGTGTATCAGATGGATTAATCAGAGCAACAACACACAGATAGAAAACATTTGCATTTTGTTTTAAATATTGTTCTGCAAGTAAACCCTTGCCTAAATGTTGAATATGGGGCGTGGAAGATAAAACAGTCATTAGTCATCATGTCCCGAGGGTTTCCCCGCACACACACACGGGCTAAATAATTTCCCTTTAATAAAATATTAAACTTTTTCTGCACCATGTCAGAATGAAAGCCACTGGAGTGTAGATAGCAGTAATCAGTCATCAACTGAATGAAGGGGTGCGGTAAATTTTCAGTGCAGCGTCATGTCAACATACAATGATGTGGGCAAAAGCTATCATTATGCAGAGTGGTTGTTTTCACAGCATGTCAGGGACACTCTCTAACACGACAACAAGGCTTATTCTAATAATAATAATAAATGACTTTATGTAGCGTTTGATTCAGTGATTTAATAATATGTCTGATTTGAATATTTCTGCTACCAAAAGGATCAGAAGTGATGATAATCATTATAAACCCACATTAGAAGAAAGGGATTATGAGTATAAGGTAAACAAACAAAAAATGGTGTTTCATGATAACAGTATTTTTTGCACTTTAGAGACTAATCTGGGAAAATACTAATTGGTTTCTCCTTTAAAGCTGAACAAATGCAGCTTACTGTACTTTGTTTTTGGTGCTTGTCTGTCACTCCTGCACAGAACAGATTAGACATCAATGGCCACTGACTAAATTTTAATTACATGCCAACCACTGAGTTTTAACCACTTAAGTACAAAGACTGGATAAAACAGAAAATCTTTCCTTCTAAGATGTGGCTGTTTTTGAGGACAGTTTGGGGAGGTTCATTCATTAGTTGCTATCACAATAATAAATGGTCATCAATCTTAAACAGGTGGGGTCTGGCAGTTCTGACAGGAAGGCTAAGGATGAAAAACTGGCATACAATAGCAAATAGTACAGATGGGCAGTCATCTCTGAGATGTACTGTAGTGTGAGCCAAGAAATATGTGATGGTCATCATTCAAAATCTGCTCCAGCAGAGGAAGACGAATCCTACAGTTTAAGATCGATTCAGGTATTTTATATATGTATGAAAGGGGCCAAATGTATAGCGACCAGTTAGCAGTGCAGACATGCCCTACCTATACTTCATGCCAGTCTTCATGCTTTGCTCGCTGGAGGAAGGCACACTCTGAACAGAGAGTTGTCCGAGACTGCGAGCCACCATCGCCACTGCTCTGAACTTGCTGCGGGTGCCTGTGTTGGGGCTGTTGGCGTTCTGACGGTTTAGCCGGTCCTCCGTGGTGCGGCTCACCCCCCCACGGTGGTCCGTGCAGACTAATGACACCTGCATCCTGGCCTTTGGCAGATACTTTAAACTCTCCTTTGGTTAAATCAGGTAAGACAAACTCCTGGGAGGTGCAAAGTCTCAGGATCCTCTGAAGAGCATGAGACTGTTCAGTCTGAAGGAGGCGACCACTCCAAATCCAGCCTCACACACTGTGCCTCCGTTACAAATCACTGCCCAGTCGTTTAAGTGACTGACCTGCTCAAAATGTTATGTAGAAAAAAAGAGGGGCAGAAGGGTGAAAAGATCAGTATGTATCAAACAGTAACTGACCGCTGATCAGGTGAAAACAACAGCCTTTCAAAGGAAGTCCAAAGCCAAGCACAACATTACTGCATCTCTGCCTCAGCTGGCGTGAGAAACAAATGTGCAATCACTGCGGACTTCAGATACATTAAACGCAGGTCCAGTTCAAAGCTTTAAAAAAAGGGAGGAATAATCTAAATCTTCTAAATAACGAAGTCCAAAAAAAAAGCAGAGCTCGTGTGGTGAATTCCCTTCTGCAAGTTTTTCCTTGATTCATCCGGGTGTCCCCCTCTCGCTTTATCTATTAATCAGAGGCTCATCACGGGCTGAGAGGCAGATTTAGAGTCTTGCAATTTCCTTTTAAAGCTGAGCTCAGTGCTAGAGATAACACCTCTTGCTGCCAAGCTTTAAGAGTGGAAACGCATAGATCCACACAAAGGGATGGAGAGAATAAAACACGAACACACAGTTCCAGGAGGTTTTCATCTCCCCGTCTGAGTCCGCCTTGACAGTTGCGCTGGCTCCTGAATATTCTACTGAATACTACTGCATGTTAGCAAAAGGGCAACCTCTTATTCACTTGCCAGCTCTGGCTGTTGCCTGGATTAAACTTACATCTGTATGCCTTGTGCTGAGCGTAAAGCTGCACGGTGCACACAGGCAAGAGATGGGGGGAGACACATAGAGAGAGAGAGAGAGAGAGAGAGAGAGAGAGAGAGAGAGAGAAGAGAGAAAGAGGGAGGGAGGGAATGTGGTGGGAGGGATGTGAAGAGAAGCTATGAGGAGGAATATTCAGAGAGCTACAGCAGCGTGAGAGAGCAAGGCATTGAAATCTGTTGTGTTTACAGCAGCACTTTAAGAAAAGGGTAGTGCGTTTTTGGTGCTCCTCTTTGTGCGTCTGTTGCCCTGCAGTGCGCTTTAATATACTTTATTCTGTTTGAAGAAAAAGGGGGAAGGTGAATGCTCACTGGTCAGGACTTTAAAACAGCCTATGCCCCTTGAAAAGGGGGCTCTCACGTGGGTCTGTTCAACTGCCCATGAAATATTCATTATGTAACTTTATCTGTGACAATATATGTCAAAGGCAGGGCTGTCACAGACAGTGTTTTTGTCTATAATGCTTCACTCCTTGTGTGTGATTAAAATAAATTGCTTAATCATGCATATTCCTCAACTGTGCACAGAAATAATTAAGGCTGCAGGATACGGCGCCTGAATGCTGCTGTATAACATGTGGTTACACTGATGTGATGAACAATAAAAGCATTCTTAGAAGAGCCGAGTAGTAAAAATATGATAATGGTTGGAGGTTGAAAGTAAACACCACAGTAATTGGACTCAACGCAACAGTGGCTGCAGATTGAAGAGACAGTAGATTAGACACACGCTCCCAGTAATATAATACTGAAGCTTATCTGAGTGGACCAGCTAGTGTGCCAAGGAGATAATTAAAAGAGATGCCATCAGGGGTAGACGTGTGTAGTAAAAGCAGTCGAAGAAGCAACCTCCATCGCGGGAATCCAGCAGACAGGCTGTTGCTAACTGACAGCTCTATTCTTGGAGATGTGACCTTTGGTCTCCTGGACTTAAATGGAACCCTGAGGGGAAAGGTGCTTTAATTCGACGGAAATCTGATTGAAGTTTCACACTGCGTACAAAGAGCAGAGAAGCCAGGCTAAAGACTTCCTCTGAAACAGGGCTGGGCGATACGGAGAAAATCAAATATCACAGTATTTTTGGTTGACTGCTGGTGCTTTCACAAAATACCTCCACAATGAGATTTTCGATAAATAATCATAATCATGCTTGTTAGAATATATTGCAGGTTTTGGACAGACAGGTCATTGAGTGAAAAAGCAGCATTCTGCGTAGGTCTAAGTAATTAATAACTTACAGAAACACTGTGCAATAGTCCACCTTCCACCTTCCCTTTCCCTCTCTCTGTCTCTAAATCTCTCAAACACACAGAGCAAGCAGCTCTATCATCAGCGTTGCTGTGCTTGGGGTTTCCATTATCAGGTTTTTGACCAGGAAAATGTGTTGAAGCTCGACACAACTAAATCTCTTCTGTTATAGTGTTCAGTAAAACTATTTCTCTCTGGGACTATGTAGGCCTGACACCGCGTTCTACAAGCAAGCAGGCAGGCATCTCTCTGTCCACACTGAATCTGTTTAATACGCACTTCTGTTTCGTCCTGTAAACAAACCACTGTACCAATCAGCTGTGTGCTAGAAATCATACTTAAGACGTAACTACTTAAAACAGTGGTTCCCAACTGGTCCAGCCACAGGGTCCAGATTTCTCCTTAGTTATTCGTTCAAGGTCCACAAAATTTAATACATTCAGT